>OW240916.1:283102163-283152864 GCA_933207985.1 Pelobates cultripes | reverse complement strand
AGTCAGGCTCTGCAAAGGACTCCCATAACAAGCCAGGACCATCAAACTCCTCTCCCTCTGGCTTGTCATGCTCAGCTGTCCAGGGTATATACTGTACCATATACCACCAGAGCGCCTGGTAGGCATCCTCCAGCCATAGCTCCTGCCATACCCGATGCTCTAGTTCCTTCACCCATTCCTCCAGGGGCTGCTCTCCCAGGAAGGGCATCCGCAGGGCCACTTGCTTCTGCAACCGCTGCTCTTCACTGGGGAGACTCTCACCCCGCTGGTATTGTACATTATCCAGGGGCTGGTACCAGATGCCTTTCCTTAATGCATCCCGGCCATCCAGGTCCTCCTCCTTGTATAACACTGCTGGTTCCATTCTGTTGCTTTTAGGGTCGCTGTACTGGGACATGCGTTGCCCCCACTTGTAAATCCAAAGAAACGGTGTCTCCTGTAGCTGTCCTTCTGGCTGTAGGAACGATCCCGCCGCTTGCCACCAATTGTAATGGACCGTTTTGCACACAAGGGGTAAAAACCGTTTAGGCGATCGGCCCCCTTTCCAGAGATACAGGCACAGCTACTGCAGAACACCAAAACTCACGAACTGGATACAAAATAGCACTCCAACTCCCGAACTGGAACCTCCCAAATAGCTGCTAGCAGACGAACAGGAAAAGCAGACAATCAGCTTACACTCCTGGCAATCAGTCTCTAACAGCATACAGTGAATCCCCCCAAGAACGAGACAAGGCTCCGTGTTGAGGGTCAAGCAGTGGTCTGAGGTGCTGGCACACCCAGCCTGGTTTTTATTACAGTCTTGCAAATACAGGACCGCCCACAGGGAGGTATAAAACAACCAATCACATCACAGTTACATCCCACATATTCCCTCCCCTTATCCTGAGAGGAAACTCAATTATGCATACAGTTAAAACATACTTTCTACCCAACTTTCATAACTCTAAAACCATACATCACATTCACATAAAATTACATATTCACAATCAATCCATTCAGGGGAACAACATATTAAAAAATGGCACGAATCAGACCAGGGGTTCAAAAGTTAGTAAAAAGTCCTTTGTGACTAAATGAAGCATGGCTTTCTGGCCCAAACCAGTTTCAGAGTCTTCTATCCTGGAGATAAGTAATTCAATTATCTCCCAGGACAGACACAAGACTCCATTAAGCACATGGTTGCAAAAAGACACAAAACACTTTAAAATACATAAAGTCACCTTTTATACATAAAACACAAACATTTCACATATCCCCAGATAGCTCAGGTCTGAGCGCACATTATTAAGTGAATGGCGCTCAGACCACACGAATACAGTTTAATCGCCATGGAGCCAAAGTCTTTACAGTCAGTTTCATACAAATGGGCTCCATGGGATTCCTATCTGGGGTATAACACATGCAAACAAATCTACCGAACCCCAGGCAGAAAAGCACGAATTAAACTTTTCTGCAGGTAAAAAATATGTCTTTTAACAGGGGGCCATAGTCCAAAGGCAGCAGGTGAGTAACCAGGCTTCTCCAATGCAATGTGGCGAGATTGGTCTCGTCACACCCTGCCCAGCCACCATTAGCAGATTTCCCTGGGTGCCCCTGGTTCGGCACTTTCCCTTCATTGGAATGAAAACAAACGCCAGCTCCATGGTGACCGTTCACATTAACAAAACCCACATATGGTCTTCTGCAGTACCTAGCCACGGCGACTAAGGCAGAAGCACTGAGGTTTTCCCCTGTTCCAGCTAGGAAGTGGTCCTTAGCAGAGGTATGCAGTCGAGGTACAGGTAGCTCCACTACCTGACTCCTTTTGAGAGTAAATTCATTGAAATATATATTTGTCCCTGCAGATATGAGGAATTTCTCAATAGGCAAACATCTATTCCTGTTCTGTTTATTTACTGTACAAACACTAGGCCCAGGGGATCCGCTCCAGGTAACAGAATCAACTTTGTTCTAACATTAATGAGTTGGCAACTAGCAGATTTGATTGCAATTCAGTCATTTTGACCAAACAGAGCTAATTCAGTCCACATCTAGTCTTTAGTGAATAAACTTCACAATGTTATGACACGTAAGACAAAAATCCACATTCCAGTCATAGCTACCTGTACATTCCAAACATTCTGCATTTCACTCACATTAACCCTTTTGGTCCCCAGATCAATGCAATGTTAATGATATCCACCCCATTTAAGCAATGCGGTCCCTGTAGCTCTGCAATCCACTTATATAAATCCTAAAACTCTCCTATATTTCACTCATAAAAACCTGAGCACTCAAAAGTCTGGATTCCACACAAATTAGCATCACCAATGGCCCTAAAGCTCTAAATACATTCATACATACCTCTTCTATCCTAAACACTCAGCATTCAACATAGATAGATATATGGGTTAAAAAAAAATGTTCAGTGTTTCAAGTTCTAGAAGCTTTGTACTCACCTCCCATAAATGTATGCCTTTAAAACTCCAACGTATACTATGCAAATAAATGTTGCAGCCCCAACAAGTACCAGTACTACTACGACAACAACAGAAACAGGGCATCTCGCCCTGTGCACGCACAGGCTCTAACAAGCTCTTATGATCTCATTAGGTACAAATAATGAACCTGCTGCTCATTTATGTCCTGCAGTTTGTAAGGAAATATTGAAATGTCTGCAATCTCTTTCAATTAAATAATGATCCTTAAGATATAGAGGGAGAGAAAAAAATAGAGTGGGGTTGGTTGCCAGGCCTATGAAGGTTTAGTGGACTCGCCTTACCAGTTTATGGCAGTGGGCTACGAGTTCCAATGCTTGTGCTATTTTTTAACAGTAGTTAATGCAGTGAAATGTGGTAAGATCTGATCTACAGGGGAACTCAGGATACACACCGAGGATGCCGATTGGCCTTGGGGCAAAAATTACAATCAACAATCAAAGCTGTAATTTTGAGGTCATAAACTAACAAAGGACAAGAGAGTAGCTTGTCCTTTGCAAAGGGCTGAATAAACTTCCTATAAAAAGTATGCATAGCATGCAAAGTATGCAGCAGTTCAAGTTAGTTTTTTGTACAGGAACAAAGGTGTTAAGATCTGAGTTTAGGTATTGTACAAAACAGATTCAACTGATTCGCTGGGATAGGCAAATTTCAATAAGTAACATAAGAGAAAAGCACTCACTTCTGCAATTAAATGAGGGTGACAACCCAGATCTACAGTTCAGTTATCTTAAAGCAAAAAAAAAAAAGTTGTCTAAGTATAATGGATATCTCACTAAAGTGAGAATTCAAAGTGAGACATTCTCTAATTCAGTTATGCTTCTACTTTGGCCTTGAAGGTATTAGGCATCAACAAAACTTTAGCTTAATGAACCGGTTTTAGTGTATAGATCATGCCGCTGCAGTCTCACAGCTCAGTTCTATGCCATTAAGGAGTTAAATCACTTAATTTATGCAGCCCTAGCCACACCTCCCTGCATGTGAAATATCAATGTATCTTCCCTGGTAAAATATTTTATAAATAAATAAATAAATGTGACTTACATAGCGTTTTTAAACACTTCCTGTAATGAGAAATCTAATGTCTAACCTTTATTTTTCTGCACAGTCTGTTTAATTTAGAATTTATTACCTCCTGCTCTGTTAGTTGAACTTTTAATCAGAAGGCTATTAACAGAGCAGGAGATACCTTCTAAAATAAATTAAGATCTGACTGAAAATGAAACCATTTTTTGTCATTCAGGCGGTGTGAATCACAACCGGGGAGGTGTGGCTAGGGTTGCATAAACAAACAAAAGCGCCTTAACTCCTAAATAGTAGATAATTGAGCAGAGAGACTGCAGGGGTATGGTCAATACACCAAAACTGCTTCATTAAACTAAAGTTGTTTTACGGTCTATAATATCCTTTTAAATTTAAAATTCACTTTGAATTCTGGACAATTCTCACTGAACAATCCTGTAAGTTTGGTTTCATGTACCTGTTTTGTTAACACTGTTTTATTACCCATTCAGTTTTGAATATTAAACTATAAGAGAACGCAAAATGAAAATGGGTATTCTTTGTTTCTACTTGCGGAGTCCCTGCATTGAGATTTTGGTCAGCAATGGACTGCGATTTTACAAGAAACGGGTATGAATGCAGACATTTTTGGAATTCCCTGTTAGACGAACGTTTTCTTAAAATGCTCTAACAATCACAGCTTGAGGAGTTTCCAACTTCAAACATTGATATCTACTGTAAACTAGAAAACCTAACTTGATAGAACCTGAAAGCCACATCCGGTGTAATGCCTAGGTTTCATGGTGTCTGCTCGAAATGTGAGCAGTGTTTGGTAATTCTAGAACTGAACTTGTTCTCTTATCCATGAGCCTAATGTTTGCACATGGAATAAGCAGAACATAAATAGGCGTTTGCCTACCAAGTAATTCCCCATAACTGCAGGGGCAATAAATAGTAAATGCTATCGGAAGCTATCATAATCTCCTTCACATGACCTCCAAGTTAATATTTAGGCTCATCTCAACAAATGTATGTTCACTCCAACTAGCAGCATTCTAACTAGAAATTGATTTTAAATAAAATGTAACTATAAACCTTACAACTCAATTGGGTCTACAAAATCTTACAGACAAAGCAATCTGTGACTCTGCCTGCCATTCTTCTATTGATATAGTTTACATAACTAATTGTTTTAAGTTTAATAAACAGCCACCAATTCAATAATCACTGACAACTAACAGCCATTGTACATACCGTATTTATCGGCGTATAACACGCACTTTTTCTCCCTGAAAATAGGGAGCAAATTGTGGGTGTGTGTTATACGCCGGCCCTTTAAATACTGCAGCCGCCTGAGCGCTCTGTCAAGAGCGCTCAGGCGGCTGCAGTTGGTACTCACCTCCCCTGTAGCGTGGCCGAGCCACTCTGCTGTCCGCGGTGGCCGGCCGGAGTGATAGGAAGGTGCACGCTCAGTGTGCCGTCAGTCGGAACAGGAGTTTCTATTTCTACCGGACTGACAGGAAGGTGCACACTGAGCGCACCTTCCCACACCGGCCAGCCACCCGGACAGCAGAGCCGCTCGGCCACACAGGAGGGGGTAAGAAGGGGTGAATAGAGGGAGGGGGGGTGAATAGAGGGGAGGGGGGCAAGAAGAGGAGGGGGAATAAGAGAGGAGGGAGGAGGAGTAAGAAGAGGGAGGGAAGAAGAGGGAAGGGGGGGCAAGAAGAGGGGAGAAGAAAGGGGGGAGTAAGAAAGGGGGAGGGGGGAGTAAGAAGAGGGGGGGAGTAAGAAAGGGAGAGGGGTAAAAAGGGGGTAGGGGGTAAGAGGAGGGAGGGGGAGTAAGAAGAGGGGGAGTAAGAAAGGGGTAAGAGGGGAGGGGGAAGTAAGAAGAGGGGAGTAAGAAGAGGGGGAGGGGGAGTAAGAAGGGGGTAAGAGGGGGAAGGGGAAAATAAGTTCTTTATTTGAAATTTAAAGGACCACTCTAGGCACCAGACCACTTCAGCTTTATGAAGTGGTCTGGGTGCCAGGTCCCTCTAGGATTAACCCTTTTTTTTATAAACATAGCAGTTTCATAGAAACTGCTATGTTTATACTGAAGGTTAATCCAGCCTCCAGAGCCTCTAGTGGGTGTCCCGCTAGAGGCGCTTGCGTGCTTCTCACTGTGAAAATCACAGTGAGAGCACGCAAGCGTCCATAGGAAAGCATTGTAAATGCTTTCCTATGCGACCGGCTGAATGTGCGCGCGGCTCCTGACGATGACGTCGCGAGCAAGGAGGAGAGGAGGAGTACAGCTCCCCGCCCGGCGCTGGAGAAAGGTAAGTGTTTAACCCCTTCCTCTCTCCAGAGCCCGGCGGGAGGGGGTCCCTGAGGGTGGGGGCACCCTCAGGACACTATAGTGCCAGGAAAACGAGTATGTTTTACTGGCACTATAGTTGTCCTTTAAGTTTTTTTTCCCTGAAATTTCCCTCTTAAAATGAGGTGCGTGTTATACGCCGGTGCGTGTTATACGCCGATAAATACGGTATTTCCATAGTCTGTCATTATATAGATAATTTGCTCTGGAATGGACAATATTGCTAATCAAGGCATATGGTTTCTCAGCTTTATTTGGGCATCAGTTATTTAAAAGAAACATGCTAAGCTCAAAAACCGTTATAGCAAATGTAGTAGTTTTAGTGCATATACCCTTTCCCTGAACTTTGACAAATGCAAGCATTGCCATTTTGGAGAAGCAGAAATTGCATATCCTAAAGAACATGCCACTAGAAGCTGTCACAGAGGAAGTCATTAAAGATTTTCCTAATTAGAGTGGCAACTGGAGCTGTGTTTTTTCCACTTTTGGTTTTCCATTCCTAGTGCCAGATGTATCTTTTCCCCCTATTGCCCGATGTATCTTCCCTGTCAATCATCTTTACTCTCTCCCCCCAGGTGTCTGCTTCTTGGGACTCCAATGTTGGGGTATATGTATATAATGGTGGGCTTTGCAACAAACTTTGTATTAAAGGAAACACAAAATACACACACACAAAAAAATATTCATTATAACTACTTGTAACTTAAAGGGAAACTCCAGTGCTTTCCTATGGGGAATTGAGCGACGCTGGAGGTCCTCACACAGCGTGGTTTTCTGTGCTATAGAGCAGGAAGTGTCCTCTAGTGGCTGTCTAGAGGTGGAGTTAACCCTGCAAAAGCAACAAAGGTGTCTTTATTGCAGTTTATAAAAAAACAAGGTAATTATTGCAGTTTATAAAAAAAACAGCAAAAATTACACTTGCAGGGTTAAGGGTAGTGGGAGTTGGCAGTTTTAGAGAAACTACAATATTTACATTGCACGGTTAAGACATCCCCTAGTGACTGTCTTCCAGACAGCCGATAGAGGCGCTTCCTGGTCTCTAAGTTTTTCCCAATGGATGCTAATATATGAGGCTCTCCATCAGCATGACATCGAAGGAGAAGGAGACCTAGCCAGGGTTGTGGGAGTGTCTGCACTGGAAAGAGACAAGTTAATAAAGTGGTTTTTAACCCATTATTCAACAATAGGGAAAGGGACACTATAGCATTAGCATATAGTTTTGTATTTTGTTAGCCAGCGCTTTAGTGTTCCTTTGACTTTCACACGGCACTAAAAAAACCTCACAGAAACCGTCCATAGTACAAAAGTAAGAAGGACACTCCGCAAAGCTGGTCTTCACAATTCCTGGAGTGAAAAGTCACCTCTAGGAGAAATTATTTTTTTTTAAAATCATTCTTTTGGAGTTTGTCAGCGGGACGGCACATAAGGAAAAAAATATGTAAAAGAATTCTCTGGTCTTATAAGAACAAACATTAACCTTTTGGCCCTTGAGTGAAACTGTATGTATCTCGCAAAATTACATGGCTCCTTCCCCTGAGCCAACCATCCCACAGTAAATCATGGTGATGGTAGAATCATCGTGTTATGGGAATTTTCAACATCAACAGCTAAAATATACACTAAGAAAACAGATAGTGTGTCCTGGTACAGTTTTGATGATATATAGAGCATTGCGGGAATACGTATAATGCTTGTGGTTATTTTAAGTAGGTTAAGACCTAACCATAGCTAATCTTCATTCCCAAAGAAAAAAATATATATATATACACTACTATCTCATCCATCATGCCCAACTACAAATACTAAAAAAGAATCTGCTCTCACCATACCCATTTCATGATGATAGATAAGTTTACTTAAAGGATTTGATGAGAACAAGACCTAAAAACTCACTCGTTTCCCAACAGGTTTCTCTGTCATTCTTCAAAAGGTCTCCAGTGCCAACCAAATGGTCTAAAAATATCAAAAATTGCATCAGGATAACGAAGCGCATGTAATGCTAACGGTGCAATATTATATACTTGGTGGCAATGCCAAGGCCTTCTATAATAACAGAATGCCTCCCATTAGCTACAGAGGAATTTAACCTCCCCAGAATAGCTTCATTCCTGTTTTAATGAAGACTACTTTTACCTAGGTGTGCGCAGCTGTCTCATCAAAGGCTATAAAACAGGAGTGTGTAGCACGTTAAAGGGACACTATAGTCACCAAAACAACTTTAGCTTAATTAAGCAGTTTTGATCTATAGATCATGCCTATGAAGTTTCACTACTCAATTCACTGCCATTTAAGAGTTAAATCACTTTTGTTTCTGTACATGCAGTCCTGGCCATACCTCCCCTGGCTGTAATTTACACAGCATGCATGAAAAAAAATCATTTCCCTTTCAGTCACATGTAACTTACTTTAAAAGGTTTTATGTCCTGCGCTCTAAATGTAAACTTTAATCACACACATGAGGCTCCTGCAGGCTGTTAACAGTGCAATATATAAGAAATTCTAAATTATACAGAATTTGCAATAAAGGAAGTATAAACATTAGATTACGCTTTACAGGAAGTGTTTAGGAAGGCTGTGAAAGTCACATGCAGGGAGGTGTGACTAGGGTGCATAAATTGAGCAGTGAAACTGCAAGGGCATGATCTATACACAAAAACTGTTGCCTTAAGCTAAAGTTGTTTTGGAGACTATGGTGTCCCTTCAATGATTTAGAGTATAAATGATATATAGTATAATCTACAGTTGTATTTGTTGCTTTATTTCTGCCACCACTTACCTTATGGGAAGATAACATTGTGGTGGCAGTATGGGTAGAACATTATTTTTGCATAGATTTCATAAACCACACATTGTGCAAACAAACAAAAAAACACGAGCCACAAATGCTTTATTTCCATATAGCTCAGATGCTTTCTTGCACTTTAGGTGCCTGGAAAGTCCCTATAAATACACATGAATACAGGATTCTATGTAACGGACAAGAGAAACACTGTATGCTCTATGATAGTGATGGCTAACCCTGGCATTCTAGGTGTTAGCAAAATCCATTTCTCATGGTGTTCAGCCAGTCTGAACAAAAAAAACAAAAAACTGTGATAAAAAAAACAAAACAAAAAAACAAAGCAAAACACATTTTGTATTTCCCAGTGGTTTGTGCATAAAACAGCAGTTTGGTTACTATGTCAGTACTAATGAGGCAGGTAAAATGTCCGCCACCTCTAAGCAATATTCCCATCGGCCTGACATTGACTGATTACATAAGCAGAAAGAATGACAGCTCTGCTCAATGGGCCGAAGGGTAATCCTTTTAGCCAGTGCATAGTTTTTTTATGTCATTAAACAAAGGACAGGTCAGCAATAGAGGTTTTACAAAAGGAAACTTTAAAACAAAGAACCTATTGGACCCTCATGTCTTCCTATTCTGTACATGAAGTCACAAACGTTTGTGTGAATAGGTTCACAGAGTGTACATAGAATAACCGTAATGTACCAACAAAACGCGCAAAAGCATAGGTCAAAGGTTACTTACCTGAGATTTGCACCAAGATGGCTACCGCACCATATATTTTCACATTCATATAAGGTTATTTTACACATGCACTGCAGCGGGGATCTGGTGTGGGCACATGAGGTTTTGATGTCATATCTAGAATTTGTACCTTTCAGCCAATAACATAACTTTAAATGCTAAATATAGGAATATGATTCATTTGCAACTCTTTGTATAAATAGATATATCTTGAGTTTTACCAAGTGACATTTATTGATAGGTACACTTTAGAAATACTAATGTATGCTCTTCTTTCCTGGAAAGCACAACCTTCTATCTCAAGATGCAATTTTATCTTTCTCGCCATTAGTTTTAAGGTCCATTACATTTTCAGCCCACACAACATGACTGCTGGGTTGGCAAATAGTTTGAAGGAAAAAAATTGACAAAGTAAATCATAACTCCCTTGTATCCAAGCCAGTGCTGTCCGAAGACCAGTGAAGAGCTAAGGAATGTTTTTTTTAGTGCGTGGTTAACATGTATTTTTTTGAGTTTAATCATACATGGTTCTGGTCAAACTCCATGCAAGATCTGTAATGGTGGTGAAATCTCATGTCAGCAAGTTGCACACATGGATTCCCATCAGGCAATAGGGACAGTGACAGATCTATGTAGTTGTTGCCTGTCACGGGTCCTTCTCAAGCGGAGGATTCACACGTTAAAATGTCTGAATGTTAGTGGGCAGTGAAGATACCGTCATACCACTCTGGCTTCCACAATAGTCACTCGCACTCACATGAGGCCGAAAAGATATACAGAACAGGCAATGGTCTTGCACACAACTACCAAAAAGAGCATCAACTCTTCCCCTTGTGGACGAAGGGAAGAAAGAGTGCTTTTCATTTCATCAGCAAGGTCTTAAAGGGTAAGTAAAATGTTTCCTCTTATTACCTCCCACATGCAAATCTATGTGTTCAATCAAAGAGTGTACTCCTCCTGTATGTGTGTTTTTGAAAGAGAATATGCGTGTATATGTAGATCTGTGACATTGAACCTAAGTGCATGAATAAGCAAGGTGATTGAGTGTGTGTGTGTGCCATGTGTTTGTATTTGTGTGAACGTGAGCATATACAGCAGCAATAAAAGTGATGTCAAAGAGCATGCTGTTTGTATGCGTGTGTATATAAGCATTATTTTTGACCTTGTCATGTATGGGCCTGTGTGTGTCAATAAGCATGATGTTCTTGTTTATGTGAGTGAAGCTGTATGCATTGTTGCGTGTGTGGTTATGTGTGAATACATATATTTGCACCTATGTCTATCAATGAGTTTAGCGTCAGAGTGTGTGGTGTCCCAGTAAATACCCATATTTTTTTTTTTTTTTTTTAATCTGTGTATGTGCCTTCATGAGTATACCTCCTCATGTGTCTGAGAGTCTAAATGTATGTACTCAGGGTGCCTTATTGTGTATTTGAGGAGTGGAAATAGCGCCTACTTAATGGCAATTCAACTCATATTTCACTTTAACAGACCTGGCTGTGTGTGATTAGAGTTAAAGAACTTTATCTTGCGCGTGTAAGGCATGGAGTGTTTGCATTTATGAAAGCATGTGTAAAAGTACTGTATGTATGTTCTGGCCCCAGCGTGTCGATCCAAATAAAATAAATAAATCTGGCTGCAGTAACATGTATGTCTCAGAGACTAGGCATCCCCTGCTCTGTCGGTGAAACCGAGAATAATGCATGAATGACGACACTCATGGTGCAGGACTAGATTTGAAAAATGATCCGTCTGATGAAATAATACAGATATTTTTCCTCGTATGTATATATCTCGGGAATAGCAGCTGACATGAAATGCCAGTCTGGGTAGCAGTGTAATGATTAGGCGTATAAGAATCGACTTACAGAAGCTTTGAGTTGAGATCTGCACAGGTTGCCTGGGAACAGATGCTCTTAAAGATTAAAGCTTTGCGCATGATGCTGTGTTTCTAGGAAAAGGGGGAAAAAAAATCTTCACAGGCCTTCTAATCCAAAATATTTTTTTCACCTGAAATAGATGCTGAAGCCCAATTAAAGAAAGAAAAAAAGAGGACTCCCTACCAGCTAAGTTTAACCTTTTTGGCTTGACAATTGCAATGTTTAAGGACTTGACGTGTGTATTATACAAACAGACGCAGTCTCAATGTTCTAGTTACACAATGTCCAATTCTGAGAGGTTTCAGAACATGTAAGCCCAGTCTGTGCCAGAAAGGTGATTTAACACTTACTGTCCTGCCATTAAAAGGCAGCGATTGGAACACCACATTCTCCAACAAGCTTACAAATTCAAATTTAGTTTATTTCTTTTCCTGTATTGTTATGTGTCTTATTATTGTAAAGTATGCCACATGTCCCATTTCTGGAAAAAGTAGCCTGGCTGCTGTCTAACTCGGTCTATAATCTTGCTGTTCCCATTAGATGCAGTGTGTGTCATAACAGCGAAAAGAACACAGGAAATAGTGTCAAACCAGCCTATAACAATAACTATTAACTGTGTTAATATTTTAATCTATTACAATAAAACGGTGGCAGTGCTTCAATTATATTTGAAACGTCAAAAAAAAATAAAAAATTACAAGAAGCCATTGCTTATGTTATATGAGCTGGATTTAAAACAAAGCAAATCTTGAATTTTACAGTTACATTCTAAATTCCCATAATATGCAATCAGTGCAGGAAAATGTCTACTCAGACATCAGAATTTATTCATTAAACACCAGTTTATAGCACTGGTTTGGAAAAATTATCCAACTCAACTACAGCACAGTTTGAAAAGAAATGAGGAGTACTACCGATTACTTTTGACATTTTATTTCCTGGCAGTAACCAGCAAGAATGTTGGACTTACAAACTAGTACTGCACTATGAATGATAATTTAATTCACATCTTGTGCCTTACTAGTGCCTAGACAGCCAGGTATACCATGAAGACAAAAAAAAAAAAAAAGTTACAACCAATGGCAATTGTAAGTTAAGAGTCACCCAGCAGATGGTCGGTGTTACAAAATGCCTTGTTTTTTTAAGTGACAAATTGCACTGCTTCCCTGTATTATGGAGAAGCCTTAATCCCCAGCCTCCTTCCTCATGACTATGGCCCTGGTGTGTATGGCCCTTTACGAACAGTCTGTGAGCATATTGGGGCTTATGGACTTTTATAGGACTGGTGCTGGCCCTTTAAGCACCTTTTTGGGACATAGGGAAAATTGTGGCAATGCCCCTTTAAGACGGTGTCCCCAGACTAGTTTGGGACACTGCCCCTTTAAGCCTGTGTCCCCAGTCTTGGTTAAAATACTTTATTCATGGCTTCTTTACACTTGGTTCAGTAAATGGGGCTTATTGAACCAAGTACCACACAGGCAGACCACCAAGAAGTGGAAGTGTGCAGTAAATTTACCTCCCAGGCTGGGAGACTGCTGTAGATAAATTGCTGACCGCTGGGTGGCTGCAGTTCATGCAAACAAACACGTGGTGGCGGCCATCTTTGTTCATTCGAACGAGGTCAGCGGTATGTGTAGGCAAATTCATGGAACTGAAATCGGCTACACATTTAGACGAACACCGCTGACCCCTACCTTCTCCTACACTAAGTTTGAAGCCGCAGAGACTAAGTCCCGTTCGGCAGTTTGAATTCACTCCTATACTAAGCTAAATGCACGAACGGCCTCGTTCGTGCATTTGAATGGGACTTAGTCATTTTTATGGAACTGTTTTGGGCAGGAAAACTTGCTTGCGGTCGGTCATAAAGGACTTCCGTCTAACTTTTTATCCACTGGAGGGATTTGTATGATTTTTGGTTATGTTTATTTTTAAAGTGTGCTGATTCTGAATATGTAATTTTTAAGATTGGACGTATATTTTTAAAGTTACAGTGTATGTATAAAAAGTGTATTTTTCCTGCCCCTTGTGTTCAGTAATTATATCACAGGCAGAGGGGAGGATTTGTGTGTTATTGATGGGTGTGTTTTTACTGTATGTTACGTGTTTATTGGTTGTTCTGCAAAACCCTGTGAGAGGTCCTGTATGTGTAAGACCTCCATAAAAGAAGGCCCTTTGGTGCCAATTAAACAGAATGACTTGACCCTCTAACTTGCAGCCTCGACTCATGTTTGTAGGGGACAGCTATAATCACTACAGGGATTGCTATGCTCTTCATACTCCCTTAGCCACTGAGCTCTTGTTCCTGATCCTGCATCGCTCTATCAGGAGGACTTCCCGCAGGCTCTCCCAGCAGAAGAGCTGGCATCAGGGCAGAGCGCCGCAGGCTTCTACCCTACCAACCCCCTTGTTACAGGACTGGCCTGCAAGCCTCTTACACCAGCAGAAGCCCTGGCATCCGAGCAGAGCGCCGCTGACCTCTGCCCCCCAAGTACCACCAGCTGTTTGCCAAGCTGCACCAGTAAGGCCGAGGGTGCTGCATTTACAACCTGGGACCTACAGGCCAGTACTATTTATTGTGGAGGGGCTACTCTGCCAATGTTTATTTGTGGGTGGGTTGGGTTCACTCTACAGAAGGAAGAGGTTCACCTACTGGAATCTGGAGCCAGGGTGGAGAGCAAACAACATTGACTTTAAATTACCAGAGGCTAGGGGAGAGTCTGATAGTAGGGAACTCCATAGGAATCAGAAGAGTTCTTAAACACGAATGGCAAAATTTAGGCAAAAGTAGTTAATATGGAGAGGAAAAATGTTTTCCCAATTCATTTTTATTCAGTTTTTAGTGAATTAAAACCTCAGTAGCGACTGCTCTGTTTGAAAGCTTTATGTCTTAATTTCATGATAAAATCCTATACAGGGAGTGCAGAATTATTAGGCAAATGAGTATTTTGACCACATCATCCTCTTTATGCATGTTGTCTTACTCCAAGCTGTATAGGCTCGAAAGCCTACTACCAATTAAGCATATTAGGTGATGTGCATCTCTGTAATGAGAAGGGGTGTGGTCTAATGACATCAACACCCTATATCAGGTGTGCATAATTATTAAGCAACTTCCTTTACTTTGGCAAAATGGGTCAAAAGAAGGACTTGACATGCTCAGAAAAGTCAAAAATAGTAAGATATCTTGCAGAGGGATGCAGCACTCTTAAAATTGCAAAGCTTCTGAAGCGTGATCATCGAACAATCAAGCGTTTCATTCAAAATAGTCAACAGGGTCGCAAGAAGCGTGTGGAAAAACCAAGGCGCAAAATAACTGCCCATGAACTGAGAAAAGTCAAGCGTGCAGCTGCCACGATGCCACTTGCCACCAGTTTGGCCATATTTCAGAGCTGCAACATCACTGGAGTGCCCAAAAGCACAAGGTGTGCAATACTCAGAGACATGGCCAAGGTAAGAAAGGCTGAAAGACGACCACCACTGAACAAGACACACAAGCTGAAATGTCAAGACTGGGCCAAGAAATATCTCAAGACTGATTTTTCTAAGGTTTTATGGACTGATGAAATGAGAGTGAGTCTTGATGGGCCAGATGGATGGGCCCGTGGCTGGATTGGTAAAGGGCAGAGAGCTCCAGTCCGACTCAGACGCCAGCAAGGTGGAGGTGGAGTACTGGTTTGGGCTGGTATCATCAAAGATGAGCTTGTGGGGCCTTTTCGGGTTGAGGATGGAGTCAAGCTCAACTCCCAGTCCTACTGCCAGTTCCTGGAAGACACCTTCTTCAAGCAGTGGTACAGGAAGAAGTCTGCATCCTTCAAGAAAAACATGATTTTCATGCAGGACAATGCTCCATCACACGCGTCCAAGTACTCCACAGCGTGGCTGGCAAGAAAGGGTATAAAAGAAGAAAATCTAATGACATGGCCTCCTTGTTCACCTGATCTGAACCCCATTGAGAACCTGTGGTCCATCATCAAATGTGAGATTTACAAGGAGGGAAAACAGTACACCTCTCTGAACAGTGTCTGGGAGGCTGTGGTTGCTGCTGCACGCAATGTTGATGGTGAACAGATCAAAACACTGACAGAATCCATGGATGGCAGGCTTTTGAGTGTCCTTGCAAAGAAAGGTGGCTATATTGGTCACTGATTTGTTTTTGTTTTGTTTTTGAATGTCAGAAATGTATATTTGTGAATGTTGAGATGTTATATTGGTTTCACTGGTAATAATAAATAATTGAAATGGGTATATATTTGTTTTTTGTTAAGTTGCCTAATAATTATGCACAGTAATAGTCACCTGCACACACAGATATCCCCTAACATAGCTATAACTAAAAACAAACTAAAAACTACTTCCAAAAATATTCAGCTTTGATATTAATGAGTTTTTTGGGTTCATTGAGAACATGGTTGTTGTTCAATAATAAAATTAATCCTCAAAAATACAACTTGCCTAATAATTCTGCACTCCCTGTATGTTACACAATGAGAATATTAAATATTTATAAAAAAATTTAAAGCCACATTATTGCATTTCCATGCCCTCCGATCGGAATCTAGAACACATTCCTTTGGTGAGAAAAATTGTCAAACAATGGGGCATTTTATGGTTGTATAGTCCTTGAGAAAAATCAATTGTTTTACTGGAAAGCTTTTTTCAGTGACTACCAGTACAACTGTGGCTAGAGGAAATATGTCACAGTCGATCACGATCGTTAACACAGTTTGATTAAAAATATGGATACCTTAGCAGTTCAATTCGTTATGTGATGAGCAATAGGACCAACAAGAAGAAAGCCAATCAGTCAAAGTGAAATATCAGTAAGAGAGGTTTCACAGAGACAGCAGGCCACAGGATACAATCACATTATACAATCACCCTGGTCAACAAAATAAACAATTGGAGTTTGAATTCTTGTTATCACAAGGTTAAAGGTAAATAATTAAACTGTATGTGCTTCTTGCCTCTCAGTACAGAAGGTCTGCCAAGGTCACAAGAAGCTATGCAATATGAGTGAGTACACATAGCAGAATTTGGAGAACGATACTTACAAAGACCATAACAACATCACTAATGGAGTTTTTTTAAAGGGCACAACGTGGTATTGAGCCAGGTGGGTACTTCACAGAGAATGTACCTGCTGTATGCCATTCATGTGAAAAGACTTCATGTATTGTATTCATCTGGATGTTAGGTAGTTTCATTCCCTTAGTTTGTCGAATGAAACTACCGAACAGTCAGACCACCCCTGTGTGAAGTGTGTCTTCAATTACCCGTTGCAACATTGTTGCGAACAGGTAATTGACAAGCTAAGTAGCCGTCCTTTGTTCTCGGGGGTGGCCGCCGTTCGAAAAACGAACACGTGGCGGCGGCCATTTTAAACCTCCCGAACAGCAGTGTTTTGCCGTCGAGTGTCTGGAACTCAAATCGGACACTCGACTAGGCGAACACCGCTGAAACCTCCACAAGCCCGGTCCGTTCGGTAGATAGAAAGAACCGAACGAGGGGATTCAGGCGAACCCTCCCTAGCCTCTGTATCTAGAGGTTTTCGTGCCATTTATTCCCTGACTCCAGGACCGACCGCAGGGCCCATTCACATGGAACCGCATTTGGTTGTTTCACACAGTGTGGTCGGTTATTTTATTCCCTCCATAAATTTCCCGAACCCCTGGTCTGATCTGGGTGATTTTTGGATATGTTGTTCACCCAGATCAGGGCTACCAGGGGATGTATGATTTAAAGTGGTACACCTAAGTTTAGGGGTACATCCAGAAACGGGGGGAATTGGTGTGCTGGATAAGGGGATTATGATGCAGGCTGAGGGGAGGAGATCTGTGGGAGGTTACCAGAGCAGGATTGGCTACTGTACTAATGAATGAAAATCCCTCCCTTGCATGGGAGCAGGATTTAAAAGGCCACTGTCTGAATAAAGCTTTAGTTCTGCTCCTGAAACTGTGTGTCGTCCAGTTATTGGGATTGCTGTTGGGATACTGCTGTTATTTTGCCTGCTGGATACTTTGCCCTATGGATTTATAATTGCTTGTTCCTGAACCTCCCTGGGATTCAAAGTGGAGATAGGCTGTGTAATACCAGCTCTCCGCTACACACCATAACTGATGAAAAGAGTTAACAGAACCTCTTTAAATATAGAACAACCGCTTTAAAAGGCTGAACTTCATGGATTTTGTTTTTAAATCTAGATTTAAGGGTCGACAAGTATTGATTTTTTAGAGCCGATACCGATACTCTGTGAACTTTCAGGCCGATAGCCGATAACTTACCGATATTCTGTATATTTACCATTTTGGAAAAACACAAAAAACTATTTCTAAAGGTAAATGCACAAACTATACATGCCATGTGTAGTGGATGCAGTGTGTTTAGACACTGGAGCTGTGTAGTGTGTGTAGTGGATGCAGTGTGTATTTGTGTAGTGTGAGTATATAATGAATGCAGAGTGTTTGTGCAGTGTGTATTGTGAATGCAGTGTGTGGGTAGTGTGCGTAAAGTGAATGCTGTATATACTAAATGCAAAGTGCGTGTATAGTGAATGCAGTGTGTTTATTTGTATTGTATGTGTGTATACTGAGGTGTGTTTGTGTAGTGTGCATTATATAAACACACTGCATTATATACACACACACTGCATATTATACAGTGTTTGTGTAGTGTGTGTATATAATGCAGTGTGTTTGTGTAGTGTGCATTATATAAACACTACACAAACACACATTGCATTATATACACTGTGTAGTGTATTTATATAATGCAGTGTTTGTGTAGTGTGCATTCTATAAACACACTGCACAAACGCTGCATTATACACACACACACTGCATTATATACACAGTGTTTGTGTAGTGTATTTATATAATGCAGTGCGTTTGTGTAGTGTGCATTATATAAACACAATGCACAAACACACTGCATTATTTACACACACACTACACAAACACACTGCATTATATACAGTGTGTTTGTGTAGTGTGTTTATATAATTAAGTGTGTTTGTGTAGTGTGCATTATATAAACCCACTGCATTATATACACACACTGAATTATATACAGTGTTTGTGTAGTGTATGTGTATATAATGGAGTGTGTTTGTGTATGTATGTAATAGAGGGGGCATTTTTTATTATAACTTTTTTTTATATATATTTAATTATTATTATTTTTTTGTCCCCCCTCCCTGCTTGTTACCTGGCCAGGGAGAGGGGATATGTTAATCCCTGGTGGTCCATTGGCATTGTCTGAGCAGTGGGGGGGCCGGCAGCAAGCATTTACTTACCTTCCCAGCAGCTCCTCCAGTTCCCCGTGGCAACGCTCTGACGGCCGCAGGTCTCGCGAGATTTACACAGGGAGCTTGAGGAGCTGCTGGGAAGGTAAATAAATGCTTGCTGCCGGGCTTGTAATGAGCCTGGCGGTCCTAGGAGGTATTATCGGCAATATCGGTATCTATATTGGGCGATACCGATATTGCTGAAAATACCGAATTTCGGACGATAATCGGTCGATCCCTATCTAAATTACTATGCTTGTGAGAGATGGTGCCCATTGCCTACTGGCACCATAACCACTACATCAGGTTGTAATGATTATTGCACTCAGACAGCCTCTTTAATTTATATGGCATGCTTGTCCAGGCACAGTGGGAACAAGTAAATACAATTAAAGGTTACTCCAGCCACCATGACCACTTCAGCGATTTGAAGTGGTCATTGTGGTAGGAGTCTGTATGTACCGTGTTTCAGCCTGAACATACTGTGATATGTGTAATTGTGTGAAGGGAGCTAGTTGCACCGCAAGCACATGACATTGCCAGCCCACGACTTTTCAGAGCCGGCAACGTCAATTCTGTGCATAAAATAGTCTGTTGTCAGGGCATAGTTCATGCTGGTAACATACATAGAAATCATTCCCTTGCAAGCAGAGCTTCTGCAAGGGAAAGCTAGCTCTTACCTCTCACCCTCTCTGTGATCCCTCCATCCATCCTCAGTTCCACGTTGGTGCAGAGTCAGCGAAATAGTCCAATTACAACACCAGGAGGGGGACGCAAAAAAACAGTGCCAAGACCAGTGCGTAAATGGTTTTTTTTTGTTTGTTTTTTTACAGGTTTTGCTATAAACAATGACAGGGAGCAGTGTGAATTTCTAAAGTTAACATTTTTCAGATGTCACAAAAACACCTTTTTGTTAAATACAGGGGATACGTAAATGCAATGTTAAAAATCATGGAAAGTGACTTGTAATAACAAGCGAATAGGAGGCTGTTATCTCCTGAATTACAAGCTGTGTTTCCAGCAGCTACAAGGAGGCTTTGTGACGTATGAATTTTCTAGAGATGAATATGAATCCACACATCTTTTCGACGTCAAGAGATGGCCAGCTGCCAAGCCCACCATTTAAACAAAGAGTTCTAGAATCGGCAGCAGTGGCAAGAATCTACAATGCCAGCTCTCAGGCAGATGATGACTTTTCTTGTGTTAATCGTGACAAAGTAATTTATTACCATATGTAGAAAACGAGTAAATGTTTTACTTTACAGTATTACACTTTACGGTTTGTTATCAGTACTGGTTTTTAATACATAAATCAATCAACCTCTGAAAGACGGAGGCAATTCTACAAGATCTGACCAAAACAAAACTTAGAATTTGACTATATATCTGTTCAACCATAATTTACCTCCTTCCTATTAAGGACATCCACACTTTCATATACATACATATATATATATATATATATATATATATATATATATATATATAAAATTTTGTTCAGGCGAAACAGGGCTTTCATTTTACATCAAATGTTTATGTATGAAATTATATATAAATAAAATCTAAAAGAAAAGTGTGAGAAATTAAGACATTGTTATTTTCCATGTTCTGCATGGCAAATTAACTGTTAATGTCATAATACTATTGTCTCTCACTGCAATAAAACACACGTTTGTATGCTTTGATGTCCCATGAGTAGATCAATGCCCCCCTATGCACAGTTTTCATGGTCTTTTGACCCCCCCCCCCTATGTAGAGGTTTTATGGGGTCCCCCAATATATAATTAATAAAATCACCAAATTATGTAAAAATACATAATTACACATATAAATTTGATATATTTATTTTTTTATAATTTAGTTTTTTACTATTTCATTAACAAAGTGGGTTTTTTTTTGTTTGTTTTTAAATCAATAGGCATAGGCCTTGAGCTGCAGCTCCATCAGCCCCTATGTTAATCCAGTGTCCTGGTGGTAGGAAAAGTCTCACTGAGAACGCATGCATCAACTGTTGCTGTCATTGAAAAGAACAAAAGTTAATGATCTTTTAATCAATATATTACATGGCAAGTTTGCTTGGAATATTAAATAAATCCATTTAAAAACACAATGAATTAAGGGAAAGAACAACAAAATGTCAACCTCATTGCATGATTTCGCAAAGTCATTACATTGATAATATCCTGGGAATTTGGATTAGAATGATCCAAGCAGCAACACCTCCAAATCCATGTAAACGGTTCCACTCCACTATGAACTTCAGCCTGAACACATCAATATAACTGACACAGAAGACACATCAAAAGACAAAAAACAAACAGGCATCACTGTATCCCAGACTCACAGACAGACAGACACATTCCTGGGAGTTCTGACAATAAGATGGAATGTAGAACTTTTTTCGTACTAGTGATAAAGTCTACTTTAAATAATGTAATAAGATTCCCAAGTGTACCTGTAAAGTGTTGCTTAGATGGGTCTACTCCTATTTTGGCAATACAAGCCATCATCCAAACAATCACATCATTGCTTGAAATATTATTAGAGTGGTGTTAAAATTAAATCTATGGCATTATTTTGTCATTTAATAAATGCAACGCCAGACAACGCAGCAATTCATTCTACAACAGCCCCTCAGACACATGCGGGTAAGACCAGTATGATACGCCTGTCAGACGTCCAAAAGCTCAGCTGTGACAGCATTATTGTAGGGACAAAGCATATTAGCAGTGCTCTTTCAACTGTATAATGTTCATAACAGAAACCCACGCTTGCACACTTTGACACTTATCCCATCTGACAGACGTTTGGCGCTCCCAGGTGCCCACACAAACTCTTGCATTAAATCTCTGGCATAGACCCAAAATGCAGGGAAATCCCTCTAAAATGGCCCCACTGCGAAATCAGTACCCACGGCCATATGCTACCAATCCCATTAGCGAGTCTTTTCTCAGATGGCCTCTTGTTTTCTAGTCACATTTGCCAAAAAAAGGACAAGCTATATGCATGACATTGTATTTGTCGTTGCTGTTCTGTGTATTTTATTTCTGTCACCTGGGATGTGTACCCGTCTCGTTCCTGGAAATACTTTAGCTAACAATGTAAAAAATGTTTAGGGCTACACTACAATAAAAAAAAAAAAAAAAAGTGTAATAAACAGATAACCATTATATGACAGATTTTCCTAGCAACTTCAGGTCAGAGCAAAAGTTAAATTTTTCATGGCAAATATAATTTAGTATAAAACCAAAATTAATAATAGGCTTATTTTGGTGCAGACCATGTCCATCCTCAATGATGTTCCCTCTTATATAATTTAAACCTGTAAATTCAAAGGATACTCTAAGCATCAAAACAGCTTTAGCTTTATGAAATGGTTTTGGTATATAAATCATGCCCCTACAATCTGACTGCTCAGTTTTGGGCCGTTTAGGATTTAAATCCCTTTGCTGGTGCAGTCCTAGTCATACCTCCCGTGGCTGGACTCATACAGCTTTCCATAACACTTCCTAAAAAACATGTTTAATGGAAATTGCACAGTGTGTAGAAGTTCCTATCACCTCCTCTGTTAATTGACTGTTAGAGACTGCAGCAGCCTCCTCTATGTGAATACAGTTTATTAAAAGAGGAGATGAGAACTTCCAAAGTAAACACAGGGCATAGCATATGCCAAAACTGCTTTATTAAACAAGAGTTGTTTTGTGTAGCGTTTCTCAAGAAAATTCAAGAAACAGACATTCAAGGTACTTTCATCCTTATGACCTTCGATTTTCAAAGACCCTCATGTTCACAGTCATCATGACGACTCCAAACTCTGCCAAAACTTCTCATTGAAAAATATTGGATTAGATGATTCTCAATAAGATGCACTGTGATGGCAGATTGTGGCAAGTACCGCACGCATGTGATGTAGATCTGCATTGATAGTTATGAAAAACAAATTAGAATCATGATTGAAGATCTCATAGAGGGTGAATGAGGCTGCGGAGAGAAAACTGTCTCAACGCTAGATTGCAAGTTAACTTAATGACTTAAAAACACACGGGAGGGTCCTAATCGTATACTAACATCAGAGTCACTAGCTATTGGCAACCAGAAATGTAACCCTGGTGAGTAGAAATTCATCCTTTATGGATATGCTATGGCTTGCAGTGGCAATTAACTTTTAAACTTTGACAAGTAGAAAGGGACTTCAAATTTTGAGCCCTGCTAACATTATACATATATCTATTTTTTCCAGTTACAATGTTCCTATAAAAACTTATTCAACCCAGCTTGACCAAGATTGGCCAAGTTACAGTGCAGTAAGTAGCTACCTATCTCCCTAGAGAAAACATGCAGTTCAAATAAATCCAAATAAATTCAGCATCACAATCTAGAAACTAAACCTATCAATAATTTAATGATAAAACCGATCAAAGCAAATTCAGAAATACAGGAAAAATAAGTGGTATTGGGCTTGGCTTATGGAAGCATTCAAACCAATTAAACTTACATGTAATTATACATAAGGTAAAAGTGCAATTTATCTAAAAGGGAGGATAGATTACCAGTTGTACGTGCACCTAATAATTATATACATTACAAATATATGAAGTAACATATAAAACAATAAACTTAATAAGGTATAGGAGTGCTATAGCACTCATGGGAGTTTACGGAGTAGCAGATATGCCTTCCTAAAGAAATGTGTTTTTTTTAAAGATTTGTATAAAAAACCCTGGACTACAGGCAGGGTTTACATATTGCAATCCATAAGAAGAAGGCATTCTATGGAAGCCTTCGATGGGGTGCTGGGAGTGGGAATGAGTTGGCAGACAGACAGAATTTGCTGGAGGAGCATTTGGCCCAAGACTGGTTGCAGTTGCCAATTAGAGACGATGAGTTTATGTATAAAAATTGTCCAGTTTTATGGTGGTTTTATGTGTCTGCACAATTTTCTTGTGTATAACACTTTTAACCTTTTCGCTAATTCAATTAAATCATCTGTAAATAAGTACTAAGAAAGAAGATGTATTTGCAATTTGATTCATTTTTTCTTCCTTTAAAAAACGTTATATAATTTATATATTATTTTTTTAAATTTAAAAAAATAAACACCTGTTTCATAAACAACACCACTCTGATTGTAGTGGAAAATTCTGTCGCAGAAAACAAAACAAAACAAAAACACTTTTCCAACAAACTAACAAGACAAAGGACTACAATACAGTACACAAGATATTTACATTACAAACAGTAACAGAAAGTTGTAAATGGGATTTTTATTAAATAATTTTTTAATCATTGCTGGTCCTTTACTTGCATCACCTCCTGGTTTAAAAATTTGGACTCTAAATAGTATTTAATCAGTTTCACCTTAACTCATACAGTCTTATTGTAACTAGAATGGCACACCCGTAGGGTGACTATCTACAGTGCACCAAGAGATGGTTCTTTGATCTATTGTGCTATGACCACAGTCACCAAAGGCTTCCAAACCCATCAGTAAATACATGTCTTTCACAGCTTTGCTCTCAGGAACTCTGGATTCTTGAAAAGTCAGGTTTTGAGTGAGTGGCAAGGTAGTCATGCCAGCCCTGGCACTGAAATAATATTAGAATAAGAATAATAGTTGGAATAAACCAATTTTGGATCTGTCTATAAGCATCATCTACAGTAAATGCCACTATGTGATAACACTGAAGTGCAGTTGTGACGAGACCAATCTCGCCACATTGCATTGGAGAAGCCTGGTTGCTCGCCTGCTGCCTCTGGACTATGGCCCCCTTTTAAAAGACTTTATTTTGCCTGCAGAAAAGCTGTATTCGTGCTTTTCTGCCGGTTGTTCGGTAGATTCAATCTACCGAACAACCGCACGAATGAATAGACCACCTGGGAGCTGGAGTGTGCCGGCAATAAACCTCCCTGAAGCTGCGGTTAACCGCAGCTTAATTGACGAATGCTGGGTGGCCGCCATTCGTATCCCGAACACGAGGTCGCGGCCATTTTAAACATGCGAATGCACAGCGGTGTTCGCCCCTATTTTCATGGAACTAAAATCGGACACAGTTTTGCGCGAACACCGCTGAAGCCGCCCTCCCTTCTTGTTCGGTGGAAGTGCATGAACGGCCCGGTGTTCGGTAGTTTTGTTTGAATGTGTTATACCCAGATAGGAATCCCATGGAGCCCATTCGTATGAAACTGACTGTAAAGACTTTGGCTCCATGGCGATTAAACTGTATTCGTGTGGTCTGAGCGCCATTTGCTTAATAATGTGCGCTCAGACCTGAGCTATCTGGGGATATGTTACATGTCTGTGTTTTATGTAATAAATGTTACTTTATGTATTTTAAAGTATAATACTGGTTTTGTGTCCCCACGTGTGTAATGGAGTTTTGCCTTTGTCCTGGGAGATAATTGAATTACTTCTCCAGGGCAGAGGGGAGGAAGCCAGGATGCATTGTGGGGATGTTTTACTTCTGTATGTCTGTAATTGGTACATGTCTGTCTTTTGTTACAGTCTTCCATCTGGTCCCCTAGGGGAGTGTCCACCAGGTGGGAGACCTGCATAAATACTGGGCAGGTAGCCCTCATTAAACAGACCACTGCTTGACCCCCAACACGGAGCTCTGTCTCGTCTTTGGGGGGGGATTTACTGTATGCTGATAGAGACTGATTGCCAGGAGTGTAAGCCGCTTGGGTGCTTTTCCTATTCGTCTGCTAGCAGCTATTTGTGAGGTTCCAGTTCGAGTGTTTGGAGCATTCCCTTGTATGCAGTTCGAGTGTTTGGAGCATTCCCTTGTATGCAGTTCGAGTGTTTGGAGCATTCCCTTGTATGCAGTTCGAGTGTTTGGAGCATTACCTTGTATGCAGTTCGAGTGTTTGGAGCATTCCCTTGTATGCAGTTCGGGTGTTTGGTGCATTCACTTGTATTCAATTCGTGAGTTTTGGTGATTCTACAGTAGCTGTGCCTGTCTCTGAAAGGGGATTATCGTCTAAGCGGTTTTTACCCCTTTTGTGCAAAACGGTCCGTTACAGTAGTATCATAGTTCACTTCAGTGTCTTCTTTTTTGGATTTATGTGCAGAAAATACATGGCTTCCACCAAATTTCATCATTCTGCAAACTAATTGCTTCACATCACTAATCAGCAGTGTGACCCCCCTACCAGTCCACTGGTCGACATTATAACTATCTCAAGCGTACTCTACACTAAAAAGCCTACCTACCCTTAGCCTACACAACTCTGTAACCAACTGTGCTCCTTTTCAGCTTCACTTGTCTATGCAATACTGTGACCCCTAACTGCCCTTCGACCACACACAATACTGCGGACATCGATCTACCCTAGAACCACACAACACTAACCCCTACCTGCCTTACTGCCCCAAGCACCACTGTGACCTGTACTTTCCCAAAGGGCTCTATGACACTGTGAGCCCCATCTGATACACTTTCCTTTAAGGTGGAATGTTACAATGTTTCATAGCCTAGTAGGATAGGTAAAGGAAACCACAGTGCTTCTTTGTTTCCCGTACCTATCCCACTAGGCTATGAAACATTGCAACATTCCACCTTAAAGGAAAACTGTGGGAACCATCACAATGTCAACTTAATTACCGTAAGTTGTTATGGTGCCAGAAGGTCCTGGGTACCATCATGTCTTAAGGGGTTAAGCCCATCACAAGATTTCCAATCACAAAACTGTGTGAGAAAGATACATGCATCTGTTGAAGGAGGCCTTGTAATACAATACACTTATTATATCCAGCACCGCGGGATTTGCTAGCACTAGAAATAAATCGCAATAACTTATGAAAACAATGAAATCATACAAAAAAAAAGGAGCAGTCATGACATGGAAACCTTTGTATTTGTCAACTCAATTTGTTTACAAATGAACTATATAACTACTCCAACCTGTGTGCATGCAGGGTGTGCGTAATAATGGGAATTTACACACTGCCATTGGATAATAAAGAGTTATAGGATGCTGGACCTGGTATTTCGATAAATGGAAGCACCCTCATCAAGATGAATCACGGGAAGCTGAAAACATAAGAGCATGCAACATAGTAATAATAGAACTGATTAAAACCAAATAACCGCAACAATACAAAACCTATAATATAAAATAACATCAATCAGAAATCCAGCACATTACAAAGTAAAAACAGAGAGGTGAACAGTCAGACAAGCTCTGACATACTATATAATCAAATATATACATTCGTACACACACACACACACACACACTATAATATAATATATGGAATTCACAGCTATTTATACAATTCACAAAAAGACCAATACACCCACAGGACTATTCAAATGCTTATTTTTTACTTAGCTCAAATTGTAGGGGAATCAAAACATTGATCAGATTTATGTAAATAGTTTTTGTTTTGTTTTTTACAGATTTACACTTCAAACCCCTAAAAGTATGTCCGCTATATGAAGTTCTTTGAGGGTCAACAGAGACATAAAACTGCAAATTTCAAGGGAAATCAACATTTTTTAAATCCCCTTGCTGACATCTGGTAGACAGATGGGAGAATGCTCTTCCTCGTTCAGATAGAAGGTCTTCTCAGAGAGAAGCACTGGTTTCAATGCTTTTGAGAAGCATTCCTGGTGCAGTACTGCTTTTGCCATGCAGGCAATGGATTGGTTGGAACATCATGATAATTACTGGTAATGATTCCTTGGAGGTAGGACTGAATTAGCAGGCAGTCACTTTTTTTGGGCAACATTTTGGGGCATTTGTATGAATAACTTGCATAATAAAATATACATAATTAAATATTCTAAAAGTTAAACAAAAAACAAAACACTTAAGCCAGTCAACCAAATTAACTAATAATCATATCTATCCATCCTTTTCTTAACCATTGCAAAAATAGCCAATACCCCATACACAAACACACAAAACAGAACACCAGAGAACAAAGTTGGGACAAGATCCTGTAATCGAGACAGTTCTGCCAAAATCAGGATCATTGGGAGGACTGATAAATAGGTGTATATATAGACACAGGGAATGGATTTAAACATTTGTGTATATACATAAATATCTAATGTTTGTACAGTATCCCATACAGTTTTCCAAAAACAAAATGCATCCTAATGTTATCATTCAACACCAGCATGTCCAACACCAGGCCTTCCACCTGGCCTCTAAGTGACTGTTACTAACCCGACTGTAGAGCAGTATAGAGTACCATAAAGATTATGGAAGAGGTCCATGGTTATTACCCTATAACACCACCCACCAATGGTCTGATTTGGGGGAAAATGTTCAAGTAGGGCAAGGTTCTCTAAAAATTGTGTTCGTAGATCAAAAGATGTAACTTTAAGTAAATTTAATATTAATTTTGAATAGTGATGTCCCAAACTGTTCGCCGCGGACTCATCATTGAGTAAACTTTGACCCTGTACCTCACAGTCAGCAGACACATTCCAGCCAATCAGCAGCAGACCCTCCCTCCCAGACCCTCCCACCTCTTGGACAGCTCACTAAGAATGCAGCTTCACAATGGACAATCCGCAGCGCTTTACAATGGGTGGACGAACAGACATGTAGTTGTAACCAGAAAAGTTGGACACACAGGAACAGAGGTGTTGATGGCCCTGCTCAATGAGCTTACATGCTAGAGGGAGTGGGGTAAAATGACACAAAAAGGTAAGGATAGTATTAGACTAGTGACAGTTGCAGAAGAGGAATCAGTCAGGAGCTATATATGTGCGGTTGATAGGTATTGTATAATTATATCTGGCTGCAGTGTGGTATATTTGCTGTTTGTACAGAATGTTGTGTGAAATCTTGACAAAACAACTACATTTAAAGGCATTGTGAGTTTTCATCACACTGAATAAGAAAGCGTAATATATATATATATATATATATATATATATATATATATATATATATATATATATATATATATATATATATATATATATATATATATATATATTACGCTTTCTTATTCAGTGTGATGAAAACTCATATCCATATCCATATCCATTCTTGTGAAAAGATTGGACAACTCTTAGCAAACATTTTTACTTAACCTGGAAAAAAAAAAAAGTATTGATCTACAAATGTTTTTTCTGTCTGTCAGCTGTAAAAAAACTGACCTTTGGATTTAGGCACATCATAAAAAGGTAAGCACTGCCCAAATGATTGGAGTATACTTTTTTAAGTGCGACTAAACAGGTCATAAAATAAATCTTAAAATAATCTTATCACGTATATACTTTAAAGGGCCTTAAAAAAAAAACCAATGCTGCTTTTGGTAAATATATCGATCCACTAACACAGACAAAGTTTTTTTTTTCTTTTTCTTTTTTTTTTAAAGCACTAAATTAACACTAACACATAAGTACAAACTGTTTTGTTAGTCTCAGTTCTTTAAAAACTAAAACAGAAGTATAGACTCTTCAGCCTCCCTGCTGAACTTGTCTTACAATAGTCCCTCAAGAACCATGTGTATAATACAAATTGATAGAGAGTAAGGATATACGGTTTAGTAAGCAGGACATAAAAGCCATTACTGTGTTCAGGGGTCTAATCGAGCGTTGGGACTGCCAGGGTCCCTTTAATGCTGGAAATATTGAAATACCTCATAGTAGCTGAACCCCACCAGCCTGCATCGCTGCACAGGTCATACCACGGACAGTGTTCTTGTACAGCACTACTTACACTGGGAGGAAGTAATTTCTCATCACTTCCTTCCAGATCACACATAATATCATGTGAAGGAGAATGGAGCCATCAGCCTGGACCAGTTAGCTCTCACTGTACCCCTGAGAAACCACACTCCAGGTTTGCAAATTGGATGGTGACTAAAGATATAGATTATTATATGTGTGGCAATGTATGCACGTGTGTCTGGGAATTTATGTGTCTAGTAGTGTATATCTGTGGGCGAATCTTTGTGTGTGTGTGTGGCAGTGTGTATTTCTGCGTCTCTGTGATTGTTTGGGAATGTGTTTGTGTATGTATATAGACATTAAAGGATCACTATAGGGTCAGGAACACAAACATGTATTCCTGACCCTATAGTGTAAAACCACCATCTAGCCCCCCTGGGCCCCTCATGCCTCCATAAATATAGCAACAGCCTACTGTATTCGAGCCAGAAGCTGTAGATCTGCATGCTGTTTGCCTTAAAAATAAAAAAAAAGCAAGCAGTCTGCTGACATCATCAGAAGTGGTAGCCTGATCCAATCACACTGCTTCTCCATAGGATTGGCGGAGACTGACAAAGAGGCAGAGCCAGCATGATTCAAACAAAGCCCTGGCCAATCAGCATCTCCTCATAGAGATGAATTGAATCAATGAATATCTATGAGGAAAGTTCAGTGTCTGCATGCATTGGGTGGAGACACTGAATGTTTGGATGCATTCTAGGCAGCTAGACCCAGGAAGGATCTCTAACAGCCATCTGAGGAGTGGCCAGTGAAGTTATCACTAGGCTGTAATGTAAACACTGCATTTTCTCTGAAAAGACAGTGTTTACAGCAAAAAGCCTGAAGGTAATGATTCTTCTCACCAGAACAAATTCAATAAGCTGTAGTTGTTCTGGTGACTATAGTGTCCCTTTAATGAATGCCTCAGTGTTGCTAACCTCTCCACCTCCTGTGACATCATCGAGGAGGCATGGCCAATCCAATTCACCTCATAGTGGAGCATTGGGGACCTGATGCGCATGCGTGATAAGCAACATGCGCGCATTTAAGTTTTCACATAGTAAAGCATTATATTTCAGTGTTTTTCTATGAGCTTACATGTCACATGACTGAGTGCCTCTAGTGGCTCTGTATGACACAAAAGGTAAATTTAATCCTGCAATGTTTTACAGTTTCTAAAAAAAAAACTCCAATGTTTTACATTGCAGAGTTAAAACGTCAGGGAAACTGCACATTGAGATGAAGTGGTCTGAGTCACTTTAGTGATCCATTAAATAGTGATTCTGGTGCAAATAGACTTATCCTGCAGTATCTCAATTGTGTTTATATTTGTCCCTAAGCACATCAGTTCTAAAGAACTAGTCAACATGAGGTGCTTCCTATTGCAGTCTTTGTAGGATAGACATTTGGCAGTGTATAAAAATGCTTAAAGCTCTCCAAAGCCATGCATTGAGCTTATGACTCACAATGAGGAGATGATGCGTGGCCCTGTGGAGCTACTCAAGAGTCAGCCATTTACTCAGAACGCCTGCCTTTCAAAGACTTTTCATTGAACTGTAATACAACATATTGACACTTCTATAATAGGACAGCCACACAAAGTCTTTGCTGGGGGAGAAGGGGAGGGTTTGTAAATACCATATCTGCAAGCTAAGATTTAATTCACCCCCAAAGAAAACATGCACAACAAATTGCATGCAGATTTTCTTTCTGGTATATCTACTAAAGTGTATATTTATATTTATTTATTTTTGTTTAATGGGGTATTCATTTAGCATCACATTTAGGACATTCAAATTTGTTTTGAACTTCTTTTTACAAAGAGGGTTTTCACTAAGCTGGGAGTTATTATGACTTTAAAAAATTTTGGAAACAGCCCAACCAAAAAGAGCAGGACACCACTCACCACGGAACCCATGATCGTACACTAGACCTTTTACGTAAGATCAAAAGCTCACCTCAGACCAATCATAGCACTCAGGGATTCCACACTAGGACTCACGACTACAGTGACCAAACCCTACACACAGTTTCTTTTGAATCCCCACATGCGTGATCAGACGGAAAATGAGAACAGCTAACCACAACTAGCACTACCACACAAGAATGAAAACTAATTTTATATATATATATATATATATATATATATATATATATATATATATATATATATATATATATATATATATATATATATATATATATTGTATAGGAACAGCCAGACACCACAATACCACTACCGGGACCACTGGTGCATCTTGAACGAGGAAAGCATTCGCACACTTAATGTAATGGTGAATACTGCTGTAAAAAGGCCTATATCACCCTACTGTACCCAACTACATATTCTTATGACTTCTATTTCATCACTATACTATACTCGTTTATAATGTTTGAAAATCAAAAAACCAAAGAACTTAAAAAAAAAAAAAAAAAAATGATGGAAGGCATTTAATTCTACAATACTGCGATGAACTATTGGTTTGGTCAATAACTGATAATGCCGCCCTCTTTTATAGGGACAGTTCCTCTTGAAAGCCCGGCTTTCAATTTTTTATTCTTTATTTCTTTTTTTAGCAGTGTTTATCAGATCTCATCAATACAAATAACATCTCGACAGAGTCCTACAAGGTTTCAGATATTAACATTAAACAACCATTTTAAATTCCTTAACTCTTATAGGTTACTATCAGCAACTTTATGTACCAAATACAAATCTCTTTTGTGGAAGCTCAGAATGCTTGGTGTGTACAAATGAATCACAAAGCTTCACAACGATAAACCCACAATAATAGGTCTTTTAACAACTGTAAAGTGTTTATAAGTGTGTTTGCATAAATAAAATAGTTTAGCCTTTTTATATATGACTAATACAAATTACATAAACTGTCAACAGTTGATCACAATGTAATTCCACAACAGTCACACCCATAGCTAATAAGCCAATCCCCAGCTTCGCAAAAAATGTCCTACTTTAACCATCGATAATAGTGGGAGGTGTGCAAGCCATCTTTTCGTACTGTCATTTCACCACTTTAAACTATGTAGACCAGTTCTTAAAAGGAAAACTATAGACAACCCCCTCTGTATAATGTATTATATAAATAATAAATAATGCAAAAAAAAAATAGAAATTTAAATTGAAAGAGATGTTCCAATCGGGACTGTCTCATTCTGGTGTTGGGGTCTTTTCTTATTACATAAAATTCCGTCCAGCAGAGGTTTATGGAATACGTTTATTTCCCTGCAGGTGTCCCACTCATCATACAGGATACGCGCAACTGAAAGCAGTCATAATTAGGCTGCTATCATAGTTACATAGTTACATAGTTACATAGCTGAAAAGAGACTTGCGTCCATCAAGTTCAGCCTTCCTCACATTTGTTTTTTGCTGTTGATCCAAAAGAAGGCAAAAAAAACCAGTTTGAAGCACAATTTTGCAACAAGCTAGGAAAAAATTCCTTCTTGACCCCAGAAGATTATATCCTTGAATATTCTGTTCTTGCAAGTATGCATCTAGTAGCCGTTTGAACATCTGTATGGACTCTGATAAAACCACTTCCTCAGGCAGAGAATTCCACATCCTGATTGTTCTTACAGTAAAAAAACCTTTCCTTTGCCTTAGACGAAATCTTCTTTCTTCCAGTCTAAACGCATGGCCTCGTGTCCTATGTAAAGTCCGGTTTGTGAATAGATTTCCACACAATGGTTTGTATTGGCCCCGAATATATTTGTATAATGTTATCATATCCCCTCTCAGGCGATGTTTTTCTAAACTAAATAGGTTTAAATTTGTTAACCAGCTTACACACAGCCCAGATTATCAGCAGAACCATTGTCACAGTGATGACGGACAACTCTGAAGGTCTAGTTTACAGCTGCAGTGATGTTTAGAAAGCTCTGCAAATTCAAAGCCACTCTCAGAGCGGATTATTTGGCAAAACTGCGATGGTGCTTAGCGTGACCCTCTAAAACCTTTTTGTTGTTCTTTTAATCATGCTCAGTAAAATGTATACATTGGACTTTTCCCTATGTCAAACGGGGGAAGGCAGGGCTGCTACAGTATACGGCCCAGCAAAAGGTGTTACCATTTTAGTATCTGGCCCTGTGACAGGCACACAGTATATGGCCTTTCACAGGGCCGTATTAAGGCTGCTACAGTAAATTAATGTAGGAAGTATGAATATGAGAGACCTGCTTTAATCATTGGGGACTCACTGAAACAGCATGGGCATCCAATTATAAATCACAAACCACTAACTACATATCTCAGTATTACTGTGTCTCAGTGTTTGCATTCTGAGGTTGGAAAATAAAAACTAAATAATAAAATATTACTGTTATATAGCAGTAAATATTACTAATATTTTGCTAAATATTTGAACACTTTAGAATTTAGTATCAGATAAACACTGTGATGTAACTAGCTAATTAAATAAGCTATGTTTGCAGTCGGGTAATGAAAGAGCACACTGTGTTCGTCATTAGAGGCACATTCCGATATGTATATATTTATGCAGGTGAGCAGGGGACGTTTGAAGAATTCCACGTCAGAGCCAAGAAAAACAAACCTTATCAAGCCCACTTTAGACAGCAGAGTAGGTTAAATACAAACAAGAAAATAACACAAGAAATCAATGTGCTTAACAGGTAACAACAATAAGACAGAATTCTAAAGCATCATTTATCCGTCTAATGTTTAGCTCATTGATGACCAGAAATAATCAATGCTTGGCGAGCAAAAGGTTAATTATAATATTCCTGGCTATGGGGCTTCAGCATCATCAATGGCAGGTGCTGTGTCACTTGTAGTACTTGGTGCGATTTCACGTCACAGGGTCTAGACACATTTCTCTCCTGCCAACATCTGGCAACACTGCAGCAACAGGGCAATTAAACGACTTCAGTTGAAGAAAAAAAAAACCTTAGATTGTTCATTATATAAATGCATCATCTCTCCAAGGTACCTGTGCAGAACACACCAAAATGACCAATGATGACAATGAGATAGGACCCCACCCTAGTACCAACAGAATCAGAGAAGGGCAAGATTATTACACTCTTTGTCTAACAATCTCTGAAAGTTTACTTGCTAAACAGTAAATTACATCAAATTAATAAATAAATAGACCAAAATTACATTTTACTCCAAACACTGCTATTTTGGCCTATTTTTAGAAAATGTAGCTGTCAGCTACTCATTATTCAGTTAATACCCCGTTATGTAATGTACTACAAAATAAGATGGCCCATTTCTGGCTGGAAAGGGTCACATGTAATCTCGCTCAGCATACATCTGCACCATGTACCAAATACGTGTTGTGTAATCCACGACTGGCATTTATAAAACATCAATCTGGAGGCTGAGTGACAAGAACTGTGTGGCTTTAAGAGGAGTTAGGTAACTGTAACAGTGCCAACGCTTCACTTAACCGTTTTGTGCCAGGCAAATTGTAACTGTGCCACTGGAATGCCTGCAATCAGACCACACAGACTTTTTTTTTTTTTTTATGATATCACAACAGTAACAGATGACAGGTCAACAAGCTTATTAAAAGCTTGTGAACATCTCATAATGTCAATAGTTTATGTATTCTCGGGCCTTTCACTCTACAATCTGCCTAACAGATTATTGGTCTTCATTAAAAATAAATAATTTGCCATCCTATCAAAAAAAAAAAAAATTTTTTTTTAAACATGCACGCAAAATTTACTTTACTTCAATTAAAGAAAAACAAATGTATGTGTATACTGTATATGCAAAACAAAGTTACAAAGCCAAGCAGACTGTGCTTGAATAAGTCACTCCCATAAACACAGTCCTTTATATGTGATACTGGCATTTAAATCAAAGCATCAGCTGCTACATTCCTCTGTCAAATTGTGTCCACAGCTGCCAAATGGCATATTGTTTAGCAATCATGTTATATGGTGCACAGTGCCTACTTTAAATACATTATTCATTATTTGGAAACAAAGCAAAAGACAGTGCCAAAAAATGGGCTTGGTAGAACCCTAGTACAGGATATCCAGGACATAAATACATGATGCACCTTATCCACTGAGTTACCATAAAAAGCCTTGTACCACATCCAGGATCATCTGACATGTGAAGGTCTGATGGGAAATTATTAAATCACATGGGGGATTGTTGTGTGGCCTACGAAGCCCAGTTTAGCAATGCCCATCCCTATAAAAGAGCCAGCTGGGTCATTATGCAGGAGAGCTCCATTCTGTGACCCCACTTTTGGGGGAGATGTCATATTGTGATCACAGTAACACCCATGCTGAAAGACAAATAGGGCCTGGCTCTTTTTGGGGCACACAGGTACCCTAATCACCCCAAGGCATAGCCACAGCCAGAAGCACAGCATGTCCAAGGGTAAATCACTGTCCAGTGTGTGCAGGGCTGGGGCTGACAATCCTGACATTAATTCCAAAAGGTTCTAAATTCTATGCTGATACTTTGTATCCCAATATTCCAGTATCTGCACTGGGGGAGGAAGACACAACATAACAAGTGCAAGGGATGCTCCAGCAGCTGCTTACCTTGGCTGTGACTGCTGAAATCCGCAGTGGTGCTAGTCCTGGTGGCCACTGATTGCCCAGACCACCTCCCTAAGGCAGCTCCAGTGCTGGGAGTCTCATGGGTTCCGGAAGAGAGCGGACGCCTGGCCAGGGATACTGGAGGAGAGAGCCAGGCTGACACAGGCAGAGAGAATGCAGGAGAGTGACATCACAGCTCCAGCCCCCAGGCTGCATCACGTGGATTAGGAAAAGGAACTAGATGCCGCACAGCATGTAGGGATATGTAGTTCCAGGGGAAATAATCCTCTAATGCTCTCTCGACCAAGCAAAACTCTATAAATGGGCCAGATTAATTAATTACTGAGAGAAGCAACAATAGAGGGACAAGAAAAATATTGTATAGTATATGTTACTAAATAATAATATAGTATTTTTAAAATATACTGTTTATATAATATTTTACTTCAAGCTCTTCTGCATATATTTTTAATTTGGTCCATATACCATTTGTACAGTGCCCATTTAACTTAAAATCCATTTAAAAAAAAAAACATTGCAGCTATGGAAGAGCAGGTTCTCATTATTTTGCCATAATGCCAAAAATAATCACACAGTCTTTACATATTTAAAATTACGTTAAACATACTCTCGAATGATTTGCTGTTTTGTAAAGCAGCATCTCAATCCAATGCATGGCTTAACTTCTGAATGAACCATACAAAAACTCATTATGTGTTGCGCATGATCTGAGTTTGCGTCTGATGGATATTTGTTTGTCCTTTGAGTGGTTTTGTTGTACATTATATTTTATTTTCCCTTGTTCTTAGACAGTTTAAGTAATCAACCAACTTGCAGAGCATATAGTGTAGTATTATCATGGAATGCCATAAAACAAAATATAATTTATTTTTACAACTATTCACTAATAACATAAGAGAACACATTGTAAACCTTCAAACATTCTTGTACAGTAAAGCGGGATGCAGTTATGTAGGAACAAAAGGGTTGAGCCCGGAAAAAGAGTGGACCCACCTGAAGAATAGGCACGTTAGCGTGGCGTGTATATACGCTATGTTAGCCACTCCTATTAAGGTGGATCATTGACAGTACTATAGCACACTCTTATTTAATGATGTACTCACTCTACACTTTCTGGGGACAGCTGCCTGGTGTCCCATGACTCCATGGGAAAAAAAAAACATAACAGTAGAACAGGACTCGGAAACTGGTACTCTTGCTTTAGATTTAGGGCAGTAGGGAGGCCTGCAATAGACTAAAAAATATTGTAAGTTCATTTTTTAAGAGGAGTTAAACCTATGTGTAAGGTAAAGGGGTTTGTTTCAGGTTTAGCCTTTAAAGGCTCACTATAGGATCAGGAACACAAACATGTATTCCTGACCCTATAGTGTAAAACCACCATCTAGCCCCCCTGGGCCCCTCATGCCTCCATAAATATAGCAAAATCTTACTGTATTCAAGCCTGAAGCTGTATATCTGCATGCTGTTTGCCTCAGAAAAACAAGCTGTCTGCTGACATCATCAGAAGTGGTGGCCTGATCCAATCACAATGCTTCCCCATAGGATTGACTAAGACTGACAAGGAGGCAGATCAGGTTCAGAGCCAGCATGATTCAAACAAAGCCCTGGCCAATCAGTATCTCCTCATCGGGGCCAGATTAAGAGCACAGTGGGCCTGGTGATGACAATTATGATGGGCCTAATTACGGAATCTTATCGACCAAAAACACTAAAACAATCATACCTCCCAAGTGTCATGTATCTGATGGAGATGGTGCTGGAGGAGAACTCATAGGATGCAGCTATAAGAAAACACATACTCTATGCTAATCCCTCTCTAATTTATGCTTTCATCTTTCAAGTAAATCCATAACCCCTAACAGCAGTGTCCAGTGAAGCAGGAAGTCAATGGGCGGGGTAAAAGGGTGTGCCACTGGCGCGAATCACGTGACAAGACTTGCCAAAAGGGGTGAACATGCCCAAAAAGGGGCATGTTTGTCCAAAGAATTGGAAGGTCAGCCTGGCATGAATGCATGTCAGGCTGCCTTCCAATCCTGCAGGCTATCCAACTAAGGGCATACTATGCAGGCAGCACCTTGAGCTTGACATAAATGCGTCCAGGGACGTATTAGCCGCGAGGCAAACAAGGCATTTGCCTTGGGCGGCATTTTTCAGGGGGCGGCAAAAAAAGCCGCCCCCCAAATGCCCAGGGCAAATGCCTAGTTAGCCTTGCGGCTAACTGACATCCCGAGCGGGCGGGCGGGCGGCGCTGGGCGGGCAGCTGGCGAGGGAGCACTTCCTCTGAGCTGACTGCTCAGCTCCCTCGCGCGCCGCAGAGTGAGGCTGGGAGCCGGAAGATGACGTCATCGGGGGGGAGGGGGCGCCTGAGTTTTGTCCTGCCTAGGGCAGCACAAAACCAGGATACACCACTGAATGCGTCTAATGATGCGCTCACTCCATTCTTTCTAAGGACTGTCCCCTAGCACTCGCTGGTCCACTTGTCTCCTTACCTTCTTACTAGCAGGCAGAAGTTCCTGGTATATAGTCTGAGACAGAGAAAAGATGTCTGTAGTGAGTGTAGAAGAAAGGGGACATGCCACAGTGTTAGAGAGACCAACGTCTGAATTACCTAAACTAACTTTAATGTCAGCAAGTGCACACAAGTTTTGTTCCCATACATCCCTCTTAAGCTTCCAAACTTAAAGGGACACTATAGTCACCAGAACAACTACAGCTTATTGTATTTGTTCTGGTAAGCAGAATCATTCCATTCAGGCTTTTTGCAGTAAACACTGTCTTTTCAGAGAAAATAACTCCACTGGCTGCTACTTAGATGGCTGCTAGAGGTGCTTCCTGGGGCAGTACTGCCTAGAGTGCAGCACTGCCATTCAGTGTCTCCACCCTCTGCATGCAGACACTGAACTTTCCTCATAGAGATGCATTGATTCAATTTATCTTTATGAGGAGATGCTGATTGGCCAGGGCTATGTTGGACTTGTGCTGGCTCTGCCCCTGATCTGCCTAGTTGACAGTCTCAGCCAATCCTATGGGGAAGTATTGTAATTTGCTCAGACCACCACTTCTGAGCCAGCAGCTGCAGAATTGAATACAAGTAATATTTTACTATATTTAGGGAGGCAAGAAGGGGCCAGGGTGGTGGTTTTAACATAATAGGGTCAGAAATACATGATTGTGTTCCTGACCCTATAGTGCTCCTTTAAGCAAGAGTATGTGAAGAGTAGTTAAGGTTGCCACCTTTCTTGGAAAAAAATAATAATAATTTGTATAATTAATTAGATATGCGTGACATCACATGATGTAAATCACAAGGAGTGACATCAGAGAAAATTCTGTAAAATCACCAAGCTACTCACAGTTTGATTCTGCTGTATAGATGGATTGCTCCCAGTGTCTCCCTGTCTCCCAGTGTCTCAGTCTCACAAGTCACCCAGTGTCTCAGTGTCTCCCTGTGTCCCAGTGTCTCCCTGTCTCCTATGTATCACAGTCTCAGTGTCCCCATGTCGCCCAGTCCCCTAGTCTCCCAGTGTCTGTGTCCCCATTTCTCCCAGTATCCCAATGTCTCAGTGTGTCCCCATGTCACTAGGATACTGGGGACACTGAGAGACCCAGGGACACTGAGACCCGGGGACACTGAGACATTTAGGGAAAATGGGAGAAATGGGGACACTGAGACACTAGGGACACAGACACTGGGAGACATGGGGACACTGAAACATTTGGGGACACTAAGACACTAGGGACACAGACATGGGAACACAGACACTGGGAGACTAGGGGACACTGGGAGACTAGGGGACACTGGCTGGGAGACAGACACTTGGGGACACTGGGAGACATGGGGACAGTTGTGGACATAGACATGTGGACACTAGGACATATAGGGACACTGGGAGACATGGGGACACCAGGCACACTGAGACACTAGGAACACACTGGGAGACATGGAGACACTGAAACATTTGGGGACACTAAGACACTAGGGACACAGACACTGGGAGACTAGGGGACACTGGGAGACTAGGGGATACTGGGAGACTAGGGGACACTGGCTGGGAGACAGACACTTGGGGAGACATGGGGACAGTTGTGGACATAGACATGGGGACACTGGGACACATGGGGACACTAGGCACACTGAGAGACATGGGACACAGACACTGGGAGACTTGGGGACATTGAGACACTAGGGACACTGGCTGGGGGACATAGTGTCTCCGTGTCCCAATGTCTCCCAATGTCCCTATGTCTCACAGCGTCCCCATGTGTCTCAGCATCCCCATGTGTCTCAGTGTCCCGTAGTGTCTCAGTGTCCCCATGTGTCCTAGTGTCTCAGTGTCCCCTAGTGACAGTGTCCCCATGAGTCCCCTAGTGTCTGTGTCCCCATATGTCCCCAGGTGTCTCAGTGCCCCCATGTTTTCCAGTGTCCCCAAGTGTCTCAGTGTCTGTGTCCTAGTGTCTCAGTGTCCCCTAGTGTATGTGTCATCATGTGTCCCCTAGTGTCTGTGTCCCCTAGTGTCTGTGTCCCCATGTGTCCCCTAGTGTCTCAGTGTCCCCTAGTGTCTCAGTGTCCCCATATGTCCCCTAGTGTCTCAGTGTCCCCATGTGTTCCCTAGTGTCTCAGTGTCCCCATGTGTCCCTGCTGCCTTTCCCCCGATCCCTCACTTACCTGAGCTCTAGAGCTGCTGTCTGGACTCTCTGTTCTGTATAGCTGCTCCCCCACGGATCAGTGAGTAGTAGAGAGAGGCAGGGATATTCTGTAACTTCCTATCCCTGACTCTCTCCACACACAGTGACCCCTACTGGCCGGTGCTGGTAATTTCCATTTATTCTGAGAAAATTACCTGCATTTGTATTGCTGGTATTACTGCAATACCGGCAGGGCCAGGCAGCCTCAAATACCGTCTGTGCCATTAAAATACCAGTCAGGTGGCATACCTAAGAGTAGTGTGTAAAAAAAAACCCAACAACAACAAAAAAATGGGCCTATTCCATGGGCCTGGGCCTGGAGCTGCAGCTCCATCAGCCCCTATGTTAATCCGGCCCTGCTCCTCATAGAGATGAATTGAATCAATGAATCTCTATGAGGAAAGTTCAGTGTCTGCATGCAGAGGGAGAAGATACTGAATGTTTGGATGCATTTTAAGCAGCCATGACCCAGGAAGAATCTCTAAGCTATCTGAGGAGTGGCCAGTGAAGTTATCACTAGGCTGTAATGTAAACACTGCATTTTCTCTGAAAAGACCGTGTTTACAGCAAAAAGCCTGAAGGTAACGATTCTACTCACCAGAACAAATTCAATAAGCTGTAGTTGTTCTGGTGACTATAGTGTCCCTTTTTGGAAGGGATTAAATTTAGATTTACGGAAAAAGGGGGTGTTTAGGTTACAGACATTGGACTTTGGTGGGCTATTCACAAAGTGAGTATAGAATTACAGGAGCTGTTGTACAAGGAGCATTACATAGTGCTGTCTGTGCTCCTCCTCCAAGGCATTTCCTGTGTGAGAGGCTGCTAGTGGGCAGATGGTAAGTGATCCCTTCCACTTCCTGTCCAGCCTCACACACAGACACTGGAGGAGCTAGTGCAGTATTGAGTTTTACACTCTCTATACCTGTTTATTCAGCTCTGCTATCAAGCACAAGAGGCTGACTGAACTACAGAGGACACTGGCCAAGGCTCCCGATACTTACCTCCTCTCACCAGCCTACCTAAGTTTCAAAAAGGCACATTATAAGTACTGTAAAAAGATGTCCCCTACAGGTGAGCAGGGGACATCTTTTTACAGTATTTATAATGTGCCTACTGTGCCTAACATGGAATTCAGCCCTGTGCTACGCATGTTTCCTCACCAATTATACAAATAAAAATGAGACATACCTGAAGCATAAGGCCCAAAGAACCATCCCTATTACCCATTGTAAAATTATTTAGCATTCATTATAAAAAAGTCTAATACAACATTTCCAGTAACTTTCTAAGGTCAACTACATGTTCAACAATCATGTTCCATGGACTGTCAGAAATAAAAGAGCTAGGGACACTTATTGTCATCTGTTCATTTCACTCAAGATCAACCACACCTATGTATGAAATGCATGTAAGAATTTTTATTTTTAAAAGTGCAGATTTCAATAGAAATTGACATTTTTATAAATTAACCTGGTTACACACGTCTGGCTGTCAATTAGTCAACCATTCCTGTTACTTCCTGGTTTGGTTAGCTCAGTGGAGCTAAACTCAAGAGGCAGCAATTACCCAGAGCAGCTTCCTTGAAAATACTTCTCATTGAGCTGCATTGGGAAGTCTGTGATTGGAGAGCCACGGAAAGTCTGGGCAAGCTTAGAAGGGGAGGGCTTGGAAAGGCTGCATACCTAGCCTCAATAAAAAAAAAAATAGATAATTAAATGCATGCATGTTTTCATTAAGGGTATATCTACTAAATGGTGAATTTTATTTATTTGGGCAGTGGGATGTCTCTTTAATTTAGATCTTGGACATCAGGTATCACCTCCAAACATAGGTAAATACATCTCTATCTCAACATCTTTACAGTTAACATGGAAAACGTACCATAACTAAAAATCCAGATTAAGGCAACCACACAACTAGCACCAAAAACAAGACATATGGTCAATAATATAACACACTATGTAGAGTGTTAGACCTAAGGTCAGTAATCACATCATTGAAATGTAATAGTGAGCACGAGTTCTATTACCCTATGGCCCGTCCACAAGGCAGTCACAAGAGGAATCCTCATTAGGGGAGCTTTTTATCTGAAAAGACAAACATCCACACAGGTAGTACAGTTGCAAAAACAGTTATATGAATTACACTTACTGAACCAGGGCAACAGAGCAAGCAAACTATTATCACATAGACTAAAAGAATGACAAGCACAGACGAGCATCCCTTATATAAATTTAAAACATGGAACCTGGCTTAAAACACCTAAGGAAGTTTGTAAAGCATTCACAGATTACTATGGTAACCTATATAACTTAAATAAGGACCCTAACCTACCGTAACCAAAAGCAGCAGACATATCTAACTACTTAGAGGAGATCACCCTTCCTTCATTGTCGGGAATTACAAAAGGCCTGTTTGGCCTCTCCGATAGCAGAAGAGGAGGTGATAAAATGCATAAACTCACTGAAGAAGCACAAAGCCCCAGGGCCAGGCGGGTTCTTTAACACTTACTATAGTCGATATGGCTCAACCCTGGTACCATTTTTAACTAACATGTTTAATGCAGCAGTAAACCAAGAAACCTTTCCTTCAGAAGTACTGGCTGCAGGGCCGGATTAACATAGGGGCTGATGGAGCTGCAGCTCCAGGCCCAGGCCCATGGAATAGGCCCATTGATTTAAAAAAAAAAAAAAAAAAAAAAAATTTTTTTTTTTTACATTTTTCTTTTTTTCACACACTACTCTTAGGGATTCCACCTGCTTTTATTTTATTGGCACAGCCAGTATTTGAGGCTGCCTGGCTGGTGCCAATATTGCAGTGATACTGGCAATATAAATGCTGGTATTTTTCTCAGTATAAATGGAAATTACTATGCAATACCAGCACTGGCCAGTAGGGGTCGCTGCATGTGGAGACAGGCAGGGATAGGAAGTTCCAGCATATCCCTCCCTGCCTATCTATACTCACTGATCTAAAGGGGTGCAGCTACAGAGAGTCCAGACAGCAACTCCCACCCTACAGAGACAGCCTACAGCTCAGGGAAGTAAGGGATGGGGGGAAAGGCAGCAGGGAGACATACACTGAGACACTAAGGGACATTGGGAGACATTATGGCAGACACTGAGACACTAAGGGACATTGGGAGACATTATGACACAGACACATGGGGACACAGTGTCTCCATGTCTCCCAGCCAGTGTCCCTGGTGTCTCAGTGCCTCTAGTCTCCCAGTGACCCCTAGTCTTCCAGTGACCCCTAGTCTCCCAGTGCCCCCAGTCTGCCAGTGTCTCACTGTCCCCATGTCTCCTAGTGCCTCCATGTCTCTCAGTGCCTCAAGTGTCACAATGTCACCAAGCTAGTGTCCCTAGTGTCTGTGGCCCTGGTGTCTCAGTGTCCCCATGTCTCCCTGTGCCCCCATGTCTCAATGTCCCCCAGCCAGTGTCTCTAGTATCTTTGTCCCTGGTGTCTGTGTCCCCATGTCTTCAAGTGTCCCCTATTTTCCCATTGTCCCCATGTGTCCCAGCCAGAGTCCCCTAGTCTCCCAGTATCACTGGTGTCTCCGTGTCCCTAGGTCTCTCCGTGTCCCCAGGTCTCCCCGTCTTCCTAGTGTCCTAGTGACATGGGGACCCTGGGATACATGGGGACACAGGGAGACATAGGGCATTGAGACACTGATACATAGGATCACTGGGAGGCCTGGGGACACGACACTTAGGGACACTGGGAGACATGGGGCACTGAGACACTGATACATAGGAACACTGAGACCTGGAGTAATCGACATATGGGGGCACTGGGAGGAATCCATCTTTACAGCAGATTTAAACTAAATAGTTTTTGGGTGATTTTACAGCATTTTCTCTTATGTCACTCCTTGTGATTTACATCATGTGATGTCACCCACACATAAATTAGTAAGGCCGGTATGTTTTTCCAAGAAAGGTGGCAACCCTAACTACTTTTCACATACTCTTACTTAAGTATGGAAACTTAAGAGGGATGTAAACTTGTGTGGACTAGCTGACAATGAATATAGTTAAAGGGACACTATAGTCAGCAGAACAACTACAGCTTATTGAATTTGTTCTGGTGAGTAGAATCATTACCATCAGGCTGTTTGCTGTAAGCATGGTCTTTTCAGAGAAAATGCTGTGTTTACATTACATCCTAGTGATAACTTCACTGGCCACTCCTTAGATGACTGTTATAGATCCTTCCTGGGTCATGGCTGCCTAAAATGCATCCAAACATTCAGTGTCTCCTCCCTCTGCATGCAGACACTGAACTTTCCTCATAGAGATTCATTAATTAAATTCATCTATATAAGGAGATGCTGATTGGCCAGGGCTGTGTTTGAATCATGCTGGCTCTGACCCTGATCTGCCTCTTTGTCAGTCTCAGCCAATCCTATGGGGAAGCACTGTGATTGGATCAGGCCACCACTTCTAATGATGTCAGCAGACTGCTTGTTTTTATGAGTCTAACAGCATGCAGAGTTACAGCTTCAGGCTTGAATATAGTAGGATTTTGCTATATTTATGGAGGCATGAGGGGCCCAGGGGGCTAGATGGTGGTGTTAACACTATAGGGTCATGAATTCATGCTTGTGGTAATGCTGACTTTGGTCTCTCTAACACTGTGGCATGTTCCCTTTCTTCTACACTCACTACATACAGCTTTTCTCTGTCCCAGACCATATACCAGGAGCTTCTGCCTGCTAGTAAGAAGGTAAGGAGACAAGTGGACCAGCGAGTGCTAGGGGACAGTCCTTAGAAAGCGTTGAGTGAGCGCATCATTAGATGCATTTATGCCAAGCTCAGGGTGCTGTCTGCATAGTATGCCCTTAGTTGGCCAGCTGCATGATTGGCAGGCAGCCTGACATGCCAGGCTGTTCTTCTAATTCTTTGAGCAGACATGTCCTCTTTTTGGGTATGTTCGCCCCTTTTGGCAGGTTATGTGATTTGTGTCAGTGGCACACCCTTTTACCATGCCCATTGACTTCCTACTTGACTGGACACTGCTGTTAGGGGTTATGGATTTACTTGAAAGATGAAAACATAAATTAGTGAGAGATTAGCCTAGGGTATGTGTTTTCTTATAGCTGCGGTTTTCTTTCTCTCCAGCACCATCAGATACATGATGCTTGGGAGTGTTTTAATGTTTTTGGTCGATATGATTCTGTAATTAGGCCCGTCATAATTGTCAGCACCAGGCCCACTGGGCTCTTAATCTGGCCCTGACTGGTTGCCAATGTCATTAATGTAAACCTGCCAATGTAAACCCCCTACTGCATGTCAGAATATCAGACCTATCTCCCTCAACGCAGATATAACATTTTAATTTTTTGATAAAATCTATGCTGAACGTCTGGGTGAGGTCCTGCCAACACTGAAATTGGACTAGGGGAAGGACATAAAATCAACCAATTTGCGGACAACATTCTCCTCAGCCTATTCCTGCCCCAAATTTCTATACTTACAAGCGGATTTGAAGGAGTACAGTACATACTCACACTACAAATTAAACTAAACAAAATCTCAGGCTATGTATATAGGAATGATGAAAATAGAACAAGCTAGTTTGAAGGCAACCTTTAATTTTGACTGGAGGTCTGAATACCTCACGTTTTTAGATATAACAATAACAAAATAAGGCACAGATCTATTTACTCTAAATTACAAAATAATTCCAAATGTGAAAATACATTTATAACCTGGACAGGAAGAATCACAGCTGTATGTCACTACTACCCAAACTGTAATACCTTTTTAGAACATTAAAAATATATTATTTTCATATTTACATTTTTATTGTCTTTTTAATATGTATTTTTTTACATTATACAAAATAATATAGAGTACTATATTAAAACAGTTTACATTTTACAGTCTGTACAGCCACAGTTTATAATTTGTTAGCAATTTAAATCATCTTATATAATTAGAACAGTGGTTATCCGCAACAATAAATAAACATACAATTCTTTGTACGAATTTATATGGCTTATACATATCCCAGTTCTCATTCTATTGATTTGTGCTCCCTCCTAACCGATCTATATATTAGACTAGTTAATAATACTTTTAGTCAAACTGTATGTACATTTTGCATAGTAACTCTAAATCAAGCATAATCAAATAAATAAACAAATAGACAATCAACCAAAAAAATAAAAGGCTACTATAATAATAATTTATTCTGTAAATTTACAATCACATTCATTTGTATCAGATCTATCCAGACTCTTATGTTGGTGCTCTTCCACTGCTTAGACCCCTGTTAATTTAACAATGTATAATGCTTTATAGCACCCTTTGATGAGTATTAAATATCTTTATTCATAGAACAAGCCGCGCATGCACACAAGGGAGCAATGACGCTTCCAAATGGAAGCGTCTGATTTCTCCCTGCTCATGCCCGCCTATTTCGTCATTTTGACGAAATAGGGGGCGTGGCTTCACGAGGCTCCCGGCGCTGGAACCAGGTGAGTAAACTACTCTGCCTGGAGAGTCCCTTTAATGTAATGGTTCTGGTGTTTATAGCCTGTCCCTGCAGGCTTTTTAATGTAAAAACACTGCCTTTTCAGAGAAAAGACACTTTGTGCAGAGCTGGCGTTGGCTCATATGGCAGATCATATGGATGGGGCATTGTGATGTCACATGGTGGGCAGAGCATATAGAGGTGGGAGGGCTGGCAAAGTTTTGTTTGCCTAGGGCGGCAAAAATCCTTGCACCGGCCCTGGATGCAAGCATATAGAGGGATAGCATAGCACAATAGTCAGAAGGTGGCATTACCGTGGAAGGACCAGGGCACTCACTTCACCATAACAGCTACATCATGCCTGAAATATTTATTTAATTAAGCAATTTTTTAAAAAAAGAGGAAAACATTTTTATGTATATTTGTTGCACATATAAAATGGCAAGATAATTAAATATTTTATATCACTGATATAGTTGTTTTTAGTCTTCAATAAAAATATTGAAAACAAGTATCAGTGAGATTGTTAATATTTCGGGCACACCTGAATATTTATATTATGGCTGTATTATATGACTTCATGACATCTCATTCATACAGACTTTAACTGACTTTGTGAAACTATTACTACTATTGTATTGGAAGAATTACAGTTTTTCTTCTGTGTTCTTCCTATCCTGTCACCCACATGTGTTTCATTCCCTCCTCCAGCCCCTCCATTTGTCTCATTCCCCAACCCTCCACCCAGCCTTCATTCCCTCTCTCACCCCACATCCAGCCATCATTAACCCCCCTCACCCCATCCAGTCTTCACTCCTTTTCTCATCCCCATCACCCTCCATCCAGCCCTCATAAACTTATCTTACCCCCATACAGACCTCACTACCTCTCCCATCCCCATCCAGCCCGTATTAACTACCCCTTCACCCTCCATCCAGCCCTCATAAACTTATCTTACCCCCATACAGACCTCACTACCTCTCCCATCCCCATCCAGCCCTTATTAACTACCCCTACCCTCCATCCAGCCCTCATTAACTCCCCTCACCCCTCATCTAGCCCTCATTAAGCCACTTCACCCCCAATCCAGCCCTCACTCCTTGTTTCACCCCACCATCCAGCCCTCATTCTCTCTCTCCCCGCTCTACCCTTGTACCTTACTGTGTAGCGTGGCCAAGTGGTACCCAGTATGACAGGAAGTGCTCTCTCAGTGAGCACTTCCTGTCAGCCGCGTTACTCGGCTGCACTACACACACAGAGACCAGCAGAAGGGGAGCAGCAAAGTACAGCACTCCCTTCCCCCCGGTCACCCAAGACCGCGGGGCCTGGGCCTGTGCGGCAGTGCACCGGCCCTGAAGTTGTGGTGTCCCATGGTCGCAAGGGTCACAGCTGTGGCCGGGCCCCCTGGAGTGACCCCTGGGACCGTGGTAGGTACACCACTGATTGCAGTTGACACTGGGCTATCCCTCCTACACATTTTCAGATTGCACCCCCTGAAAAAAGGTCTAGATACCTTTGAGGATGCTGTGTATAGTCTTACTGCTAATTTCACTGGACCAGAATGAGAGACTACAGTCAGAATTAGATTTTATACATAATGCACTAATATATAATATATAAAACCACTTTGCTTTGCTTTGAGTTCACAACCTGCTGCTGAGAGGTCTTCACCAACTGGTAAGTAGCTCATACAAGTCATGCAATCCCAACCTTCCCATTACTTTTCATGGGATATGATGTGCATCTATGGGTAGAAATTCCATTGTAAAATGTGAACGGAGTGCTGCCCAAGCATATGCACTGTACAGCCATGACTTCTTCAAAGAAAGCTGTGAATGAGCCTAATGGAGGATCGCGGTACTTGTGTAGCATGCATACACTGATACATACACCTACAGTATACAGATAGAAACCCAATGTATACACAAATACATATACAACCACACACTCATAGATACACATGTAGAGGCACAAATCCATAGATATGAATATGCAGGCCCACTCTGAAATTCACATATGTAGAGGCCCACTAATAGATATACATAAATGGGTACACACTCATACATACACTAATCAGCCACAACATTAATACCACTGACAGCGAAGTGAGTAACATTGATTATATCATTATATAGGCACATGTCAAGGGGTGGGATATATTAGGAAGCAAGTGAACAGACATTTCTTGAATTTCATATGTTCGAAGCAGGAACAATGGGCACGCGAGTGTCTTTGACATGGGCCAGATAATGATGGCTTGACAACTGGTTTACAGCATCTCCATAATGAAGAGTCTTCTGGGTTGTTTGCTGTATGCACCGATAACAGTGGAGCAAAGAAGGACAACTGGTGAACCAGCGTCAGGGTCATGGGCACTCCTTGCTGCACATGGGGAGCAAAGGCTAGTCCATCTGGTCCGATCACACAGAAGGACTACTGTAATTCAAATTGTTGAAAAGCTTAATGCTGGCCATTATAGAATGATGTCAGAACACACAGTGCATCACACACAGTGCATCACAGTTTTCTGTGTCTGGGGCTTCAGGTATAAAAGAATATATAAAATAAAACGAAGTAAAATATAACTAAAGGTCCTAGGTATTTCATCCTATATGTAGGACTTCTTCAGGGACCATAAGTTTAAAGCGCTTAAATGGCAAAGCAAATAAACCTATCAAACAGGAGAAATCAGTAGGTGTATTTGCATTGCCATTTTATTTTTTTGGCCAATGCCTGATGTATTGAATAAAGCAGATTTATATTTGGATCATTTTAGAGTCCTGTTTGTAATATTGGTTACCATCAAAGAGGAAGGAGTCCTAGATTAGCCCCCCACTATTATAAGGAGAGGCACCCTAAGACGATACAGATCAGTCTTGTGTGTGAGATTCCATTGGCGCATATTTTGCTGTCTAAATTGTATTACACTATTTTATTCTTTGCTTTTGAAGATCTACAGCTGTATACACTGTATATATTCCTTGTTAAACACTCATAGATATACACACTGGCAGGGGAGGAATTGTAATGTTTTGCCTAAGGCAATGATGTCACCAGTGAGTATGCAGCCTTTATTAGAGTCATGCTAGCCCACCTCTTCTGCAATTCTCTTCGCTCCCCAAACACTTCTTTCCTTTGCTGTTTTAGATCTGCTTTAGAAGATAAGCAAATAAGCTTATCTAAAACTGGCAGATGAAAATTCAGGGGCTGCTGTTTATCGACTCCCCTTACAATCTATTGTGCGCCGACACAAGGTTAATACAAATTAACAATCTAAACAAGGTTACCAACCAAAACCAAACGTCACTGTTTTTTACTACTCATCACCGATCTCTGTGCTGTATTCAATACTGTGGACCATCTTCTTACCCCCTCTTGGTCCATCTGACTTTGCCTTTTCTCAGGTTTCCTCTTATCTTTTATAGCACTCTACTAGTGTCTCTTTCTCTGGCAGATCCTCCTCCGCACCTATCTCCATCTGTTGGTGTTCCTCAGGGGTCCACCCTTGGCTATCTTCTGTTCTCATTTTACACTTTCTCCATAGGTAACCTGATCGCCTTATTTTTTTTAATACCACTTCTATGCCAATGTCACACAGATATATATATATATATTTCTGAACTCTCATCCTCATTCCTTGCATCTCACCACTTGCCTTTCCTACATCTCCAAATTGATAGCTGCATGCTCTCTGAAACTCAGTCTCTCAAAAAGAGAATTTGCCTTTCTTCCTTCAAGTGCTCATGAAGCACTATTACTTCAGGTCAAC
>OW240916.1:282979541-283102063 GCA_933207985.1 Pelobates cultripes | reverse complement strand
ACACACATCCTCTGCTCCGCCTACACCAGAACTGGGGCTGGACGGAATGGAGGCGACAGGGAACCACACAGTAGTATACAACACACTACCCCCCACCCCCCGCTACCCCTTTGGTTAGGGGCAACCACAAACTTGTAACAGCACATTACAACACACTGCATACTGCGACCCAATGCTACTCAGCACACACAACGGCTACAACTAACCTGCCTGTACTAACAATAAATACCAAAACAAAACACCTTAGCTCGACAGGGATACACGTCTGGATACCTAGAAAGACCAAACACAGGATCAGACTCACAGCATGGGTGCGCATGTTAATGTTAACGTTAGAGACCGCAAATGTACAGTAACCTGTTAAAAAAGAAAAATTGTGTGCAGACTTATGTGATATATAAAACTGTCTCTTCACTCCTGTATTTGATACCACTTCTGTCACAGAAACGCAAGAAATGTAAACATGCACCGTAAAATAAAGATTTAAAAAAAAAAAAAAATAAGTGTTACAGAAATAATCACCCCTAAATCCCTTTCCTCATATGTTGAGGTTAGGACTCTATCAAATATTCTGTACTCTGCCCTTGGGTTTTTACGTCCAAGATGCGTTATCTTGCACTTATCCACATTAAATGTCAGTTGCCACAACTCTGACCATTTTTCTAAATCATTTGTCATTTGGCTTATCCCTCCTGGAACATCAACCCTGTTACATATCTTAGTATCATCAGCAAAAAGACATACCTTACCATCCAGACCTTCTGCAATATCACTAATAAAAAAAATTAAAGAGAATGGGTCCAAGTACAAATCCCTGAGGTACCCCACTGGTAACTAGACCTTGCTTCGAATATACTCCGTTGACTACAACCCTCTGTATGATCTCCCTGAAGTAAACCCATGTTGTCTCTGATCTTGAAATCCATGTGTTTTTAGATGTTCAACAATTCTATCCTTTAACATGGTTTCCATCACTTTCCCCACTACTGAAGTAAGGCTTACTGGCCTATAGTTGCCCGACTCCTCCCTATTACCTTTCTTGTAAATGGGCACAACATTCGCTAACTTCCAATCTTCTGGGACTACTCCTGTTAACAATGATTGGTTAAATAAATCTGTTAATGGTTTTGCTAGTACACCACTAAGCTCCTTTAATAACTTTGGGTGTATTCCATCAGGTCCCATTGACTTATTGGTCTTTACTTTTGTTTGTTTTTTAATTCTTTATTTTTGTGGATAAAGCATGATGTTTACAATATTACATGTTTGGCAATATAATGAACAAATAACACAGTAATTTCAACATGTTGCGGGGACTATCCATTTTATATAGTTTTAATAGCTTTTACAGCCCTCTCGCCTGTTCTCCCGTGGGGGATTGGTGATGTGCTGGGGGGCTCCTTTCCTATGGCGGTGGGTGCCCTTAGGCTCGTTAGTGTGAATTTACGTGTTGCATTAATGAATGGCACATCTGGGAGGGTGATCTGTTGGTGGTGCTCGATTAGTGCTGTGGGTGCCCATAGGCTTAGTAGTGGCATGGTATATGTGGCTTGGGCCTAAGGCACGTCTAAATGTGTGGGTATCTGGCATGGGTCCTGACGGACCTGGGCATAGGACTTAGTGCTATAATTGCGTAAAAAGGCTGTATTCGCTTACCGAGTGTGAGGGATACGGGCAATATTAACTCTGCTTTGTGCACTCAAAATAAAGGGGGGGGGATTAACTTGGTCATATAACCTGAGCCGTAGCTTACAGAGCCAGTGGAAGGAGGTTATCTGGGAAGGGGGATTAACAGTCCAGGGAACTGTTGGTGCTCCTGCTGTCTACAACAGGTAGAAGTACATGGAACTTGCGCGGATGCAACTGTATCAGGTAGGCAGGGCAGCAACTTGCGGGCCCTCTCCTCTGGGCACGAAGGGGGTGACATCTGCCACAGTCCAAGGTGGTCGAGCTGTTTCTTGTGCTGCCTGCGCCGGTATGCCCAATGATCTGAGGAAAGCCAGTATTTCAGAAGTGTGTGATAGCTTGTGTGCTTGTGTGTCACGCCAGCCTTGTCCGCCTGTAGTCTGCGTGGGCCCCACTTGTAGGGGATGGCTTGATCCCGTAGTAGTTGTGAAACACGCCGAAAAGATTTCCTCAACTGTATAGTGTGTCTTGAATAGTCTCTGTAAAATGCTAGTTGTGCCCCTTCAAAAGGCACTGTGGGAGAGTCTCTTGTAGCCCCCATAAGTATTCTTCAATCAGAGTCACTCACAAATTTTATCAGGACGTCGCTAGCTCCTTCTCGTGGTGTAGAGTTCGCCCTGGAGAGCCTGAAGCAGGAATCAATCATTACCTGCTTCACTTGCTGTGGTCTCAGCAGCGTGGCTAAGAGCCGTCGGCAGAAATGTGGCAGTTCGGTGCCAGAGATTGTCTCCGGTACTCCCCGGACCCTCAGGTTCCGTGCCTTGTGTCTGTCTTCCATGTCAGCCAGTTGTGCTTGCTGGTCGGCACACTGCTTGCGCAGGGTGTTCAGTGCAGCATCTGTGGCATTTTGCGCCAGAGTTGTACCTTTCGCGCCCTCCTCCACTGCTGCCACCCTGTAGGTTAGCGTAGCAATATCCTCCCTCACCAGTGCCATATCCGCCTGAAACATGGTCTTGATTTCTTTTACCAGGGCTTTGATATCCGCTTTGGTGGCAGGTGCTGAGTCTCCCTGATCCTGGGGTTCCTTAGGTGTCTGGCGCCCTCGGCTCAGTATGGAGGGTTCAGTGTAGTGGCTATCCTCGTCCGAGGATTGGGAGGTGTAAGCCTCCGGCGCCATCTTGGGATTTGCCAGCCGCGTGGCTGCGCGCAGAAAAGCCCCGATATCTCCAGATCATGTGCTCGGATCTGCCCGTTGTTTTTTGGTTTTCTTCCCCATGATACAGGGAGTCAGTGCTCCGTCTTTAGTGAGCCGGTATTTATCGTCTCTTTTTTTATAGATCTAAAAAATGTTTTATCCCCCTGTTTTACTGACTGTTCTATTTTCTCTATGCCGATTTCTTCTCTTGGAATTGATGTTTTTTTAAGGTGCCTTTAATAGGCAATGTTTTGAATTTTGCTTAAGATTGATAATACCCAGGTGTCAGAGGTATTTTTGGCCCAGACAGAATGAAAATGTAGGAGTCTTCTTATGAAATCTGATTGGGCCTGCAGATCTTTAGAATTTTTCTTTTCTTTTTAGGTTCGGGATCCTCTTCCTCAAATCAATTTCGTGTTGAAACTTCTCCAAGAAGAATTTCTAGACTTATTCCTTTCCTGGCTGATATGTTCTGATCTTCCAAAAGGACCATTCACAAAACATTTTTCTCTCCATGTGGATGGATTTAAAGACCTTTTTTTCTTGCAGTAAGATTTTCCTATTCTCAACTGCTTTCTGGCAATCTTCGTTTTTATTGAAGCACAGTATGTATACAGACAGAGAATAAACAATTGTAAAGCTTACAGGCGTCATGCTTGTTGTCGCACATACAGCAATGCTCCCTCCCTATTTCCCGCCTGTATTTCCCTACCCAGCCTCTGTGAGTAACTTGAACAACCGAGCGCAACTGCGCAAACTGAACTTTAGAACGTGTTCCGTATATCTCTACTGGGGAAGATAGGGTAAGGGAATCGAGTATTCCTCTTGTTTTCCTCCCTTTCATTTTTTCCCCCCCCTTTTCCGCTTTGGGGGGGGACTAATCTCGTCTCCCACTTTCGTCCTGCTCGAGTATGTGGCTTGAAAGAATGACTCTACGTTAAAAAATCAGTGACCAATATCTGGCCCGGGTGTGTCAGTGTAAGGTCAGTCATACGTGGGAGAAGTGGAGAAGAAGAGAGAGAAAAAAAAAAAAGGGGGGGGAGGAGGGTAGGTGAGGAAGGGAAGGCGGATGTCGGCCAAGGCGGGGGGAAGGGAGGGGGTGAATCCGCCAGCCCCCCCACGCCCCACGTCCCAGCCCCGCGCGTGCCGGCGCTCACCCCGCTATTCGGCCCCCCGCTCCGGCCACCCCGCAGGCCCACGAGCCATGTACTCGATCCAGGGAGCCCAGAGACGGGTACATTTCTCCCCTGTACCTCTCAATTCCGCCGTGAGGCTCTCCATGCTGTATATTTCCTCTACCTTCTCCATCCAGTTCGCAACCGTTGGGACGTTAGTTGACTTCCAGCGAGCCGGGATCAGGCTCTTGGCGGCATTCAAGAAGTGTCTCGTCAGCGATCTCTTGTAGGCCCCCAGGGGCATCGTAGTGTGGTGGAGGAGCATCGGTAAAGGCTGCATCGGGACGTCCGAGTCCAGTAGCTCTCGTAATTTCGTGTGTATTTGTTTACCAGAAGGGTACGATGAGAGGGCAGGACCACCAAATGTGCAGGTCCATGCCGTCTTCGGACTCACATCTCCAACATCTGGCCGTTGGCGACAGGCCCATCCAAAAGAGTTGTGAGGGCTTCCGATACCAACCTGTCATGAGCTTATAGTTCATCTCTTGCAGTTTCGCACTGGTCGAACCTTGGTGCGTGAGGGTGTGTATCTTCTCCCAGTCTGAGTCCGCGAGAGTGACACCCGTGGCTCGTTCCCAGTTAGATTGGTATGGTGCCAGGGGGCTCCGAGCTGCATTCAGCAGCATGGAGTACAGTGTGGAGACCCCCTTAGGTATGCGCCTCCCCTCCACGCAAAGGGATTCGAAGCCGGTCAGCTCCCTATGTACCAGCTGCTTGCCCGGTAGAGATTGGTAAAAATGCCGAACTTGTTGGTATCTGAATCGAGTCAGCCCAGGTAAGGGCATCATGGGGGCCAAGGCTTCCAGGGGTTTCAGCTGTCCCTCCGCGCACCAGTCCCCTAAGTATGGTTTGTCCGGGCTTCCCATGCCTGAGATGTCTCTCGGCGCCAGCCCTCCCGCAATCTCGGGATTGTAGATCACCGGTAGTAGCGGGGATGGACTAGTCGTTAGGCCCAACCTGTAGCGGATAGTGGCCCACACTTGCAGAGTTGCCCCTATAAGCGGGTGCCTCCGGATGTCCCTCGTCTGTATGGGCCGCAGTAGCCACGTGACCCAAGGTATGCGCTCTCTGGCTTGTGCGCGTTCTAGGTGGACCCATTGCTTATCAGTGTCGGGTATGTGCCAGTCCACTACCCTGAGGAGGTGTGTCGCGTGATAGTAGGTTTGGAGCGAAGGGAGTGCCACTCCGCCTTGGCATTTTGGGCGAATTAGCTGGGCGTGTCGGAGTCTAGCTGCACCCGCTGCCCACACAAATTGTCTGATGGCCATGGTCAGGGAGCCGAAGAAGGCCCTGGGCAGGGTGATGGGAATGGTCTGAAACAGATACAGGAGCCGCAGCAGGAGGTTCATTTTAACCGCGTTTATTCTCCCAAACCAGGACACACAAGTCGCGCCCCATCTCTTCATGTCCATCCCTAGTGTCGCCAAGAGGGGCAGGAAGTTGTCGGGGAACAATCTGGTCAAGTCCGTCGTCAGCCAGATGCCAAGGTATTTAATGCGCTGTGGGCACCATCTGAAGGGAAAATTCGCCCTCAGATGGGTCGTCAGGTCTGGGGGTAGACAAAGCGGCATCGCCTCGGACTTGTCCGTGTTCAGTTTGAAGTTGGAGAGCGCCCCATAGACCCGGAAGGCCCGAAGTAGATTTGGCAGTGTCACCAACGGGTTTGCAATAAAAAATAGCAGGTCGTCTGCGTATGCAGCTACCCTATGCTCAACGCCTCCCACAGTGAACCCCGTGATACCCCCGTCCCGTCTGACCGCCGCCAGAAATGGTTCGAGCGTGAGGGCAAACAGGAGGAGGGACAGGGGGCATCCCTGCCGCGTCCCATTGGCAATCGAAAAAACTGGGGACAGGGCGCCGTTTATCCGCAGGCGGGCCCTCGGGGTCGCATACAGGGCAGCTATCCAGGTCTGAATGTTGGGGCCGAAGCCCATTACCCGTAGGGTCTCCCTCAGGAACTGCCAGTCTACTCTATCAAAAGCCTTCTCGGCATCCGTGGAGAGCAGGAGGCCCCAGCCTGCAGTTCCCTTGGTGGCATGTATGAGGTTGAGGGCCCTGATGGTATTATCCTTTGCCTCACGCCCCGGGATGAACCTGGTCTGATCTGGGTGAACCAGGTCTGGAGCCACCACCCCCACTCTGCGGGCTAGAATCTTCGTGAATAGCTTGAGATCCGCATTGAGTAGAGAGATAGGTCTGTAACTGACACACGATGTAGGGTCTTTCCTGTCTTTCGGCACCATCACCACTGTAGCCATGAGGGTATCCTCAGGGAACCTCCAACCCTCCAAAACGGAGTTGAGGCACTCCAGCAGCTCCGGCAGGAGAATCTCCCCGAAGGTGCGTATGTATCACACGGGAAAGCCGTCCGGTCCCGGGGCTTTATGCATTTTCGCGGCTTTGAGGGCTCCTGTGAGCTCTTCCAAAGTGATGGGGGCATCGAGGGTTTCGGCCTGAGCCTGTGTGAGCTTCCGGGTCACGTGCCGTTCCAGATATTCCCGAATCCCATCCAGGCGCTGTCGAGGAGCCCCCTCCCCAGGGTCCCCCGGCAGGTTGTATAGTTTGGTGTAGAACTCCTGAAATTCCACCATTATGCCATCCGGTCTGCGTATAGGGGGCGCATTCGCCTTTTGCAGGGTGGTTATTTGGGACATTTGGCGCTTCTTTGTAGCATTCTAGCGAGCAGGCGCCCGCATTTGTTGGAATATTCATAGAAGAATCTGTGGGATTTACGGAGCGTATACGTGAGGTTCCTGGACAGCAGGCTCTTCAGTTCTCTCCTCGCCTCCAATAAAGATCGGTAATTGTCCTCCGTCGGGTCTGACCTGTGCGTCTGATCTAAATGCGAAGCTCGGGCATAGAGGTCCTTCAATCTAGCGTTTTGTTCCCTTTTGCATCGCGAGCAGAGCTTTATGAAATGACCCCGCAGGACGCATTTGTGGGCCTCCCATCTGATCTGGGGCGAGGTGTCCTGAGCACGGTTGTCCGCGAAGTATTGAGAGAGAACCGCTCTCATCTCCGCTTGAAGTAGGGAGTCCTCAAGGACTTGTTCATTCAACCTCCATTGTCTACAACTGGGTTTAAACAGAAGTGAGCGGATCGTAGCCAGGACCGGGGCGTGGTCTGACCAGACCGCTGTTTGGATGTCACAAGACTGGAGAAGGTGTAGATATTCCTGAGCAATCAAGATATAGTCTAAGCGGCTGTAGCCGTGATGCACTTGCGAATAGAAAGAGAAGTCCCTGTCTTCCGGGTGGAGAACTCTCCAGGTATCGGCCAATCCCGTGGCACGCAGCGCCTTGCCCACCATTCGAATACATAGGCCCGAGTGTGAGCTGTGTCCCCTTGAGGTGTCCATGCGTGGGTCCAGAGGGACATTGATGTCACCCGCTACAAGAAGGACCCCCTCCCTGAACTGGTCTAGTAGCTGGAGGGTCCTGGAGAGAAAGCGGTGTTGGCCCATGTTCGGGGCGTATATGGACGCCAGTGTGTATGTCCTATCAGCTATTGTGCCTTTTAGGAATAGATAGCGGCCATTCGGGTCCGCCTTGGTCTCCACACAGCTGAACGGCACGTGCTGCGCAATGAGTATCGCCACCCCTGCCTTCTTTGCCAGCTGATGGTTCGCGAAGTATCCAGTCGGAAACCTCTGGTCTCGAAGAAGGGGTCCCGTCCCACCTCTGAAGTGGGTCTCCTGGAGGAATGCTATGGAGGCTCGAGCGGCCCAGAGGGACCGAAGCAGGTGGGACCTCCTCCCCGGGGCGTTCAACCCCCTAATGTTGTTGGTCCAGAGCCGCAGGGGAGCAGGGAAGAACCCCCCAACCCGTGGCCCAGCCATGGTCGACAAGTAAGGGAAGGGAGGAAAAGCGGGAATGGAAGAAGAGAAGAGAAGAAAAAGGAGAAAAAAAAAAGGGGGGGGAAGAAAAGGTGCAGTCTAGTGGATCTGTCAAGTGAGGAAGGTTTGTGACCAGGTAGGTCTACCCCAGCCGGGGTAAATAGGACGTGACTGTTTGGGGAGAACTCGACAGGTCTGAGTCCCCAAGCCCTTAATTGACTCAGTCTCCCGCAAACCTCCCGCAGTCTGTCCGCGGGGACGTGCGCGGTGCCCGTACATAGGGGCCCGTGACTATCTATCGAGGTGTGAATGGGGTACCCAAATAGGATTTACCAACTCCTAACGGCCCCCGGCCTACTTAAAATGAAATGGAACAATAGCCAATTACAAAACAAGGTTCGGAGCTGTCGTTATGGAGCGCACAGAGACCCGCAGCTCCCCAGGACGCCCCCTGTGCTATGCCTCAGAACCGTGTCCCCCTAGGCGTCCTCTGTGCCCACCACTACCCCCACCACCCCTAGTAGGCCACCTCCCCCACCCTCCCAGCAGAAGCGTTAGTGCCCCAACAGCGTCCCACCTCCCCCCAACACCAAAGTCACCCAGTTCCGCCAGGCTTCCGAGAGTCCTCCAGACCCATATCCCCACCACCCAAAACCCCCCGGGTGAGGGATCACCTAAGATGCTATAGATACTGGCCCGAGAGGGGAGGGGGGTCAGGGGAAAAAAGGGGGGGGGGCACATCTCTCTTCGGCATAGTGTCCCAAGTCCTTCCTGCAGCGGGGGGGAGGAGGAGGGGGGGAACGAGGTCCCCAACCACCACCCAACCTAGATGCTAATGCCCAGTATGGCCAACCACGATGCCCATCCCCAGTACCTCCGTAGAGTCCAGTCGCTTCCTCACTCCTCATCATCCTTGCGGGATGCTCCCTCTCCTGCTGTGGATCCGGCTGTGGGCTCCGGGGCCCCTGTCTCCCGCTGGGCGCCAACGGGGTTTCCAGCAGCCAGTTGCAGATGCATATGTGGGCGGCGGACATCAGTGCCTCCTTGAGGCTATATGCGTGCAGGCAGCAGAGAACATCCCTGGGCTTCCCGTCTTGTCTTGGGGGACCCAGAGCCCTGTGAATACGATCAAACTGGATCTCTTCAGGGCAGTTACGCCCCAGGATGTGCTTAAATAGAGCCCGGGCCGTGTCCGGTAGGGGTGAAGTATCCGGCTCCGGTAAGCCGCGGATCCTAATATTCTGGCGGCGGCTGCGGTTCTCCAAGTCCTCAACCTGTCGCCGCAGTGTGAGGAGGAGTTTCCCTTGCCTGGTGGCTGCTATCTCGGCTGCCCTATGCTGGGAACGGCTCGCCTGCGCCTCCGTCTCTAAGGCGTCCACTCTCACCTCCACAGCAGACAGGTCCGTGTGCAGTGTGGTAATCTCCTCTCGTACCGCCGCCCGGAATTCTTGGAGCATGCCACTGGAGTCCGCCTTCGTGAGAATAGTTGCCGCAATCCGGGTAAGTTCCTGCCGGATCAGATGCAGCGCGCCGCCCTGGTCTCCATCCTCCGACAAGATTCCTGCGCTTTCAGCGCCAGGGGAGGTTGGCGCCATATTGGCAGCAGGCCCGGTTCCCCGCAGATCTGCCGGCGTGGATACATAGTCATCCATCGTGCCACTATATTTACGGGGCGAACCAATGGAGGGTGTCCCCTGCGAAAGGAGCTTCTTCGTCCGGACCATGGTAAGGCCGGTTCCAGCTATTTTCTAGCTAATTATTAGGCCGAGGGCACGGAGCACAGGACCGGACTGTTTTTGCGATGTTGTACATTTGCGACCAGGCATATTTTTACACTTTTGTGGTGTTTGTGTTTAGCTGTAATTTTCCGCTCTCTCATTTACTGTTCCCATACAAATTATATATTGTTTTTTTCAGGACAAAAGGGGCTTTCTTTACATACCATTATTTATATAATCTCATGTTATTTAACCCAGCCCCTGTCGCATGTTAAGCCACAATGTGTTTTTTTTTTTTTAATAATAATACCTGGTGGAGGATTCATTATTTTCCACCAGGGATTATTAAAAAAACAAACACACTATCCTTGATACAGTGCCATAGTTGCCAACATTTGAAAAAAAATTTCCAAGGACATTTTGCAGCACAGCTATCAATTACTGTCTGGGTATAATATCCCTGGACAGTCAGTGCTCTCTGTATAATACAGGGTTGTGTGTATAATAAATTGGGACACTCAGTGCTCCCTGTATAGTGCTGCTCTCTGTATAATACAGGTCTGTTTGTGTATAATATCCCAAGACAGAGAGCAGCACTATACAGGAAGCACTGACTATCCCGGGATATTTTATACACACAGATCTGTATTATACAGATAGCTGAGCATAAACCCCAATCTCTAGACTACTAGTACCTGTCAACAGCAGCTCCCAGACGCGTGTAACAGGGCTAAAGTGTGCGGCAGCTCACACAGATGATTCAGCGGTAAAGTGCACTCGCTGGCAGAGCCAAACTGGGAATCCCTGGGAATCCAAAGCAGCCCTGGAAAAAAAACGTATGCCATTCACACAAGTCAATATATATATATATATAGTACAGTAAGCACACAAGCTCACTGACATGCGCAAATAGGCTTACTGACAGACAAAACTCTCTGACTCACACACAAGCTTACTACAGACACTCACTTGTATAAACAGAAGGCTCACTACAAAGAAGTTCAGGGACACACACACAAGCTCACTAAAGACAAGCTCACTGACACACACATGCTCACTAAATAGAAGCTCACTGACACACACAAGCAGTACCATTTTAACAGAGTTAAGGGCCCCTGGGCAAAGCAATGCACTGGGGCCCTTCCTACACAACAACTCACAGGAATTTGAATTATTGATAGACTGCGGAGTCCATACACACACACAGACTGCTGAGGTCATACACACACACACACACACAGATTGCTGAGTCCATACACACAGGGCCGGATTAACATAGGGGCTGATGGAGCTGCAGCTCCAGGCCCAGGCCCAGGCCCAGGCCCATGGAATAGGCCCATTTATTTAAAAAAAAAAAAAAAAAAAAATTTTTTTTCACACACTACTCTTAGGGATTCCACCTGGCTTTTATTTTATTGGCACAGCCAGTATTTGAGGCTGCCTGGTTGGTGCCAATATTACAGTAATACTGGCAATACAAATGCTGGTATTTTTCTCAGTATAAACAAGAGATTACTATGCAATATCAGTACTGGCCAGTAGGGGTCGCTGTATGTGGAGACAGGCAGGGATAGGAAGTTCCAGCATATCCCTCCCTGCCTATCTATACTCACTGATCTGCAGGGGTGCAGCTACAGAGAGTCCAGACAGCAACTCCCACCCTGCAGAGACAGCCTACAGCTCAGGGAAGTAAGGGATGGGGGGAAAGGCAGCAGGGAGACATACACTGAGACACCAAGGGACATTGGGAGACATTATGGCAGACACTGAGACACTAAGGGACATTGGGAGACATTATGACACAGACACATGGGGACACAGTGTCTCCCAGCCAGTGTTCCTGGTGTCTCAGTGCCTCTAGTCTTCCAGTGACCCCTAGTCTCCCAGTGCCCCCAGTCTGCCAGTGTCTCACTGTCCCCATGTCTCCTAGTGCCTCCATGTCTCTCAGTGCCTCAAGTGTCACAATGTCCCCAAGCTAGTGTCCCTAGTGTCTGTGGCCCTGGTGTCTCAGTGTCCCCATGTCTCCCAGTGCCCCCATGTCTCAATGTCCCCATGTCCCCTAGCCAGTGTCTCTAGTATCTTTGTCCCTGGTGTCTGTGTCCCCATGTCTTCAAGTGTCCCCTATTTTCCCATTGTCCCCATGTGTCCCAGCCAGAGTCCCCTAGTCTCCCAGTGTCACTGGTGTCTCCGTGTCTCTAGGTCTCCCCGTGTCCCCAGGTCTCCCCGTCTTCCTAGTGTCCTAGTGACATGGGGACCCTGGGAAACATGGGGACACAGGGAGACATAGGGCATTGAGACACTGATACATAGGATCACTGGGAGGCCTGGGGACACGACACTTAGGGACACTGGGAGACATGGGGCACTGAGACACTGATACATAGGAACACTGAGACCTGGAGTAATCGACATATGGGGGCACTGGGAGGAATCCATCTTTACAGCAGATTTAAACTAAATAGTTTTTGGGTGATTTTACAGCATTTTCTCTTATGTCACTCCTTGTGATTTACATCATGTGATGTCACCCATACATATTTAATTATGCAAATTAGTAAGGCCGGTATGTTTTTCCAAGAAAGGTGGTAACCCTAACTACTTTTCACATACTCTTACTTAAGTATGGAAACTTAAGAGGGATGTAAACTTGTGTGGACTAGCTGACAATGAATATAGTTAAAGGGACACTATAGTCACCAGAACAACTACAGCTTATTGAATTTGTTCTGGTGAGTAGAATCATTACCATCAGGCTGTTTGCTGTAAGCATGGTCTTTTCAGAGAAAATGCTGTGTTTACATTACATCCTAGTGATAACTTCACTGGCCACTCCTTAGATGACTGTTAGAGATCCTTCCTGGGTCATGGCTGCCTAAAATGCATCCAAACATTCAGTACCTCCTCCCTCTGCATGCAGACACTGAACTTTCCTCATAGAGATTCATTAATTAAATTCATCTATATAAGGAGATGCTGATTGGCCAGGGCTGTGTTTGAATCATGCTGGCTTTGACCCTGATCTGCCTCTTTGTCAGTCTCAGCCAATCCTATGGGGAAGCACTGTGATTGGCTCAGGCCACCACTTCTAATGATGTCAGCAGACTGCTTGTTTTTATGAGTCTAACAGCATGCAGAGTTACAGCTTCAGGCTTGAATATAGTAGGATTTTGCTATATTTATGGAGGCATGAGGGGCCCAGGGGGGCTAGATGGTGGTGTTAACACTATAGGGTCATGAATTCATGCTTGTGGTAATGCTGACTTTGGTCTCTCTAACACGGTGGCATGTTCCCTTTCTTCTACACTCACTACATACAGCTTTTCTCTGTCCCGGACCATATACCAGGAGCTTCTGCCTGCTAGTAAGAAGGTAAGGAGACAAGTGGACCAGCGAGTGCTAGGGGACAGTCCTTAGAAAGCGTTGAGTGAGCGCATCATTAGATGCATTTATGCCAAGCTCAGGGTGCTGTCTGCATAGTATGCCCTTAGTTGGCCAGCTGCATGATTGGCAGGCAGCCTGACATGCCAGGCTGTTCTTCTAATTCTTTGAGCAGACATGTCCTCTTTTTGGGTATGTTCGCCCCTTTTGGCAGGTTATGTGATTTGTGTCAGTGGCACACCCTTTTACCATGCCCATTGACTTCCTACTTGACTGGACACTGCTGTTAGGGGTTATGGATTTACTTGAAAGATGAAAACATAAATTAGTGAGAGATTAGCCTAGGGTATGTGTTTTCTTATAGCTGCGGTTTTCTTTCTCTCCAGCACCATCAGATACATGATGCTTGGGAGTGTTTTAATGTTTTTGGTCGATATGATTCTGTAATTAGGCCCGTCATAATTGTCAGCACCAGGCCCACTGGGCTCTTAATCTGGCCCTGACTGGTTGCCAATGTCATTAATGTAAACCTGCCAATGTAAACCCCCTACTGCATGTCAGAATATCAGACCTATCTCCCTCAACGCAGATATAACATTTTAATTTTTTGATAAAATCTATGCTGAACGTCTGGGTGAGGTCCTGCCAACACTGAAATTGGACTAGGGGAAGGACATAAAATCAACCAATTTGCGGACAACATTCTCCTCAGCCTATTCCTGCCCCAAATTTCTATACTTACAAGCGGATTTGAAGGAGTACAGTACATACTCACACTACAAATTAAACTAAACAAAATCTCAGGCTATGTATATAGGAATGATGAAAATAGAACAAGCTAGTTTGAAGGCAACCTTTAATTTTGACTGGAGGTCTGAATACCTCACGTTTTTAGATATAACAATAACAAAATAAGGCACAGATCTATTTACTCTAAATTACAAAATAATTCCAAATGTGAAAATACATTTATAACCTGGACAGGAAGAATCACAGCTGTATGTCACTACTACCCAAACTGTAATACCTTTTTAGAACATTAAAAATATATTATTTTCATATTTACATTTTTATTGTCTTTTTAATATGTATTTTTTTACATTATACAAAATAATATAGAGTACTATATTAAAACAGTTTACATTTTACAGTCTGTACAGCCACAGTTTATAATTTGTTAGCAATTTAAATCATCTTATATAATTAGAACAGTGGTTATCCGCAACAATAAATAAACATACAATTCTTTGTACGAATTTATATGGCTTATACATATCCCAGTTCTCATTCTATTGATTTGTGCTCCCTCCTAACCGATCTATATATTAGACTAGTTAATAATACTTTTAGTCAAACTGTATGTACATTTTGCATAGTAACTCTAAATCAAGCATAATCAAATAAATAAACAAATAGACAATCAACCAAAAAAATAAAAGGCTACTATAATAATAATTTATTCTGTAAATTTACAATCACATTCATTTGTATCAGATCTATCCAGACTCTTATGTTGGTGCTCTTCCACTGCTTAGACCCCTGTTAATTTAACAATGTATAATGCTTTATAGCACCCTTTGATGAGTATTAAATATCTTTATTCATAGAACAAGCCGCGCATGCACACAAGGGAGCAATGACGCTTCCAAATGGAAGCGTCTGATTTCTCCCTGCTCATGCCCGCCTATTTCGTCATTTTGACGAAATAGGGGGCGTGGCTTCACGAGGCTCCCGGCGCTGGAACCAGGTGAGTAAACTACTCTGCCTGGAGAGTCCCTTTAATGTAATGGTTCTGGTGTTTATAGCCTGTCCCTGCAGGCTTTTTAATGTAAAAACACTGCCTTTTCAGAGAAAAGACACTTTGTGCAGAGCTGGCGTTGGCTCATATGGCAGATCATATGGATGGGGCATTGTGATGTCACATGGTGGGCAGAGCATATAGAGGTGGGAGGGCTGGCAAAGTTTTGTTTGCCTAGGGCGGCAAAAATCCTTGCACCGGCCCTGGATGCAAGCATATAGAGGGATAGCATAGCACAATAGTCAGAAGGTGGCATTACCGTGGAAGGACCAGGGCACTCACTTCACCATAACAGCTACATCATGCCTGAAATATTTATTTAATTAAGCAATTTTTTAAAAAAAGAGGAAAACATTTTTATGTATATTTGTTGCACATATAAAATGGCAAGATAATTAAATATTTTATATCACTGATATAGTTGTTTTTAGTCTTCAATAAAAATATTGAAAACAAGTATCAGTGAGATTGTTAATATTTCGGGCACACCTGAATATTTATATTATGGCTGTATTATATGACTTCATGACATCTCATTCATACAGACTTTAACTGACTTTGTGAAACTATTACTACTATTGTATTGGAAGAATTACAGTTTTTCTTCTGTGTTCTTCCTATCCTGTCACCCACATGTGTTTCATTCCCTCCTCCAGCCCCTCCATTTGTCTCATTCCCCAACCCTCCACCCAGCCTTCATTCCCTCTCTCACCCCACATCCAGCCATCATTAACCCCCCTCACCCCATCCAGTCTTCACTCCTTTTCTCATCCCCATCACCCTCCATCCAGCCCTCATAAACTTATCTTACCCCCATACAGACCTCACTACCTCTCCCATCCCCATCCAGCCCGTATTAACTACCCCTTCACCCTCCATCCAGCCCTCATAAACTTATCTTACCCCCATACAGACCTCACTACCTCTCCCATCCCCATCCAGCCCTTATTAACTACCCCTACCCTCCATCCAGCCCTCATTAACTCCCCTCACCCCTCATCTAGCCCTCATTAAGCCACTTCACCCCCAATCCAGCCCTCACTCCTTGTTTCACCCCACCATCCAGCCCTCATTCTCTCTCTCCCCGCTCTACCCTTGTACCTTACTGTGTAGCGTGGCCAAGTGGTACCCAGTATGACAGGAAGTGCTCTCTCAGTGAGCACTTCCTGTCAGCCGCGTTACTCGGCTGCACTACACACACAGAGACCAGCAGAAGGGGAGCAGCAAAGTACAGCACTCCCTTCCCCCCGGTCACCCAAGACCGCGGGGCCTGGGCCTGTGCGGCAGTGCACCGGCCCTGAAGTTGTGGTGTCCCATGGTCGCAAGGGTCACAGCTGTGGCCGGGCCCCCTGGAGTGACCCCTGGGACCGTGGTAGGTACACCACTGATTGCAGTTGACACTGGGCTATCCCTCCTACACATTTTCAGATTGCACCCCCTGAAAAAAGGTCTAGATACCTTTGAGGATGCTGTGTATAGTCTTACTGCTAATTTCACTGGACCAGAATGAGAGACTACAGTCAGAATTAGATTTTATACATAATGCACTAATATATAATATATAAAACCACTTTGCTTTGCTTTGAGTTCACAACCTGCTGCTGAGAGGTCTTCACCAACTGGTAAGTAGCTCATACAAGTCATGCAATCCCAACCTTCCCATTACTTTTCATGGGATATGATGTGCATCTATGGGTAGAAATTCCATTGTAAAATGTGAACGGAGTGCTGCCCAAGCATATGCACTGTACAGCCATGACTTCTTCAAAGAAAGCTGTGAATGAGCCTAATGGAGGATCGCGGTACTTGTGTAGCATGCATACACTGATACATACACCTACAGTATACAGATAGAAACCCAATGTATACACAAATACATATACAACCACACACTCATAGATACACATGTAGAGGCACAAATCCATAGATATGAATATGCAGGCCCACTCTGAAATTCACATATGTAGAGGCCCACTAATAGATATACATAAATGGGTACACACTCATACATACACTAATCAGCCACAACATTAATACCACTGACAGCGAAGTGAGTAACATTGATTATATCATTATATAGGCACATGTCAAGGGGTGGGATATATTAGGAAGCAAGTGAACAGACATTTCTTGAATTTCATATGTTCGAAGCAGGAACAATGGGCACGCGAGTGTCTTTGACATGGGCCAGATAATGATGGCTTGACAACTGGTTTACAGCATCTCCATAATGAAGAGTCTTCTGGGTTGTTTGCTGTATGCACCGATAACAGTGGAGCAAAGAAGGACAACTGGTGAACCAGCGTCAGGGTCATGGGCACTCCTTGCTGCACATGGGGAGCAAAGGCTAGTCCATCTGGTCCGATCACACAGAAGGACTACTGTAATTCAAATTGTTGAAAAGCTTAATGCTGGCCATTATAGAATGATGTCAGAACACACAGTGCATCACACACAGTGCATCACAGTTTTCTGTGTCTGGGGCTTCAGGTATAAAAGAATATATAAAATAAAACGAAGTAAAATATAACTAAAGGTCCTAGGTATTTCATCCTATATGTAGGACTTCTTCAGGGACCATAAGTTTAAAGCGCTTAAATGGCAAAGCAAATAAACCTATCAAACAGGAGAAATCAGTAGGTGTATTTGCATTGCCATTTTATTTTTTTGGCCAATGCCTGATGTATTGAATAAAGCAGATTTATATTTGGATCATTTTAGAGTCCTGTTTGTAATATTGGTTACCATCAAAGAGGAAGGAGTCCTAGATTAGCCCCCCACTATTATAAGGAGAGGCACCCTAAGACGATACAGATCAGTCTTGTGTGTGAGATTCCATTGGCGCATATTTTGCTGTCTAAATTGTATTACACTATTTTATTCTTTGCTTTTGAAGATCTACAGCTGTATACACTGTATATATTCCTTGTTAAACACTCATAGATATACACACTGGCAGGGGAGGAATTGTAATGTTTTGCCTAAGGCAATGATGTCACCAGTGAGTATGCAGCCTTTATTAGAGTCATGCTAGCCCACCTCTTCTGCAATTCTCTTCGCTCCCCAAACACTTCTTTCCTTTGCTGTTTTAGATCTGCTTTAGAAGATAAGCAAATAAGCTTATCTAAAACTGGCAGATGAAAATTCAGGGGCTGCTGTTTATCGACTCCCCTTACAATCTATTGTGCGCCGACACAAGGTTAATACAAATTAACAATCTAAACAAGGTTACCAACCAAAACCAAACGTCACTGTTTTTTACTACTCATCACCGATCTCTGTGCTGTATTCAATACTGTGGACCATCTTCTTACCCCCTCTTGGTCCATCTGACTTTGCCTTTTCTCAGGTTTCCTCTTATCTTTTATAGCACTCTACTAGTGTCTCTTTCTCTGGCAGATCCTCCTCCGCACCTATCTCCATCTGTTGGTGTTCCTCAGGGGTCCACCCTTGGCTATCTTCTGTTCTCATTTTACACTTTCTCCATAGGTAACCTGATCGCCTTATTTTTTTTAATACCACTTCTATGCCAATGTCACACAGATATATATATATATATTTCTGAACTCTCATCCTCATTCCTTGCATCTCACCACTTGCCTTTCCTACATCTCCAAATTGATAGCTGCATGCTCTCTGAAACTCAGTCTCTCAAAAAGAGAATTTGCCTTTCTTCCTTCAAGTGCTCATGAAGCACTATTACTTCAGGTCAACCTTCCATTCCTCTCATACCTCACCTCTTTGTCAATCTTTACACTAGATCTCTCTATATATTCCCAGATTCAGTTCAAAATCCTATTCCTTACCTAGAAATGACTTCACAACAGTGGGTATCCTCCCCACTAAATAAGAAGATTCCTGACCACTCTGCTGTGTGAATGACTTAGACCTCTCCTTAGTTCGTAACTAACTGTTTTCACGAACTCTAGATCCGCACTGTTTTATAAGACTTTCCCCACATTTTTAATAGTTTCATAAATCCTTAAAAACACACCTCTTTAGCACCACATATCAATTATTATTTATTAAATATTTTACCAGGATTATTTCTATTAGGTTGTCTCCTCTAACACGTTCTCCACTTTATTCACCATTAAAGACTGTATATGATATTTACCCAGAACCTGTTGTGTATCTGTGCCCCATCTCTTTTAGATTGCAAGTTTGAGTGGGGCCTACATTACCTCTTGTTCCTGTCAAACTTGTGAGTCCATTTTACAGTGCTACAGAAAAGACAGATGCTTTAAAAACTAATACAAATATATGTCTCAGGTCAATATATTCTGTCTTATGAGATATGCCCCTGAATAAGTTAGCCACATTATGAAAACTTCACATGCATATGTGTAATCAGAAGCAAACTAGTCGATGGTGACTAGTAGCAGAACATCAAACATCTACAAATTTCACAGCAATTTCTTTAAGAGCAAAATTAATAGGATAAATCTCCCATCCTATATTTTCGCATCTTCAATGAAATGTTAAACATCATATAGAACCCATAAATGTATATCCAGCTGGTTTAAAATAGTCATTTAATCTTGTTCACGTATACATAATAAATGAAACTTTTTAAAATCCTTTTATTAAAAAAAAAAAAAGAACAAGCTATATATTGATATTTATATGGGACATATTCTAGTCTTTTACCTTTTCAAGTTTAATACGACATTATCTCTAGTACATTCTGGTCTTACATAAATTAAGCAGTGCACATTTTGATTTCCAGAATCCCTTGCTAAAACAGGATGTATTTTTAATAGGTAATAAGCCTATGGCTGAAAGCTTGTCTGGGGCAGGTTAGCCATCATGTAGCTCCTGTATATTCGCTCACTTTTAGTCATCTTCAGCTTTTTGCTGCATAGTTAATTTCACAAAGACATATAATTAGATGGAAGAATTTCTTATACATGAAAAATATTCATTAATGCTAAAGTACTCATCTGTGCTACAGCTATTAATGACTTTCTATTCATCACACATCTACACATATTACATTTCAAACAGGGATAGTGCCCCAAACATTTCATTTTAGTTTCATTATTACACCTATTCTCATCCTTCAACTTACTTTGTACTATTATGTTGTTAACGGTCCTATAAATTATCCTATCTCCTTCTCCAACTTTAATAATAGCTATACAAATATGCTTATCTACACTTTTTTTTTTAACGTTGAACTCTACTGTTTTAAATTTTTGTATCCAAATTAAAAATGTATTTTGATAAAAATAATTGTTAGTAGATTTCACTTTAAATCCCCAGCAATTCTTACTTTGGTGGATAACTTTAAAAAAATATATTATCTGAGGCACCATTTTTTAAAATTCAACAGGTTTAAATCTGATAACCTTTCTTCATAACTAAAATGTTCAATTTCTTTTTATTAATTTTGTAGCCCGTCTCAGTACTTTTTCTAGTGCCATAATATCTTTCTTTAGAACAGGTGCCCAAAATTGCACAGCATATTCAATATGTGGTCTTACCAGCGACTTATAAAGAGGCAAAATTATATTTTCCTCCTGAGATTTTATACCCCTTATAATACATGACAAAACCTTACTGGCCTTAGCAACTGTTGACTGACTTTACACATTGTTGCCTAGTTTGTTGTTTATAACATTACCCCAAATCCTCCTCATGTGTTGCGATCTCTAATTCACTATGTTTAGGGTGTAAGTTGCTTGTGCATTCTCTACCCTGAAGTGCATAACTTTGCATTTTTCTACATTAAGTTTCATCTGTCATTTGAGTGCCCAGTCGCCCAGTCTATATAAATCCCTCTGCAGCAAGTAATATCTTGCTCACATTGTATTATTTTACAGAGTTTTGTGTCGTCTGCAAACACTGAAACATGACTTACAATGCCTATTTCAGGATCATTTATAAACATGTTAAATAGAAGGGGTCCCAGAACAGAACCCTGAGGGACACCACTTGTCACCTCTGTCCAGCTTGAAAATTTACCATTAATGACAACTCTCTGTACTCTATCTTTAAGCCAATGTTCTACCCAAGAAGAACAAACCTTTTCATCTGGACCAATTTCTTTAAATTTGAACACTAACCTATTGTGTGGAACCGTATTAAACACTTTGGCAAAATCCCACTACATTACATCCACTGCAACACCCTGATCTATGCTTCTACTTACTATATGGTAGAATGCAATTAAGTTAGTTTGACATGACCTATGTTTCATAAAACCAAGCTGATTTTTGCTAATAACAAATTTTGAATATAGGAACTACATTTATATTGGTTTTTTTTTTTAATAATGTATTGTAACCATAAAAAACATCTGTGTATGTTCTAATCGTTGCGTCAAAGACTGAAAAAGATTAGTTGAAATTCTTTGAAATGCGAGTCTGCATTTTTCTGCATACAATGTTACACCACACTGTGGCTGACTGAGGTATTTCAATTTGAGAAGGAACACAGCATACAATCCTACCTTTAGACAGCAGATGGTGCAAAAGTATAAATATTCCTATTACAAAATATATCCAGTGATAAAATAGCTGATTTATGGTGATGCTAAAAGTAAATTGACCAAATATAACCACCCCCATCTGATTGATGTGGACTATAACTCACATAATGCTTGTCAGCCACAAAGAAAGTAACGAACAAAATGTTGATATAGCATGACATTTTATCAAAATAGTAAGCCTAATCTGTACGTTGTCCTAAATACTGAACCTAAGTTTCTCTTTATGCAGTTACTTGGCGTTAGTGGCAAATAATTGGAAAATTAAATGATGGCTTGCTTCCAGACTGGGTTATTCTGTGTAGCCCCCTTCTGGATCAACCACTGATCCCCATCTGGACTTACAGTGAGGGGGAAAAGTATTTGATCCCCTTGCTTATTTTGAACGTTTGCCCACTGACAAAGAAATGACCAGTCTATAATTTTAATGCTAGGTGCATTTTAACAGTGAGAGACAGAATAACAAAAAAAGAAATCCAGAAAAACACAGGTCAAAAAAGTTGTACAATGATTTGCATGTCAATGAGTGAAATAAGTATTTGACCCCTTCGACTTAGTACTTGGTGGCAAAACCCTTGTTGGCAATCACAGAGGTCAGACATTTCTTCTAGTTGGCCACCAGGTTTGCACACATCTCAGGAGGGATTTTGTCCCATTCCTCTTTGCAGATCCTCTCCAAGTCATTAAGGTTTTGAGTCTGACAATTGGCAACTCAAACCTTCAGCTCCTTCCACAGATTTTCAATGGGATTAAGATCTGGAGACTGGCTAGGCCACTCCAGGACATTAATGTCTTTCTTCTTGAGCCACTCCTTTGTTGCCTTGGCTGTGTGTTTTGGGTCATTGTTATGCTGGAATACCCATCCACAACCCATATTCAATGCCCTGGCTGAGGAAAAGAGGTTCTCACCCAAAATGTGACGGTACATGGCCCCGTCCATCGTCCCTTGGATGCAGTGCAGTTGTCCTGTCCTCTTAGCAGAAAAAGACCCCAGAGCATAATGTTTCCAACTCCATGTTTGACAGTGGGGATGGTGTTCTTGGGGTCATAAAAGTTAGTGAGGCAAACATAGAGTCCGTTTGGGTTACGTTAGAATTTGGTAACCAAACAGTAACTCGTGTAGGTGTGATTTATAGGCCTCCAGGACAAATTGAAGAGTTAGATAATCTACTAGTTGAGGAAATAGCTAAAATGACAACGAAGGGGGAAGTTATCATCATGGGTGACTTTAATCTTCCTGATGTAAATTGGAAAACAAAATTAGCTACTTGTGCCAGGAGCACACATATTCTAAACTCCCTACTGGGATTGTCTCTAAAACAAGTTGCTGAGGAGCCAACTCGTAAAGAAGCCATACTAGATTTAGTGTTAACAAATGGAGATTTGGTATCAGATATTACTGTAGGTGAAAGTTTAGGATCCAGTGATCATCAGTCAGTGTGGTTTAATATAAGAACAGTGACTGAGTCACATCACACAAAAACAAAAGTTTTAAAATTAGAATATGGGTAGAGGAGTCATTATCAGATTGGAGCAATTTAAATGAAGTCCAAGAGAAATGGGATTATTTAAAAGTTGCACTATTGAAGGCAACAGAAAATTGCATTAGGCTTGTAAGTAAAAGCAAAAAATTCAAGAAACCACTGTGGTACTCCACAGATGTGGCCAAAATAGTTAAAAACAAAAAGTTAGCATTTAGGAATTATAAAAAAAAACCCAGAGTGAGGAAGACAAAATAATCTATAAGATTAGGCAGAAAGAGGCTAAGCAAGTTATAAGAGCTTCCAAATCACACACAGAAGAGAAAATAGCACAGTCAGTAAAAAAGGGGGATAAAATTTTTTTTAGATACATGAATGAGAAAAGAAAAGTAAAACAAGGATTAGTTAGATTAAAAACAAAAGAAGGAAGGTATGTAGAAGAGGATAAAGGTCTAGCTGACTGCCTCAATGAATATTTTTGTTCTGAAAAAAGGATAAATGAGTCATTTATTACACGTGAGTTTACAGAGGAAGAGGTTCTATTTCAATTGTCAAAAGTAAAGACAAATAAGTCAATGGGACCTGATGGAATACACCCAAAGCTATTAAAAGAGCTTAGTGGTGTACTAGCAAAACCATTAACAGATTTATTTAACCAATCATTGTTAACAGGAGTAGTCCCAGAAGATTGGAAGTTAGCGAATGTTGTGCCCATTTACAAGAAAGGTAATAGGGAGGAGTCAGGCAACTATAGGCCAGTAAGCCTTACTTCAGTAGTAGGGAAAGTGATGGAAACCATGTTAAAGGATAGGATTGCTGAACATCTAAAATCACATGGATTTCAAGATCAGAGACAACATGGGTTTACTTCAGGGAGATCATGCCAAACTAATCTTATTGATTTTTTTGACTGGGTAACTAAAATTATAGATCAGGGTGGTGCAGTAGACATTGCTTACCTAGATTTCAGTAAGGCTTTTGACACTGTTGCACATAGAAGGCTTATCAATAAACTGCAATCTTTAAGTTTGTATTCCAATATTGTTGAATGGGTAAGGCAGTGGCTGAGTGACAGGCAACAGAGGGTTGTAGTTAATGGAATATATTTGAAGCTTGGACTTGTCACCAGTGGGGTACCTCAGGGATCTGTACTTGGACCCATTCTCTTTAATATTTTTATTAGTGATATTGCAGAAGGTCTTGATGGTAAGGTATGTCTTTTTGCTGATGATACTAAGATATGTAACAGGGTTGATGTTCCAGGAGGGATAAGCCAAATGACAAATGATTTAGGTAAACTAGAAAAATGGTCAGAATTGTGGCAACTGACATTTAATGTGGATAAGTGCAAGATAATGCATCTTGGACGTAAAAACCCAAGGGCAGAGTACAGAATATTTGATAGAGTCCTAACCTCAACATATGAGGAAAGGGATTTAGGGGTGATTATTTCTGATGACTTAAAGGTAGGCAGACAATGTAATATAGCAGCAGGAAATGCTAGCAGAATGCTTGGTTGTATAGGGAGAGGTATTAGCAGTAGAAAGAGGGAAGTGCTCATGCCATTGTACAGAACACTGGTGAGACCTCACTTGGAGTATTGTACACAGTACTGGAGACTGTATCTTCAGAAGGATATTGATACCTTAGAGAGGGTTCAGAGAAGGGCTACTAAACTGGTTCATGGATTGCGGGATAAAACTTACCAGGAAAGGTTAAAGGATCTTAACATGTATAGCTTGGAGGAAAGACGAGACAGGGGGGATATGATAGAAACATTTAAATATATAAAGGGAATCAACACAGTAAAGGAGGAGACTATATTTAAAAGAAGAAAAACTACCACAACAAGAGGACATAGTCTTAAATTAGAGGGACAAAGGTTTAAAAATAATATCAGGAAGTATTACTTTACTGAGAGGGTAGTGGATGCATGGAATAGCCTTCCAGCTGAAGTGGTGGAGGTTAACACAGTAAAGGAGTTTAAGCATGCGTGGGATAGGCATAAGGCTATCCTAACTATAAGATAAGGCTAGGGACTAATGAAAGTATTTAGAAAATTGGGCAGACTAGATGGGCCGAATGGTTCTTATCTGCCGTCACATTCTATGTTTCTATGTTTCTATATGCAGAATTCCTCCTCCTCCAAACACAGCAAGTTGAGTTGATGCCAAAGAGCTTGATTTTGGTCTCATCTGACCACAACACTTTCACCCAGTTCTCCTCTGAATCATTCAGAGGTTCGTTGGCAAACTTCAGACTGGCCTGTACATGTGCTTTCTTGAGCAGTGGGACCTTGCGGGCGCAGCAAGATTTCAGTCCTTCACGGCGTAGTATGTTACCAATTGTTTTCTTGGTGACTATGGTCCTTGACCTCATTAACAAGATCCTCCCGTGTTGTTCTGGACTGATTCCTCACCGTTACTCCACGAGTTGAGATCTTGCATGGAGTACCAGACCGAGGGAAACTGACTGTTATTTTGTGTTTCTTCCATCTGCGAATAATTGCACCAACTGTTGTTACCTTCTCACCAAGCTGCTTGTAGCCCATTCCAGCCTTCTGTAGGTCTACAATATTGTCTCTTACTAAACAAGGGGCTGGCTGCACTCACCTAAACGTGCATAAATAGGGTGCTGCTGGGAGCCAACAAGTATAATAAAAATGAAAATCCAGCGCACTCTCTTATCTACTAAACAGCAACTTTGGTGCTGACCAACATTTTGTTAGTTTTTTAAAAACCCCTAATCTAGGCAAAAAATAATGGCCTGCCACAGCGTCAGATTTATTTACAAAGTCCTGTGAGTGCACCTTCCCTGATACCTATATTTTGGCATAAGTGATTTGCAGCCAGGCAAGGACAAGACTGGGAGAGTGAGTGCTGGATCCACATGTATATGTATGTATATATATATGTGTGTTTATATATATATATATATATATATATATATATATATGTGTGTGTGTGTGTTTATATATTATATATAATACAAACAATACATGGCACAATGACTTATGGGGCTGGCATGTTTTTTTTTCTTTTTCCAGGGCTGCTTTGTATCCACAATCTGGCCCTGCACACTGCCCTTCACATTACCAGTAATCTACAACTAATAATCCACACTGCCTGAACAACATGCTCCTTATTAAGGATGTGCATGGGCAAATAGTTTGGTTAGTTTTGGAACTTCCGAAATTCGGGACTTCGGCAATTCCCTAAGCCTAACCCTACCCCAACCCCCCAACCCTAACCCTAGGGTTAGTAGTAACCAGTGGCGGATCCAGAGCCTGATCTCGGGAGGGGTACTTGTAGATTATTTAAAGAAATAATCCATACACAATAACCACTACAGCTCAGTGTAGTGGTTATGGTGTCAATAGTGCCGGGACCCCCTCCCACAGTAAGTGGTCAAACCGTTTAAGAACAGTTTGACAACTTACCTGAGATCTGCTGGGAAATGGGGCTGTAGTAGGGCATAGGAGCAGTGGTGTGTGTGAGTGGTGCAATGTGTAAGGGGTGCAGAGGGTGTGTGAAGGTTGTAGTGTGTGAGTGAGGGCGGCAGTGTATGTCAGGGATGCAGTGTATGTGTGGGACAGTATGTGTGTGTAACAGTTGCAGTGTGTGTATGGGGGGCAGTGTGTGTGTATGGGGGCAGTATGTGTGTATGGGGGCAGTTTGTGTGTATGGGGGCAGTGTGTGTGTGTGTATGGGGGAACAGTGTGTGTGTATGTGGGGACCGTGTGTGTGTATGAGGGGCAGTTTGTGTGATAGGGGGCAGTTGTGTGTGTATGTGCGGGCAGTTTGTTTGTGTATGGGGGCAGTGTGTGTGGGGCAGTGTGTGTGTGGGGGGCAGTGTGTGTATGTGTGGGGGCAGTGTGTGTGTGTATGGGGGGCAGTGTGTGTGTATGGGGGGCAGTGTGTGTGTATGGGCAGTGTGTGTGTATGGGGGCAGTTTTGTGTGTATGGGGCAGTTTGTGTGTATGGGGCAGTGTGTGTGTATGGGGGGCAGTGTGTGTGTATGTGGGGGCAGTGTGTGTGTATGTGGGGGCAGTGTGTGTGTATGGGGGCAGTGTGTGTGTATGGGGGCAGTGTGTGTATAGGGGCAGTTTGTGTGTATGGGGGGGCAGTTTGTGTGAATGGGGGGCAGTTTGTGTGTATGGTGGGGCAGTTTGTGTGAATGGGGGGCAGTTTGTGTGTTTTGGGGAGGCAGTTTGTGTGTTTTGGGGGGGCAGTTTGTGTGTATTGGGGGGGCAGTATTGGGGGCAATGTATGTGTGTGTGGCTTTTTTTTTTAAATTATATATTTATTTATTTATTTAATTAAAATAAATAAATATCCTATGTCCCCCCTCCCTTCTTACCTTTACTGGGGAGGAGGGGGGACATACTTCGATCCCTGGTGGTCCGGTGGACGATTCATTGGTGGTCCCAGTGGGTACAGTGAACTCTAGCCCACGCTCCCGGGCTAGAGTTCACTCTCGCGAGATTTGGAGCGTTGCCGTGGTAACCGCGGCAACGCTCCAAATCTCACGAGAGGAGGACCCGGAGGAGCTGCAGGCTGAGCTCCGGGTCCTCTCTCTCTCTCCCTCCCTCCGCCGCCGGCCGCCCGCACAGTGCCTGCGGACTGGGGAGGGAGATCTCTGATCTCCCTTCTGGTCCGCAGGCACATTGCAGGGCTAGCACCTGCATGTGCTGACAGGGGAGGGAGACCGGCGGATTTCTCGGGGGGGGGCAATTGCCCCATTGCCCCCCCCCTGGATCCGCCACTGGTAGTAACCCTAGATTCCTGTAATCATTCCCTTAATTTTTGCCACTTTAAAAAAATCCAAAGTACTTCGGCACTTCCAAAATTCAGCACTTCGGCAATTCGGGTTCGGCACTTCCGAAATTCGGCAAATTCAGATATTCGGAAGCATCAGAATGTCCGAATTGCCAAAATTTTTCGAATTTAAATTCGGACTGAAACGAATTGCACATGTCTACTCCCTATAGCCCTTGCCAGTAACCATCAACTAATAATTCACACTTCCGCCACAATATACTCCCAGCAAATACAGATTTCAAAATGTGTTATACGATTCACATGATGTGAACAGAATGCCTTTTAAAGGTGCCCCTACCGACTGTAACCCATACTACCGCAATGGTATACTCACTCGAGCTCCGGCAAAGCCCCTGTAACCTACAGTATCCAAATATTATGCTTACTCTAACTCTCCCCACAATTTATATATATGAACCATGCCTGCTCCACCATCCCTAATTTCTAGAACTATACTGGCGCCAAAACTAGTTCTCACATTTTCAGAAAAAAGTAAACATTTCTTATTATGTAACAGCTTTCTAAACAACATTTAACCTTCCTTCCACTAAACAGAAATTGTAGGCATTATAAAGCCAAATTGCAAATTTTAGGCAAGAATAGATGATTTTGAAAAATTCGCCTACTCAGCTGTAGTGGTAACTTGACTATTTTTGCCAGGATTTTGCAACTTGGTTTTAATTGCACTAAATGGTTTACTGATTAAATCAGAGTTTTACTATATGTTATTCATGTCAGGGAACATGGCTCTCAATGCGTTTGTCCACAAATTAAAAAATATATGCCTATCTGGGATACAACAGGGTTATTTAATGAAGTGAGAATTCCAAGTGAATTTCAAATGTAAGGCCCGAGTAGCTAAACTGAAAGCATATATGGCTTAGAAAAAAGTAGTTTTTCATGTATAAGACTATGTTTTTTTTTTTCTAAATTTTGTTAGTGACACGGAATGTCACTACAGGAGTAAAAAAACAAAACAAAAAGAACAAACACAGGGCCTAAATTAAGATGGCGCCTGCCGTATTTCTCTCCCCCAATACACTTCTGTATGCCATGGCAAGGGAGAAGAGGTCCCTATATGCATGGGAGTTGCAGCAGACATCAGCACTTACCACCAACGGAGCCCCAGAGACATGCCACACCATAAAAGTAGCAGCCATATTAAGGTTTGATCCACCTCAGGTCAGTCTTACTTTCTGATTTATAATTAAGTGGGAGGAAATGGGGATCATGGAGCAGAGGGGATACTACTGTGATGTCCCAGCATGCCCTCACCCCACCTGCTGTATTGTGGGAGCTGTAGTCTCCCAGCTCGCCCTCACACCACCTGCTGTATTGTAGGAGCTGTAACCTCCCAGCATGCCCTCACACCGCCTGCTGTATTGTGGGAGCTGTAGTCCCCCAGCATGCCCTCACACCGCCTGCTGTATGGTGGGAGCTGTAGTCTCTCAGCACGTCCTCACACCACCTGCTGTATTGTGGGAGCTGTAACCTCCCAGCATGCCCTCACACCACCTGCTGTATTGTGGGAGCTGTAGTCTCTCAGCACGTCCTCACACCACCTGCTGTATTGTGGGAGCTGTAACCTCCCAGCATGCCCTCACACCTCCTGCTGTATTGTGGGAGCTGTAGTCTCCCAGCATGCCCTCACACCACCTGCTGTATTGTGGGAGCTGTAGTCTCCCAGCATGCCCTCACACCACCTGCTGTATTGTAGGAGCTGTAGCCTCCCAGCATGCCCTCACACCACCTGCTGTATTGTAGGAGCTGTAGCCTCCCAGCATGCCCTCACACCACCTGCTGTGTTGTGGGAGCTGTAGTCTCCCAGCTCGCCCTCACACCGCCTGCTGTATTGTGGGAGCTGTAGTCCCCCAGCATGCCCTCACACCACCTGCTGTATTGTGGGAGTGTAACCGAGTAAACTTGCAGAAGCCAGACACAGAGAGATGGATGCAGGTTTTCAGGAAGTAAGAGGTCTTTATTAACATACCGATCGGATCTCAGATGAACTAACGCTCCAAAACAGGTCTGAGGGGCAAACACATGGAGTACATGCTTTTTATAGAACTATAACTCCTCCCATTAATAGCTCCACCCGCACATACCCTTAACCAATCGGTGGACAGGATTTGGATTTCCTTATATGGGCAGACCACATGGCTCATCCGAAAGAAAGGAGAAAGGAGTGTAATTTCAGTTCCTGCATTCCTGCACATGCTCAGTACATTGATGACAGTATCTTAGCGACGTGTAACTAACTGATACAACATACACATATGCCATGTGGAAATCTCGGCCTACTAAATTTACATTCCACAGAAATTCCATCACATTCCCCCCTTTGATGCCTCTGATACAAAATTATTCCAGATGCATCACCAATCATAGTTTACCAACACCTCTCAAGTAGCCATGGACCAGAACAGACCTTGTAAGCATCTTAGCATCATCACAAACTCCTTCAGCATTCCTCATCCTTAATATGTTCTTTTTGGGCTAGGGATTCATATCTATAGACAGCCATTACATGAGCAGCTGTCTTTCTTTCTATAGTACTCTCTATGATACTACGTATAGATCTGACCACTAATGGAATTAGGCAGGGCAGAAAGAGACATAAGAATATAATGAATACTACTCATCCTCCTAACGCCTTAATCCCTCCAAGCTGCTCATACCAACTTCCAAACCAACTACTAGGATTATACCCATTCCAGACCTGAGTAGGTATATACATCAGTTTAACCATGTGGCTTGTAAGTTCAGCCACTGCCCGCCCTTCATCATCTATGTGCAAACAACAGTTGCTGAGATTAAACTTTCCGCATACACCTCCCTCTACTGCTAATAGTAGTCCAGAGCTAATCTATTTTGATAGATGGCTGATCTCATCCGAGTATTTTGCTTAGCTAGAAGATTAAGTGTTTGAGCTGTCTCATTAGTGATAATCTCAACCACCGCCTGTAGTTTTATAATACGGTTGAGCATATATATTGGGGTTCTATATCCATAGGTACCATCTTCTGCCCAAGTAGCAGGTCCATAATAATTAATAATGCATTGGGGAGGCCACTCATCATCTTCCCAGCTACCTATATTCAAGGATGCTCGCTTCTTTTTATGATTTACATCATAAACCTTAACTCCCAAGGTCTCTCCTGTCTCAATTGGCAACAAGAAGAAGGATGGTTTGAGCATACCTAATACACATGCCCCTTCCCAATCTTGTGGTAACTCTGAATATGCTTTCTTACCACAGATCCAATATAAATTTGCTGGGGATTTCCAATTGGATGTAGCAGATTAGTCAAACCATACCTCTTTTAAATGGGTGTAATTGGCAAACGGATTAGTAGGCTCTGAGACATTTGAAGCTGACCACCAAGTAGTATCTTTAGTATCGGCATTATAGGCTTTCTGTCCTAGACATGTTAACTCGCCAACAGGTGTGGTATACAATGGCCCTTTCCTGGCTAAACATACATGACCTATAATAGTGGTTTTTAACCGCCACTCTGATTTACCTCTAGTACTTACTTGATGATCAGACTGAGAAAGTATTTGTTGTTCATCTGTCTCAGAACCAGGGTACCATACTTCCTTTGCCTACCTTGGCCACTGGTCTCCCATATTAGTACCTCCACATACAAAGCAATTAGTTACATTAAGACTACCCGCAATACTCTCAGCCAAATCAATAAATAGGTTCTTAACATTATGGGGAATTTTATCCTCAACACTCATCTCCTCATAGAAGGAATGAAAAACCTGATGAGTTTGAATTGCTATCGTCTCAGTTTCAAGTCCTACATATATTATGGTCCCTGGATCTACTCCTGGAACCCAAATAGATTTCCATACGTATCAATAAAATGTTGTGGATTAGAGATGGTCATATGGACAGGATTACATTTCATAGACTTACAGTGTGGTGTACTGGGCAACCTTTGGATAATCATATCTTGATCCACTGTTTTTCCCCAGGTCGCCCACCCTACACAAGACCAATATGGACAAAAATTAAAATCCCTATTTGGGCAATCAGGATCAGTAGATCTTTTACTGGGACATAAATATTTATCATTAAACCCATAAATTCGTTCCCATTTAAGATTACCACATATATTGCAAGGTTTTCCAGTACCCGAGATCACCTTACATGCATCAAATAGTAGAATGCCCGTAGAATGTATGGTATTTATCACAGTCCTATTTATCAAGGTCCCTTGGGAGTTACTGTTCCGAATTACCAACCAAATTGTACGGGGTTGGAATTGGGGATCAAAACATTTAAGCTCTCCTGATATTGGTTTGCACACACTGTAATCTATATCTAAATATCTACACTTAGATACAGATCCCCTACACTCATACTGTGAGTGCCAAATGAGAGTTTGGGATATTTGGTTACCTGTTTTCGTTGTCTTAATGCAGCTAACACAACTCTGTATGTCCTCACCTTTACCTTCCTGAAAAATCACAAAAATGCCTAAACACATAATATAACATATTATTTCAGAAGTCCTCATTTCTACTCTTCGACCGTGCGACGGCACCTCAGCTTCCCGATTGTGAGGGCTGCAAGAATTGTCGTTCTTCTGATCCTCACTTTTCTTCACAGAGGTCCCTTTGAGACACTCTGGCTATGACATGTAGGCAGGTGGTCAGGCTTTATTATGGCCGTCAAAACACCTACTTGCTGATATCTGTTGTTACTTTCAACTAAGATGTCCCAATATCTCCTCGTATTATTTCTCACTCCGACTGAGTTACCCGCTTTAACCAGATCTTGCAAGGATTTTCAGGATCTGGAATAACTTGCCAAGAATCTGCAGCTGGTTTAACCCTAGAATGATGAATCCACGGAGTCACTTCTGCCACCTTTACAGCTGTTGGAGTAGATAAAAGAACAACATAAGGACCCCTCCACTTTGGACCTAATGGAACAATATTCCATTCCTTTATCCACACTTGATCTCCCGGTTGATAGGAATGAAAAGGTGGATATATGTTCACAGGTAACCTATCTTGCACCCGTTTCTGGGAGCTGTAGTCTCCCAGCTTGCCCTCACACCGCCTGCTGTATTGTGGGAGCTGTAGCCTCCCAGCATGCCCTCACACCACCTGCTGTATTGTGGGAGCTGTAGCCTGCCAGCATGCCCTCACGCCACCTGCTGTATTGTGGGAGCTGTAGTCTCCCAGCATGCCCTCAAGCCACCTGCTGTATTGTGGGAGCTGTAGTCTCTCAGCACGCCCTCACACCACCTGCTGTATTGTGGGAGCTGTAGTCTCCCAGCACGCCCTCACACCACCTGTTGTATTGTGGGAGCTGGAGTCTCCCAGCATGCCCTCACACCACCTGCTGTATTGTGGGAGCTGTAGCCTCCCAGCATGCCCTCACACCTCCTGCTGTATTGTGGAAGCTGTAGTCTCCCAGCATGCCCTCACACCACCTGCTGTATTGTGGAAGCTGTAGTCTCCCAGCTTGCCCTCACACCGCCTGCTGTATTGTGGGAGCTGTAGCCTCCCAGCATGCCCTCACACCACCTGCTGTATTGTGGGAGCTGTAGCCTGCCAGCATGCCCTCACGCCACCTGCTGTATTGTGGGAGCTGTAGTCTCCCAGCATGCCCTCAAGCCACCTGCTGTATTGTGGGAGCTGTAGTCTCTCAGCACGCCCTCACACCACCTGCTGTATTGTGGGAGCTGTAGTCTCCCAGCACGCCCTCACACCACCTGTTGTATTGTGGGAGCTGTAGTCTCCCAGCATGCCCTCACACCTCCTGCTGTATTGTGGGAGCTGTAGTCTCCCAGCATGCCCTCACACCGCCTGCTGTATTGTGGGAGCTGTAGTCTCCCAGCATGCACTATAGAGCCATTAACGTTACAGATTACCGTAGTACAGAGGAGGCATGGGAATCAGAAGTGTGTGGTTCTCCTCAGAAAATACCTCTAAAATTTCAAAGTTGTTCTATTTAAAATATTGATTCCTTAATTTTCGGCTCAAAAAATAGGGGTCGTCTTATTCATGAGGGCGTCTTATGCACAGAAAAATACGATAATTCCAGTTTGCGTATTTTTACAGTAAGTTTTAAATGCTCCTTGAATTCACTTAAAATTTTTACTTTAGTGGATTAATGAAAAAAATATCTTAAAGTAACCCTATAAGGTCAGGAACACAAACATGTATTCCTAACCTTATAGTATTAAAAACACTATTTAGCTACCGGGACCCACCTTTATTCAAGTGCCGCATGGGTCCATCAGAATTGACAATCTAAGCCAGTCATGTCCTAAGTTTAATATGGCCCCACAGGTAATTTGTAAAATCTATATGTTGTGGCTCCCAGTGAATCCCCGAGCACCGCTGAGGACATGCAGTATAATTAGGGCTTGGGCGAACGCACTTAGATTAATTTTAATGGTTCAAAGAATGTCAGGCAAAATGGTCGGCCCTCAAGCATGTTCACTTCATCAAATCCTGCCCTCTTTGAAAAAAAAGTTTGGACACCCCTGATTCAAGTTAATCCAATGCTTTCCCATTTAATTCATTTTGAAAAAATAATATGAAAAATGAATCTAAAAATATTAAATCAAGGCCCACATTATGTGTTAGAATACGGGATACTGAGTTTATTTTATGTCTCCTCTATCCAGTCTTCCATCATTGTATATGTTGCTGTGTTAAAACTATTCCTAATATTTTTTTTTCTTATAATAATGTCTGTTCAGTACTAGAAAAGAGGCATGCTGTGTTATATTTCCCTTCTCATGGCATTTCATGCAACACAATATTAAATCATTATACTTTATTATTTCTTGCAAATTCTCGGCAGCCAGTATGAAACAAGGAAAACTTATACAAATTTGAATTACAAATCGAGTACTTTCAGTGCTCAGGGCAGCGGGGAGAGGATCTAACAAACAGGAAGTAATACTGGCGTGTGTGATTTGTAAAAGCACTTTGATGCTCATAGGGGGTAATTTATCAAAATCTCCCGATTGCAAATCTGGGACACAAAATCTAAACAAAGATTTATTAAAGGAAAAATGCTGCAATGGGGTTCATTTTCTGTGATGAATTAAGCCCCTGTGTTTATATTTGTTAACACATCTAAGAGATAAACTAAAATCAGGCATATATTAGTAGAGGTAATGAAATTATATGTGCAGCCGGATGTAGATTCTAGCAAGCCATCCATGTGATTCATTGACTCATTGAAATTAAGTAACCTTTCCACTTAATATGAACTTTTACAACAGCACAAGAATTAAGTCGAATACGTTTGGATTTATTTGTGGTATGACCAGCACCAAATCTTTCATAAGGTAAAGCATTGATGAGTTTGAAGACTGCATGTAAGGTGGCGTTGATCGGGAAGTTCGCGAACGGTTCGCGACATCTCTATATATTACTTGCTTATTGGATCTAAACAAGCAGTTTACCTTGAGGTTGAAAGTTGACAAAATACCACACGAAGGTAGCCAATCACCTATACTAAAAATACTACTCCAACACGGAGACAGTAATGTACTTTGTCACTGTTCGACTCTTTAGGCTGAACAGTTCTGTTACATGGTTTATTCTTTTGCAATGGATTGACTGCATTGCAATGTTTTCAGTCCTGCAAGTATTCACCATGCCTTATTGCCGTGAGATCTGCGTATCTCAATATCTTGATATACGAGACAGCCCCTTGCAGGACCTGAGTGTCCTACCACAATGCCGATCCAATTGTTTCATATGATTTACAAAAAAAATACCCCTGATACTGGATGATTTGCAGCAAGGATTTGGGTGTGGACAAGTAGTGCCGGAAAAATGTGATAACATCCAGAAATAAAAATGTAAATTCCAGAAAAATTTTATTTGGTTGTGTAAACCTGGTAGTACCATAATAAATATGATCTTTCAAAACAGTGGAGATGAAAACCATCATTGTCACTTTGCCTAAAAAATAGCAATAATAGACTCAAGGAAACAGAATACAGAGTGTTACTGAAAAGGATGTGTCTCTGAAAGACGCACACTCTGTTACTGGATTTATTTTTATGTGCGAGGACAAGCAGATTGATTAGGAGCAGAAGGAATATCCAAGCTCTGTTTTTTCTGTAAACCTGCATCTGGCACAATCGCTATTCGCCAGATCTGTTCGGTGACCTCAGACGTCCCCTTTCCCAGCAGCCTGCTGATTAGAATGCCACGGCCCTGTCATTCCTCACAGAGGGACAAGCATAGTGCAACAAGCTGGCTGATTCATAATCACTGGCTGAAGTCAATCACATAGTCTCATCTTCACCTCGTCGCATTACACAGGCAATATTACAACATCTTCACAGCTCCTATATGCACGCAGTCTAGCCAGTGTATTAACTCAGGCTTATTTTATATTATATTCACTCAAATTTATAGCATTGTGTGGTGAAAAGAAAATTAAAATTTCAAGTGTTTATTTGGAGGGAGAGAGGTGTGTGGGAGATGTATAAAGCACATCTCCACTGGATTTTGGGCAGTGATAACATTTTGTCAAGGTGTTCAAAACATGTATACTTGGGTAGTGTATGTCTGCATGCATTTCAATCATCCTTTAATTAATGCCATACTGGAACATGCGTCTTAATTAATTTTCTTCGGACATAGCATCAAGTTTACATCAAATGCCAGGCTGTGCCTTGACAGCATCACACCAGCATATTGAGTTGTATGTTACATATCAGCATGTTGCAATTCCATGATGCATTTCATCATAAACAGATCAAATGTTACATGGGTACATAATGAGAACATGTAATACATGTTAGCATATTAAATGGACACCGTGTCATGAACACCACCACTCCCGGGTGACTTGTTTTAGTGGGTGAAATTCAATATTTGTCTTCAGTAGACGAAGGACAGGCAACCTTCGGAACTCCAAATGATGTGGACTACATCTCCCATAATGCTCTGACATTCATAATACTGGCAAAGCATCATGGGAGATGCAGCCCGCAACATCTGGAATGCTGAAGGTTGCCTACCCAAGAACTTCATCTTAAAGGACCACTCTAGGCACCCAGACCACTTCAGACCTTCTAAGGTTAACCCATTTTTTTATAAACATAGCAGTTTCAGAGAAACTGCTATGTTTATCAATGGGTTAAGCCTTCCCCCAAAGCCTCTAGCGGCTGTCTCATTGACAGCCGCTAGAGGCGCTTGCGTGATTCTCACCGTGAAAATCACAGTGAGAGCACGCAAGCGTCCATAGGAAAGCATTATGAATGCTTTCCTATGCGACCGGCTGAATACGCGCGCAGCTCCTGCCACGCATGCGCATTCAGCCGACGGGGCGGATCGGAGGAGGAGAGGAGGAGGAGAGCTCCCCGCCCAGCGCTAGAAAAAGGTAAGTTTTTACCCCTTTCCCCCTCAAGTATGTTTTCCTGGCACTATAGTGGTCCTTTAACACCACACCTATCGTAGAATAAAAGCTGCCACTACCAAGACAATTTATAATTGAGGAATGGGCAACCCCAAATAAATTCAATTCAAAACCCACAACACTATTTAGCAAAAATATATATGAAATCATTGTATTATGATATAAGTCTTTTCGGTAGCGTGATTCTTATACCAGACAAAGGCAGAACTTAATAATTGAACATTCATTATGAACAAAATATATTCACAGTGCTTATGTTACAAACACATTTTAAGACACCAACAAACAGACAAATTAAAAAGGAGAAAATTAATAGAAATACATAGTACCAACTCTTCTAGCGATGTATCTGTATTTCTGCCCTAAGAGAGCTTTCTGTAAGGAAATAGCAATTAGCTGCAAATAATAATAATAATAACAACAACAAAGTATTTAACCAAGAAAGGTACATTCAGATAACTCTGGTTTCCAAATACGTCTTGGGGATGTTACTTTTGCCTAACATCCAGGTGATGTTACTATTATCCCATGTAAATTCAATTAGGCTATCAAAATGGATTACAAACTTCTTGTGGTTTAATCAAACATTCTATATACTTTTTCTGGTCTTCTCAAGTTCAGGATAAATCCTTCTGAAGAAAGGCTGAAGGTGCAGGATTCCCAGTTTTTGTAGTCCACATCATTTGGAGTTCCGAAGGTTGCCTATCCTTCGTCTAGTGAGAATAAATATTTAATTAAACCTTTTCAATTAATATACTCCAAAACTAGTTGGAACAGTACAATATAATATATTTATGTACAGATACTCACTATCACTTTATAAACAGGTCAGATCATCTCTGTGAATCCAATCAATTTGAGACTATGATATATATTTCATACGTAGTGTACCAACAAACAAACACACCAACAACAAAATAGCATCTAATATCACTTCCAAAACTTTAAAGGAACACTATAGTCACCTAAATTACTTTAGCTAAATAAAGCAGTTTTAGTGTATAGATTATTCCCCTGCAATTTCACTGCTCAATTCACTGTCATTTAGGAGTTAAATCACTTTGTTTCTGTTTATGCAGCCCTAGCCACACCTCCCCTGGCTATGATTGACAGAGCCTGCATGCAAAAAATACTGGTTTCACTTTCAAACAGATGTAATTTACCTTAAATAATTGTATCTCAATCTCTAAATTGAACTTTAATCATATACAGGAGGCTCTTGCAGGGTCTAGCAAGCTATTAACATAGCAGGGGATAAGAAAATCTTAATTAAACAGAACTTGCAATAAAGAAAGCCTAAATAGGGCTCTCTTTACAGGAAGTGTTTATGGAAGGCTGTGCAAGTCACATGCAGGGAGGTGTGATTAGGGTTCATAAACAAAGGGATTTAACTCCTAAATGGCAGAGGATTGAGCAGTGAGGCTGCAGGGGCATGTTCTATACACCAAAACTGCTTCACAAAGCTAAAGTTGTTCAGGTGACTATAGTGTCCCTTTAAGTGAATGACCCTTCACAAGTGTTGAGTTGTTTTTCAGCTCTCTCTGACAGCTTATCTGATAAGGCCTAGTTTTAAAGATGCAGGGATACATAACAAAAAATTAAAATGGTGAGTTTAAAATGGCATGTGATAGTATAGCGACATTGTAACAGCTACATTGATGCGAACGATCATTACAGCACTACTTTAGAGGAAGATATTGGTCACAAATGACCCCCTACTTTCTGTCAATCCATTGAATAACTAATGCATGAGATTGAAATTATAAAAAGTTAAATAAAAACTATACTCATGTTTGAAGATCCTGAAGCAGCACGGTTTTTGGAAATTGACAGCAGCATCAGGCAGACTCCCCCCTCACCATGAGGGCGCTCCATCAATCAGGAGCTTCATGTTCTGGTCTGCAGTGTCTGATCTCATCTCATATACCCTTATCCACACTGCTAGGACGAATTGCACAAATTATTATAGGTAGCCTGGAAGTGAGAATTCCACATGCCTGTGTGACAGCTTGAGGGGAGGGGGGTTTAGTCAATATTCTGGGAACTTAAATAATGACACATAGTGCAAGTATACACAGTAGTCTTTAAATGGGTACATAGACATATCCTCAAATTAAGTAGTAAGGTCTACTAACCCTATTGTACAGCGCTATGGAATCTGATGGCGCTATATAAATAATAAAATAATAATAATAATAATTAACATAAATAATTTAATTAACAACAAATCAGAAAAAAATAACAAGCATTAACTATGTACCATTTAAAAAAAAAACTTTTTTAATATTTACACATATTATTCATAGTCATAAATTAATGTGGTTGCTGGAGATTCTGTGTATCACAATTCCTATCCAGCATGAAGAAATGCATGGTTTAATGTGTTTGCAATTTTTTGTCTCAGGATGTTTAACTTGTCTTTGAAGTTTGTAGATTTAATAAAATGAAAATAAAAAATATAGGATAAAAAAAGAAAGAAAGCGTTAAAAATAAACTCTAGTTAAATGGTTCTTAATCTTTCCTTTTTGACAGTCATGGCAGAGACACACATGAAATTAGCTTCCCATCCAACTTTTTGTAAAATTAGCACATAGACACAGATTCTTCAATTGTTATAAAATAAGTCATGTAGCAATAAAATATTTATTTACTTTATTCGTTTTTTTCCTTTGTCAAAAAGGGTCTTTATTGAACATGTGACATTTGTGTCCACTTTCTCCACTTTAATCCACTTGAATAATTACTTGATCTCATTAAAAATACTACTACTAAGCAGTTGATAGCGTGCAGTAAGTACTGGTACCACTAGATAGTGCTGTCCTGTTCAATACATACTGTATATGTACAGTATATATGTAGATAACTATGAACAAATGCAGAAAGAGAGTGTGTGTGTGTGTGTTTTAACAAGATTTGGTTTGCTAACTCCAGTTATTGCCATTTAGAATGTAATACCTTCTTAATTAAACAATTCACTCACAACAAACTTAAGTTGCTAACACAAAATCACTTCAATAAATATGTGTATTTAATCCTATACCACATCTAAATTACAAAAAGAAATCAAAAAGCGACCACATAAATGAAAAGTAAACAACAAAATGTAAAAAAGTGTAAAACTAAGCAACAGCCGAGCACCTCATCTGTATCTATGAAAAGTTGGATCATCTTCAAAAATATTTCCCCTCCAACATTTTGGCAATCGTCTTTTAAACAAGGGATTGAGATACTTAAAGCTGAGCGGTCACATGTGAGGTTTTTGCATAACCCGATAGAGAATTAAACTTTGCAATGGGTTCTGCTTTTTTTGTGTTAATTCTCAAATCCCAATTTCTCAACCTTTTTTATTATTATTTAATTTACATTTATTTCCTGGCAGTCCTGGAATAACCAGTGCCTATCACGCCAATTAATTTAACCCTCACAATGCTGCCGGAGCATGTGATATCTGTGGTGAAATGGCGTGCAAGCAAATGCACAATGAGGACTTTGTTCCATGATGCCATATGTGTCCATGCACCTGCATGTATGGCTCTTCATGTATGCAATGCATGGTTCTGAACTGTATGGTCTTCTCTGCCTGTGCCTGGACAACAACAATATAAATTAAATATCACATTGGTGACAGTTCCACTTTGAAGCTGCTCTGTCATTTTTGTCTTCTTACTTATTGGTATATGATCACTGCAAGCGAGTAGGTCATGAAAAATTACTGTGTTTCAAAGTGGGTCTATATATAGCACAGCAGTGAAACTACCAACAATGCAGCCAGTGCGGCTGCACTGGGGCCCACATGCTGAGGGGACCCATTTGGCCTCAGATGGCAGTGTGTCTTCAGGGGCCCAGTTGTTCGCTGCAAACCTTCAACAGTGTGACCGAGCCTCTTTAATAATGGTAGCTTGGAAGAAAGTGAAAGCCGGTCACTTCATCCCAGATAACACCGAACAGCATGGGAGGGATTGGGAAGAGAGGAGTGGAGCATGCACCGGGAGAGCCTTTGACTCCCAAAAGCCTCAGCCAGCAGACTGAACCCCAGGGAAGTCAATGCTTCTCCATGAGAAGATGCTGATCGATGCAGAGCGTCGTTTGCCACTCATGTGTGATAGGAAAACATTGAATTAATGATCTCAGCCAAGGGGATGGAGTGTGGGTGGGGCCAGCCATGACCAGACCCCCGTGGCGTGGTAAAAACGTGAGTAAATTGGGGGGCGGGGCCTGACCGCCATGCTGTCTGGTTGCATTTCACTGAGGCTCCTGCTAAATCTCACTAAAATCGGAAGAAACCATGGACTTACTGCTGACAATAGAGAGGAAATGTCTGCTAAAGTGCACAGGAGACAGTTGGCGCCACCATAGACTCCAAGATCTGAAGTTTTGGGGTCGATACGAAACTCCGGAGCCTGCGGCCTACTCGGGAGAGACGTGGGGCAGACAGTCGCTGCCCTGCTCACAAGCCTGGCTGCCATACCACAGCCCTGTGGCACGTCTAACAGGCCCCAGTCCCCCCCTTTGGGCCGGGGGGGTCATCCCGGCCCACACTGGAGGGACCCGAAGCTCAGCAACATACTTCCCACGGGACATGCATGGCGTACCCTGTACCTTGCCAACAACATGGCGGTCTCAAGGCCCACATCGAGCGCGACAACACTCACCATTTACAGGCAGCATTGCAATCAGAGGCGCTTCACCTCCCCTCATGGGACTAGTGCTGTGGAACTCCTTCAACACTCAATGGGGTAATCCTGGATTGCCTACCCTCCATACCCAGTGCTTGGGCCTGGTCCCCACGACAGCCTTCCTAGGCCTTGAGCCCTAGAGGACACTTGTCAGCAGGGGCGTACCTAGAGCATTTGGCCACAGCTCACACAGCCCCCTCCAGCCAGGGCCGGTGCAAGGATTTTGCTGCCCTAGGCAAATGTAAAGTTTGCCGCCCGCCATGTGACATCACAATGCCCCACCCATATGATTTGCCATGTTATCTAACGCCAGTGCTGCAGTGCCGACGTGTTTACATTAAAAGGCCTACAGGGACAGGCTATATACACCAGAACCACTACATTAAGCTGCAGTGGTTCTGGGGACTATAGTGTTTCTTTAATGTGAGGTAAATTAGAGATTAGTGCCACAAATAATATACTAGATTGCCTACTTACAAAAGGATGAGGATGATGATGGGTTCTAACTGCAGTCTGGCTCCACTGGTCTGGTGTAGAACAGGCTCTCTGGAGGCGGTTTGTAACTGTGGTCACAAAAATCAATGTTCTGGGAGAACGGGAAGCAGCTCCATTTTTTGGGGGCCCTTTACACAGCTCAAGGTCTGGGTCCCAGGGTCCACCTTCATGTTCCACCAATGAGTTTGTTCACAGGGGTGGAGTGTGTAGGGGATGTCCTGATATGTGTGTAAGGAATGCATTGTGTGAATCTGTGTTTGTATGTGTAAGGGCTGCAAGGTGTGTTTCTGTGTATGTACGAGATGCATTGAGTGTGTGTAAGGGGTGCATTGAGTATGTGTAATGAATGCATTGTGTGTTTGTGTGTGTAAGGGATGCATTGTGTGTAACGGTTGCATTGCTTGTGTATGTGTGTCTGTGTGTTTAATGCAGTGTGTGTAATGCATTGTGTGTTTTTCTGTGTGCAAGGGGTGCATTGTGTGTGATGAATGTCAATCTCTCCCCCCCTCCAATTTCCTTCTCTCTCCCCCTCCCAATTTCTTTCTTTATCCCCCTCTCACAATCTTTCTTTATCCCCCCCTTCAATTTTATTCCCCCCTCCCAATTTCCTTCTCCCCCTCCCAATTTCTTTCTTTATCCCCCTCTCCAATTTCCTTCCCCCCTCCCAATCTCTCCTTATCCCCCCAATCTCTCCTTATCCCCCCTCCCAATCTCTCCTTATCCCCATCTCTCCTTATCCCCCCAATCTCTCCTTATCCCCCCATCTCTCCTTATCCCCCTCCCAATCTCTCCTTATCCCCTCCCCATCTCTCCTTATTCCCCCATCTCTCCTTATTCCCCTCTTTTCCTTATTCCCCCCATCTCTCCTTATTCTCCCCATCTCCTTATTCCCCATCTCCTATTCCATCCCCCATCTCTCCCTATTCCCCCATCTCTCCCTATCTCTCCTTATCTCCCATCTCCTATCCCTCCCCTCTCCATTCCCTCCATCTCCGCATTCCCCCATCTCCTTCCTCCTCCCCATCTCCCTATTCCCCATCTCTCCTTCTCCATCTCTTCCACCCCCATCTCTCCTTATCCCCCATCTCTTCTTATACCCCATCTCCTTATTCCCCATCTCCATATCCCCCCATCTCCTTATTCCCCATCTCTCCTACTCCCCCCATCTCCTTTCCACACCCCATCTCTCCTTATTCCACCCCCATCTCTTATTCCCCCATCTCCTTATTCTCCCCATCTCTCCTATTCCATCCCCCCCCAATCTCTCCTTATTCCACCCCCCCTACCATGGTTGTAGCGTGGCCGAGCCCTCTATTGGTCCGTGGGTACAGGGAGCTTTTGTTTCCTGTACCCAGCCGGACTAACAGGAAGTGCACACTCAGTGCAGACAGACAGCTCAGACAGATGCTCCCTGTACCCGCGGACCATAGAGGGCTCGGCCACGCTACAGGGAGGGAGTGACAGGAGGAAGCGCTGTGCGCTGAGCGCTTCCCTCCTGTCAGCCCCTCTCCTCAGGCTGCGCACGGGCGGGCAAAGCTGCAGCTGCCTGAGGCTCTCTGCAGAGCGCTCAGGCGGCTGCAGCAGGAGTGGGGCCGGCGCCCCCTCCCAAGGCACCCCCCACCCTGCTGGCACCCGGGGCGGACCGCCACTGCTTGTCAGGAATCCTGTTGCTGGCCATACATGAAACCGGAACTGAGGGCACAAGTGATTTTTGTGACCACAGTTACAAACCGCCTCCAGAGAGCCTGTTCTACACCAGACCAGTGGAGCCAGACTGCAGCTAGAGCCCATCATCATCCTCATCTGGTTGTAAGTAGGCAATCTAGTATATTATTCGTGGCACTAATCTCTAATTTACCTCACATTAAAGAAACACTTTAGTCCCCAGAACCACTGCAGCTTAATGTAGTGGTTCTGGTGTCTATAGCCTGTCCCTGCAGGCCTTTTAATGCAGAGCCCGGGGCTGGCAAAGTGGCACCTCCCAGACCCATCCTCACATCCTCACATCAGGACTCAGCTAAAAACAGGTCGGAGGCAGGAATACCACAAGCTTGGGGGACCCAGCAAGCCTGACAGCATACCGTCGCCAGCAGCTCAGTGGAGCTAAGCTCGGTGGGCAGCATGACTTTCCCAAAGTGAATCCAGTGGTGTTTATTAACCTGCTTTTCAGTTAAAAAGTTTGTCATTAAGTTTGACTCACTAAAAAAAGGATTGCCTTACCTCCGATTTGCTACTATTTTACTTAAGCTATGTCTCTCGAAACTAAAATGTCAGAATACGTACCATGTTTTAATGTAATGATTCCTTTCACTGACATACCCTGTGTGAGCATGTTTTATTAATTTAAAAATAGTGCAGTACTATCTCTAGACATCTGCATTAAACCACCTCTATACGTTTCAGCTTGTTCATATAAAAAAATATTTACAAATGTGCTATTACTTATGCCACTGTCTAGCCTGAATATACCAATGTACGCTGTTGTGGCGTTTGATGATCTGTAACTACCTGCACAAAAAAAATTACCTTTTTATCTGGGGACAAGGGGGTCGGAAGACTAAACAGCTATTTAGACCTTTTGTGTCAGAAATACACATTGTTATATTGTTATATATGGTATTCCTTTAACTACTTTAGATGGAATGTAGGTGTTACTGAACCTGTCTGGGTGCCCCTCCCACTGGAGAGAAGGAGACTTGATTTCCAAAATGGAGGCTGGTTAATTCAATACCAGTTAGCAGTGCTTTATTCTTGCACACCTATACATATACATGAGAGAAACATGAGAGAAGTTGCTACTAGATTATTTCTATTGCCAGGTACCATTGATCAATTAATGCTTTTACGTTTGATGGCAGTGTTTAACCTTAGCAGATATAGCTGATTGCAGGTGCACAGCTCCGGCTATTATTATTATTATTATGTTATTTATGCTATATATTGGGTCCCACGAGCAGTTAACTCTCTGTAGCAATTACCTGACTATTTTCATTGGTATGCTTTACCTTGTCAAAGGAAATTTTACTGATTTCAAAGTTGAGACTACTACCTGTTTGCATCACCAGTAATACCATCGTCGCCTGATAAAGTGGCATTTATGCCTGAGTTTGACCAGCTCATGCTGGCATTTATGATATGTGGAGGTCGAGACCCTCTCACAGGGGTCGAAAGGGGCTTCCGGAGTGCACAGGATAAACTCCTGGACACGATGGGGCCTCTGGCCCGTGTTATGTACCTGGCGGATGACGCATACCACCGTGCAGACTCTTTCAATGTGAGTATGGTGCGCAAGTGGGTGCACAACATCAGAGAGTGGACCCAAAGAGGGTTTTGTTTTATAGGCAATACTAATGCGGGTCTCTCGGCTGAGCGGCTCCGTGCAGCACTCTGCCACATCGACCTCAAACTGGTGGATCTTGGGGTGAAAGAATTAGGCCCACATGCACAGGGAAAATTGTTTGTAGAGACCCTTATGAAGGAACTTAACAAACACGTAAATATGTTAAGCTCTCTAAGTAAGGCCCGTACCTCCATGTGCAGGGTCTTTCAAGGAAACCCCACCAGGGATGTTTTTTCCAGGGCTGGTCAGCTAAGGGGCTGTGCCACCAGCCAATATTGGCCATCGGGCCAACATACACGACACCCACAACCATTCTACCTAGAAATGCGTGTACAGCAACAATACCGCTACTACCGGGGAGTGGACAGAGGTCGCGAAAGACGCAGATGTGCCCACGCAAGTTTCCCCACAGGTAAGAGTCCATCTTTTACATGTGCCTACTTTAACCGTAACCGTAGGCCATATTTCTCTTCTTTTTTTTTTCAGAATTTGGAAAAACTATCCACAGATGCATGGGTGTTGCAGACCATCAAAGGTTATCACATCGAACTGCAGATGTGCCCTACACAAAACCTCTCAGCCACAGACGCTCATCTCATAGAATTGGAGGTCCACGAATTATGTACGAAAGGCACAATCCGGCCCACGTTTGGATGAGAGGATTTCTTCAGCAACATGTTCCTCGTTTGCAAGAAAACCGGCGAATTCAGACCAGTGATCAATCCAAGGGATCCAAACGTAAACGTTATATACCATCACTTCAAGATGGAGGGAATCCATCTCCTCCAGGACCTCTTACAAGAAGGGTACTGGTTTACATGTCTGGACCTCAAAGACGCATACTTGTCAATCCTAATCCACAAAGACAGTCGTCCTTTCCTTCGGTTCCTATGGCACGCCATCCTCTGGCAGTTCACTTGCCTCCCTTTCGGTCTCAGCTCTTCACCAAAATGCTAAAATCAGTAGTGACCCATCTCAGAGCACCAGGGACCCGATGCATTATATACTTGGATGACATCCTCCTGTTCTGCAGGACAAACAACCTCCTATTACAACATACCTGATGTACACTTGTTGGAATTTCTGGGATTCATAGTCAACAGGGCCAAGTTTGCACTGATTCCCACTCAGACTATTTAATTTCTGGGCTTCGAAATAGACTCTCGATCCTGCACGCTTCACCTGCATCCTTCAAAAGTGTCGGCCATTCAGAAGTAGATCCGCAAGGTTCTCAAGCGCTACTCGATCCCACTCAGTCAACTCGCCCGGATCGTTGGCCTGCTATCCTCCTCAATCCAGGCCATATTCGCAGGTCCGCTGCACTATCGGGCCATGCAACGGCTGAAAGCCGGCTTCCTCAGACGAGACCCCACATACAACCAACCGGTTCCGCTGACAAACAAAGTTCGTCAAGAACTTGAATGATTGCTCAATTGCATGCAAGCATGGAATGGTCGAGCCATCTTTGGCAGCCAACCGGACTGGAGTCGGACGCCAGTAGGTGGGCGATGGGGAGCTACTGATGGGGACGCATCCACATGAGGTTCATGGACAACCCAGGAGCTCAAGATGCACATCAACTGCTTGGAATTATTGGCTGAATCCTTCGCCATCTGCAGCCTGGCAAAGGGGCAATCCAACTGCTGTATTCTCCTCTGGATGGACAACGTCTCTGCTGTACGTTACATCAATCACCTGGGAGGTACTCACTCCTGGACACTGACGGACCTAACAAAGGAAATCTTCGATTACTGCCTCTCTCGCAACATCACGATCAAGGCAGAACACTTACTGGGGGAATCGAACCTTACAGCGGACTGGTGCTCCCACCATTGGAGAGATGCCAGCGACAATTAAGCCCTCAGATATTTGCAATCCTGCACGACTGGAGGGGCCCACTCCTCTTGGACCTGTTTACTTCAGCTACCAGGGTTTTACAGCTGGCTTCCGGACCCGGATGCCTTCCTCCAACACTGGCCGAGACAAGGGGTTTATGCCTTTCCCCCATTCGCAATGATCCAGAGAGTGCTCCACCAAATTTGATAATTAGAGGGGAGAGTTTTCCTCGTGATGCTATTATGGCTGAGCCAGCCCTGGGTCCCAGATCTAATCGACACGTCTTGCGAAGACCCAATCCTCCTGCCAGAAGACCCGACGCTACTTCGGGACCCAGTAGGAAACCCTCATCCTATGCTCCTGGACGGACGCCTATCCTTAGTAGCCTGGACTCTTTCAAGGGTGCATGGTGTACCAGCAACGTATCGTCGGCTAATAGAGACCTGCTATGGGATTCGTGAGCCCCTGGAACAAGGAAAATGTACCTATCGGCCTGGCGATCTTGGACCTGTTGGTGTGTGGGACGGGACCTTGATCCCTTTACAGCATCTATTGCTGCAATCATGAACTTCCTGTCCTTACTCTTCGAGGAAATTAAGTCATACCGCACCATCAATGTCATCAAGTCCGCTATATCGGCAGCCCACGTACCTGTTCAAGGGACGGCGGTTGGTCAAAAATTGCAAAATATGAAGCCTCCTGTCATGTGTTAAATTGATTATACTAGCAAAGTTTATTAATAATCTTTAATTTAGTAATGGCACGAGGCGAGTATTTCCCCCCTCTTTTTTGTATGTTGTTTGTCCCACCCTAATATAAGGTAAGTTTTGGGTCACAAGATATTGGGGGTTTGTAGTACTTTATGTGTATACATTACAGGTTTGTGAAAATTTGGCGTATAGAGAAATGTCATTCTGTCATGTATATATTACTCTATGTTAACTTTGGATAATGTTAGATCTATGTCATGTACATTGATATCTAATTATTTAAGCTCACTGTACTGTATTCATACGGTCGATTCCGTATCACTGAAACTAGTTTCTTTTCTTTCAGCGTAACCCGTCTACGGGAGGAATTTGTTTCTATTATCATATTCAAGGCTGAAGTTGGATTTTGTACAAAGTTTCTCGTTTGGTTCTGGACTTGTGATGTTGCAAGTGTCAAGAGGAAGTGATGCGGATATGCTTTCCCTTATATACGCTCTGACTGTGTTCTGATTGGTTCTTTATTTCACCTGTTTTTTCTTTCCTGCTACTAAGTTAGTAAAGAAAGTTAAAGCAAAATAATCACCTCCTGTCATTACTAAAATTAAGACTATTAATACACCACGCTAGTATAATCTTCAGTTATATGCTTTTGACTGGTGTTAATATCTTGCAGGAAAAACAAGTTGCACAAGGATCTTAACTATAGACTTTATCACTATCTGAAGATAAGGTCAGTGCAAGTATGTGCTTGTTTTGTTCTCATAAGTACAATTGAAAACCTTCATCTATTATTATTATAGGCAATTATATAGGGATAACTTACTGCACAGTGCTTTACAATGTTAAAAAAGGGAAATTTAACAATAAATGAGACAATTCTACAATGTTACACAATGTATCCAGTCGCTCTAGTTTGGTATTACCTTTTAATTGGTGTCTGGCCTATTACATATTACCAATTTATATTGATCAACAGTCTGTAATCATTTTGATTCTACTGTTTGGCATCATTTGTACTATTTCCAGTATTTAAATCTTTGAACGTTTGTCCTGTTGTTGGCCTAAATGTTCTACTTAGAATTTAGTGGTTACCACAATTTCTATGGTTCATCCTGATATTCTGCACTGTGATCTGAATTATGTGATCCATCTTGCTTTTGCCTAGTACTATCTACAATTTGTGTTGGTTTCTACCTCTCCTGTAACTGATCATTATTGTATCAAACAATCCATTCACAGTGTGAGGTGTAGTTAAGAGTCTGCTATTCGCAATATGTAGTTATTGTTGCAGTGTTTTTCTAACAAATTTTCCTATTTCTCTATTAGGCTCAGCGTTTTCTTACAGGCAGATGTTTGTGTTTCCTGTAACTGCAGGTAAGAAGCTCACAAGGCAAGATGAAGCAGTGAGAATTCTGTCTTTAATAAATACACACTTCCATAGATCAGTGGGAATTTTAGTTTAATTCTCCTCCCTGTATGATAGCAGGGTATGACTGTTTTCATTGAGCAGTGTCTGAAACGTATGCCTGGTATCTGGAAGTTATACCTTTGACAAGGTTCTGGCCTGGTGTCTGGAAGTTATACCTTTTGACAAGGTTCTGATTTGAAAGTGCCATCCATTAACTATTTCCTATGTATTAGAATAGGACATTAATTTCTGTTATTGTCCAAATTATGTTTACAATTTCCAGAATGTGTCTTTGTTTTAAGAATGTTCACTTATAATCTATTATATTATTTTCCATGACAAGACAGATGCAAGATGAGTGTCTCATTTCTTACAGGAGTGTGCCTTGTATTACTCTAGACATGTGAATATTGATCATGAAGACTTGTTCCTTACAAAGATTTGGTTATCATGACCTTAATTCCTACACTCTAATTATCTAGGATATTTCCTCCCCAAAGGGACACTATAGTCATTAAAACAACTTTAGCATAATGAAGCAGTTTTGGTGTATAGCTCATGCCCTGCAGTCTCATTGCTCAATTTTCTGTAATTTGGAGTTAAATCACTTTGTTAATGCAACTCTAGACACACCTCCCTGCAAGTGACTTGCACAACCTTCCTAAACACTTCCTGTAAAGAGTCATCTAATGTTTAAACTTCCTTTATTGAAATTTCTGCTTAATTTAAAATTTCTTATCTCCTGCTTTGTTAATAGTTTGCTAGATCCTGCATTAGCCTACTTTGTTTGTGTCACGGTGCCATGGTACTCACCTCTTACAGGAGGAGAAGGATCCTCTCCAGCATCCCTGTTCGTTCTCCCGTGGTTTCCACGCCGGCCGCAATAGCTCCGCACCCTTTTATGACGCGGGTGCGTCAACGTCGTGACGCTAATAACGTCACGGCCTGCTAAAATGTTCGAATTCTGACATTTTGAGGGAATGGCTACAATCCTAACGACCCACAGTATAAAAAGGACTCAGAGGGCAAGGTTCATTGCCTTGTTGTGGTTCATTATTGTTCCCAATAGTGTTTTATCTGTATTCTGCATTCTGGTTATTGACTTTGGCTCCGTTTTGACTAATCTCCATTCTATACTCCTCTGACCCAGCTTTAGTATTCTTGTTTACCCTGATCTCTGTACTCATTGAACTTGGCTTGGCTCTGACTACCCTTTGTTCTTCTAACGATAGTCCGGCCATTCTATCATTACCTTTTGTCTACATTCTGCGTGTTGGATCCCATTCCATTCCTAACAGTGTGATTAAAGTTAAAGCTACAGAGAATGTGATAAAAACTTCTAAAGTAAGTTAAAATCTGATTGACAATGAAACAATTTTGTTTTCATGCAGGCTGTGTAAGTCACAGCCAGGTAAGGTGTAGGGAGGGTGAATAAGAGACACAAGTTTTGAGAGATAAAAGAAACAAACGGTTAAGGGAAAAGGTAGTAAGAGACAAAAAAAGGTAAGGGTTAGGGGAACTACAGACACAAAAAGTGAAGAGGGGTTTTCAAAGAGAAACACAAGGTGTTAGGGGCAGGGTTAAGATATATATATATATATATGGGGGCGATGGGGTAAGGAGAGGATAAGAGCTACTTTAAGGCAGGGGTGCACAAAAGGTAGATCCCCAGAAGTTGTAGAACTACAACTCCTGTGATGCTTTGCATACCTTTTGGAATGTTTTTAGAATGACAAAGCATCATGGAAGCTGTAGTTTTAAAACATCTAGGGATCTACCTCTTGGGCACCTCTGGTCTATGGGATAAGACAGGTTAAGAAAGGCACACAAACTAGGTCAGGAGATACACACAAAGGATGAAGGGGGTGCGGAGATACACCAAGGGGTTGTAGTGACACACAAATAAAATATTACAACTCAGGTGGGGAGAAGTCAACAGATATCATATAACCACAATAATAGGTGAGTACCTTTTACATATGTTTTTTTCTATTGCATTGAAAATACATTGTCAAACTTTATGTAGATAATCCCTTTAATAATGAGGTAAAATAACGTGAACACTTATTTTAGTTGAAACAAAGATGGCCTAATGGGGAGGGAGATAAAGATATGGCACACAGCAAAAAGGGAGGCATGGGATGATCATTGTAGAGCAATGCGGAATTTGTTGGCCCTAAATAAAAATAATAATAATGTGGCATGCAGAGAAATGGTAAAAGAGGCCACAAAATGAACACCAGGTAATGTACAAAAAAAGAGAGCAGAGACATAATATACAAAGGGATAGGATGCAGAAAATGGGAATATGGTCAATGAAACGGTACAAAGATGAACATAATACTGAAAGAGGAAAAGCCAGGAAGGGGAAGAAAGCCACAACAGGATACAGGGGGTAAGTGAGAGCCACAAAGTGGACAAGGAATAGCACCTACTAGAATCGGGGCATTAACACAAACAACAAATGACATATTGGAGAGGATGTCACAAGATGGACACATTGTGCTAAGGAATAAAACAATGGACAACTGGACAAAGGGTGTGAGGAACTGGTACGAGATTTATATGGACTTCATATAATCACAAGGAATAGGAACAGAATCGGAAAGGGATATACAATGGACCAAAGAGGCAATAAGAAGCCTCAAACAGGAAGGTCTCATTTTTGCATTTTCTCACACAGTACCCATTGAAATCTCATACTCCAGGGTCTTTTCTTTTTTGTTTTTTCATTTAATAGTTCTCTTTTTTTGGGGGGGTGGAGGGAAGGGAGGGTTGAGAAATAAAATTAAGTCCCCAATTCAGAGTGACTCAGTTGCAATCTACATTTAAATATCAGTTGCAATCCTTTACTCTACATTAATTAACAATACATTTGACCAAACAGAATTTTGACCGTTAAATTTTCACCCAGATATTCTGATTTTAAGATTATTTTAACACCGTGAGTAAACCAAAACGTGACGAATGTTAAACTGTCAGACATTCAGAGTTGCATAAAAAATAAAAAGCATCTATTTGAAAAATTTAGATCTGCATTAAAGTATATGTTTGTGGCAGTTGTGACATTACTCGACTGAAAATTACAGGTATTAGAGCATCTTTCGCTATGTGATGAAAAATGACCAAAGCTGAAAATACAAAATGTTCTCTGTCGTCTTTCTTCCCCATAATCACTACAATCATAGAAACCTTTTCCTTTTGTTCATAATGATTTACATCCGTATGCTGTATAGGAGGAAAGTTCAACGCCATATCTGTAAGGGTCTTTTTTTCCCCTTTCATATATAACGTATTCATCATTACTCATTAGCGTGCTGTAGTGCCCTGGCGTCCCCAATCTAAGTAATCAAACAGTTTGATAATGGCTTGACTTTTTTTGGGTGGGGGGGTGGGGGACTGCCAGGTGCTGATCTCTGCATGTCTCTTTCCTGTCTGAAAGCTAAAAGCTCCTTTTAGAAGCTTTCATTATCTCTTTTGTGCTAAGCCCTACTCATTGGCTGAGAGCATCAGCAGATTAGGCTAAACCAGTGAGATAAGTTCTGCACCGCCGAAGAATTAGCAGGGAGTGTAGACCCCAGGTAGGATTTAAGTGCCTTATTGAATATATTTCAAATTAACAGAAGGAGGATTTTAGTCCATTGCTCAAAGAAGAATAACTTCCTAGAGCATTGTTCTTGCATGACGTAAAGTAAAGTGAGTGAAGCAGTGCAGCATTTGGAGATAATAAAAATTGATACAGGGTAGAAATTCTCCTGACCATAGGGGCTTCATCAGCACAGCCTCCTTCAAACATTGTGAATGTGCTGTATATATTACTTCCAGGGCCAGCCTTAGGCCTTTAGGTGCCCGGTGTGAAACATCTTCGCAGTGCCCCCTTCTCCCCTGTCATCCATGTATAGTGTGTACAGAAGTGCAGTGATTGTATAGAGGATTTATTAAATTAATAATGATTTAAAAATACATTTTCATTACACACACATATACACACAGAATTACAGTCACACACATACACACACACACACACACAGGCAGACAGTTACACACACACAGGCAGACAGTCACACATACACACACACACACACAGAGCAAGACAGTCACAGTCTCACACACACACACACACACACACACAGACAGACACACACACACACCAAAACACACACAGGCAGACAGTCACACACAGGCAGACAGTCACACATAGTTCAGAAAAAAGGGATCAGTGATCTCTGCACAAATACACAACAGAAAAAATGCGTTGTGGCAGCACACCTAAAAATATGGCTCCCTCACAGGCCCTACAGCAGAAATGATACAAAGAAAAAAGGAAAGGTAGCGCCACTAAAAACCAAATAAGATAAATAAAAGCATAAAACAGGCAAACTAAACAGTAAAATATAAGGCAGGGAATAAAGAACTTAACAGTCCAGGGTAAATAGTCTGAATGGTAGATGAATCCAACACCGAGGTATTCCTTTGTGGAAGGGGATACAGTCTTTGGTAATGGGGGATTCTTCAGTGTGGTATAGATGCGTCTTTGTAAATCATATGAAATGGAAAAGATAACAACTGATGGTGTAGTATGTCCCAAAAGGGGTAGAAACAATAAAAGAATATATGGTCCTACTCACGTTTTTTTTCACACTCAGACTATTTACCCTGGACTTTTAAGTTCTTTATTCCCTACTTTATATTTTACTGTTTAATTTTCCTGTTTTATGCTTTTATTTATCTTATTTGGTTTTTAGTGGCACTACCTTTCCTTTTTTCTTTGAGTCACACATAGTTACCTCTGTTCATTATGGAGGGGGAAATAGTGCAGCTCCTGGATTCTGGTTGAAGGGGCTCCTTCCTGCTTCCCATGCAGCAATTACCCGGCATGTCTTGCCCCGCCCCATCGTCATTTATCCCCAACCCCGTCACATGCTTAGCCCTGCCCCCGCTGCAATGTTTTTTTTTTTTTTTATCCCGGGTGGAGAATAATGAAATCCTCCACCCGGATAGCCGGCAATGTGTGAGCTGTGTCGGCCGCAGGGCACCCTCTGTTCCATGGAGCCCTGTGCGGCCGCACAGCTCGCACACCCCTAAGGCCGGCCCTGATTACTTCTAGTTCCAAGAGAACAGTTGAAATGTTTGATCTGGAAATATCTAAAGTGGTCTAGGCCTGCAGCAGGCCTCTCGGCTGATATGTCTGACAATCTATCAAATACATTGTGGAAACTAATATTTTGTACCTACCTTTATTCAGGATTTCCATGTCCTACATACCATACTTAGGTTACCATTATACTGTCAGTATATGTTTCACTCTATTTACTGGAGTATGCTGAATGTATTATCATATATTTTCAGTCAGCACGTTCCAAAGTCAATTTACCAATGTGCTTTGCCAACATTAATGGTTTTCCAAAATATAGTCAGCATTTCACCTAAGGCCAGAAAATATTGCTGTGGTTTAGAAGACTTTAATATACGTTTTGCCAAAACGAACACACAGTGGAATTATCAGCATCAGCCTTGTTGATTGAAAAAGGTTGTCTACTTTGTCTGTTGGTCGCATCTGAATATTGAATACTTTGATTAAAGGATTTATTTATTTTCCAAAGCTAAATACTCAGAAGAGATAAGATGTGCTCAGCTGTATAAACAAATCCATCTGCGGCAAAGTTTTTTGCAGAGTCGGACAACTTAACAAGAAACTTGGAATGAGAAACATCTCCTATGAGTGCTCTTTGCCGAATGTTGCTCCCATTTCAGAGACACCAAGTGGTTTGTTATATATTGAATGTCAGCAGAATGTGATCAATGCTTCTGTAGATCAGATTATTTACTCTCTATTAAGAGTTGACTAAATGTACCATGGGAAACATGTGCCTAGCTGCCAGGTATACTGGTTGATCCATTGCCTTAATAACCTTTGTTATTTATGTCTTGATAGAAAATGTTGTATATTGAAATGAAGTAAGCAGTAGCAAATCATGCGCAATGATGTTTCGCAGCCTGTGTCACTTGGTTGATACGTGCTTTTTAGGCAACAAACTACAACAACAAGAAGAAGCAGCTAAATGGATTTATTTATTTATCTAGTTAAATTTTTTGCTTATGAAAAACATTCTAAAAAAAATGTATAAAAATAAGCGATTAAGTTGTTGGTTTTGAAGGGAAATGTAAGAACTCGCTGAAAGAAAATGACTAATTTGCTGGAGATGATCAGCGTTACTCACTAGTGACATTACTCAGATACATGGAGTTACGTAACGACATTACAAAGCATTGTTTTTTGTTTTGTTTTTTGTTGCTGTTAGCAATTTTGATCATAGGCCAAACGGCACCTTTTGAAAACAAGGATTTTTATTTTTAACAGTTCTGGAATGGCTTATAAAGGAGAAGACTAATCATCTACATCAATTAAGCAGCAGAGAACATGGGTAAGGGTGATAATGAATTGCTTGATTTGCGACCACTTTTGGATTAATTAACATGTATTAACAACATATAAGTTTTATATTAAAATCAAACAAATAATTGAACCAAATACTCAAAATACTAAATGCTAAAAAAAAGTATGTGTGAATTTTTAAATTTTTTTTTGTTTCATTTTGTGGCACAATAAATAATTTCTTCTAAACAGAGATGGGGATGTTCTATAACCACTGTTTCATGCCCTCATTTTGACGCTGGTTATATGGTTATCATTAATGGCAACGGTAAATGGCAAAGCATCATGGAAGTATTTCTTAAACATCTGGGGATCTCTGGTATTTTCAAATTTCACTTTATTATTATAAATCCTTGGTCCTTTGAATTAATCTTCATCGAAAAACCAACAGATTTTTAAGGGTATCTCTCTGAATAAGAAAAAAAACGAATAGATACTTTAGTACTCATTGTGGAAGGCAATATTGTGAGCACCCCCAGATTTGTGTTCAAATGGGGGAATGAATTGTGCTTTCTTGGAAGTAGCGGTCTGAACAAGAAAGGATGAAAATGTATGCCTTGGCCCATGAAAGCACATTCAGTAGAAAAACGAAAAACAATAAAACTCCGAACTATAAATGATTAGGCACTGGTATCAGTCATCACAGTTCTTACAAAGATTTTGAAATGAGTTGTCAGATTCGTTTTAGTGTTGCCAGGAGTAGAGAGGTCAGAACTGTATTTATTATTTGATGGAGCTGTCCTCACTCAATTCTTTAATTTGTGTTTAATCGGTTATCACTAAGGTTGTGAGTCTGAGACTTCCCTTTCATCCTGAGATGTTGCTTTACCCTGGCTGATATTCAGAGATGGACAGAGTGCCCAGGTGCAAGAAATGCTTTGCCCCTCTCCCCACCCCACTGGACTTTATACCAGCCTTATAATGAATTGCATTAAAATATTAAATACCTTAAAGTTCCTTATTGTGCCAAGAAATGCACCCATAGGATTTCAAAATAAATAAATAAAAAGGCCTGGTAATGGAACTGAAACGTTAACGGTATGCTGTTTCATGACTGTACTAATTTATATTTTATTTTGAAGTCATACGCATGCTTTACATTGGATGTCATTTTTATTTATTGTCACCAGGGAAACAAAACTGGGAGACTAAGAGCGAAGTTCTCATTACGTATATATTATTTATCATGTGATTTATATATGGATGAATTTATTTAATCATTATTTATATATATATATTTATGAGATTTAAAAAAAAATTATTTTATTTTTCATTAATGTGTTCTTTCAGTATATACTATGTGTGTGTGTGTGTGTATATATATATATATATATATATATATATATATATATATATATAGTGTAGATTGGATTAACTGTTTTTCGTCCAGTAGACAAGATTCCAAAATACCAGAGCTTGTCTTTGAAATATTTTTTTTTGTCAATCTTTCTTTTATTAAGGCAGGTTTATGTTTCAAAAAAGGCATATAGGAGTCAATACAATAATACATCATGTATATTAGTGTAAAATGATTCATCAGAGCATGAAGGTAGCAATATATAGCGACTGTGACGAAATGAGCCTCGTCACGTGTTTTTGGAGGGGCCTGCTGGCCAGCTTCTTGCCCACCGACTATGACTTTACAGTCAGCGACTGTAAAAACACATATTTTATTCCCCATGGTTCTCTTGGTTCGGCACTTTCCATTTGTGCGCCTAGAACTGAACGCTAGCTCCCTGGCGGCCGTTCGCATGGACTAAAACCGCAAATAGACTTCAGGGGGACTTAGCCGCGAAAGACCTGATATTATTTTCGTCATGAAGACTTCGCGGTTCCAGGTCAGTCCCCAGCGGCACTTAGCCACGATTCCAGAATTAAGCAAATAGCTCATCCGGCCGTTAAAGAGCCTGCTTCACGAAGTTGAGTGGAATCTTCCCTGCATACTGAGGCGTCGTATTGTGGGAGATTTTCACATCCGCCATCTTGGCTCCACGTGGAAAGTGTGGCTGCTGCTGATCAGGCGGTAGGCGTTTGGAGTCGGAGCAGTTAGGCAGGTCAGTCCAGTGGGGACTGGGGTATCCCCCACAGGTCTGGGGGGGGGGAAGAATAGGAGATTTGCCGTGCTGTACAGGGTTGAGTAAAGTGAGGAAGTCTGCTGCACATCCCCAACTCAGGCGTTAGTAGGCCACAACCTACCGCCACGGGTCCTGGGAGTCATGAAAGAGGTCTCAAAAGATTTAGTGGAGTGCCCCCCAAGTAGGTAGCACCTCAGCTTAAAGTTCTCAGCTCTGTAGCCCGAGATATCTATGGGGAATCAACACCAATAGCAGGAGCTCGTACATAGCACGTCTGGTTAGCTCAAGAGTCAGACTCTACCTTTGTCTCTAAAATATTATGTTAGTGCAATATATATATATATATATATATATTTATATATTGTACTAACATAATATTTCAGATTCACATTGTGTGTATATATATATATATATATATACACACACACATACACAATGTGAATCTGAAATGTTTAAAACCACTGGATGGTGAAGTGAATAACATTGATTATATTGTTACAATGGATCCTGTCAAGGGATTGGCTATATTGGGCTGCAAGTGAACAATCAGTTCTTGAATTTCATGTGTTGAAAGCAGGAAAAATGGGCAAGCAGAAAGACTGACATTGGATGTCAGAGCATCTCCAAAATGGCAAGTCTTGTAGGGTGTTTCAATTGAAACATAGAATGTGACGGCAGATAAGAACCATTCGGCCCATCTAGTCTGCCCAATTTTCTAAATACTTTCATTAGTCTCTGGCCTTATCTTATACTTAGGATAGCCTTATGCCTATCCCACGCATGCTTAAACTCCTTTACTGTGTTAGTCTCTACCACTTCAGCTGGAAGGCTATTCCATGCATCCACTACCCTCTCAGTAAAGTAATACTTCCTGATATTATTTTTAAACCTTTGTCCCTCTAATTTAAGACTATGTCCTCTTGTTGTGGTAGTTTTTCTTCTTTTCAATATAGTCTCCTCCTTTACTGTGTTAATTCCCTTTGTGTATTTAAATGTTTCTATCATATCCCCCAGTCTCGTCTTTCCTCCAAGCTATACATGTTAAGATCCTTTAAGTTTTATCCCGCAATCCATGAATCAGTTTAGTAGCCCTTCTCTGAACTCTCTCTAAGGTATCAATATCCTTCTGAAGATACGGTCTCCAGTACTGTGTACAATACTCCAAGTGAGGTCTCACCAGTGTTCTGTACAATGGCATGAGCACTTCCCTCTTACTACTGCTAATACCTCTCCCTATACAACCAAGCATTCTGCTAGCATTTCCTGCTGCTCTATTACATTGTCTGCCTACCTTTAAGTCATCAGAAATAATCACCCCTAAATCCCTTTCCTCATATGTTGAGGTTAGGACTCTATCAAATATTCTGTACTCTGCCCTTGGGTTTTTACGTCCAAGATGCATTATCTTGCACTTATCCACATTAAATGTCAGTTGCCACAATTCTGACCATTTTTCTAGTTTACCTAAATCATTTGTCATTTGGCTTATCCCTCCTGGAACATCAAACCTGTTACATATTTTAGTATCATCAGCAAAAAGACATACCTTACCATCAAGACCTTCTGCAATATCACTAATAAAAATATTAAAGAGAATGGGTCCCAGTACAGATCCCTGAGGTACCCCACTGGTGACAAGTCCAAGCTTTGAATATATTCCATTGACTACAACCCTCTGTTGCCTGTCACTCAACCACTGCCTTACCCATTCAACAATATTGGAATCCAAACTTAAAGATTGCAGTTTATTGATAAGCCTTCTATGTGCAACAGTGTCAAAAGCCTTACTGAAATCTAGGTAAGCAATGTCTACTGCACCACCCTGATCTATAATTTTAGTTACCCAATCAAAAAATCAATAAGATTAGTTTGGCATGAGCTCCCTGAAGTAAACCCATGTTGTCTCTGATCTTGAAATCCATGTGTTTTTAGATGTTCAACAATCCTATCCTTTAACATGGTTTCCATCACTTTCCCCACTACTGAAGTAAGGCTTACTGGCCTTTCGTTGCCCGACTACTCCCTATTACCTTTCTTGTGAATGTGCACAACATTCACTAACTGACAATCTTCTGGGACTACTCCTGTTAACAATGATTGGTTAAATAAATCTGTTAATGGTTTTGCTAGTACACCACTAAGCTCTTTTAATAGCTTTGGGTGTATTCCATCAGGTCCCATTGACTTATTTGTCTTTACTTTTGACAGTTGAAATAGAACCTCTTCCTCTGTAAACTCATGTGTAATAAATTACTTGTTTATCCTTTTTCTTAACTGAGGTCCCTTTCCTTCATTTTCATCTGTAAATACAGAACAAAAATATTAATTGAGGCAGTCAGCTAGACCTTTATCCTCTTCTACATACCTTCCTTCTTTTGTTTTAAATCTAACTAATCCATGTTTTACTTTTCTTTTTTCATTAATGTATCTAAAAAAAGTTTTGTCTCCCTTTTTTACTGACTGTGCTATTTTCTCTTCTGTGTGTGATTTGGAAGCTCTTATAACTTGCTTAGCCTCTTTCTGCCTAATCTTATAGATCATTTTGTCTTCCTCACTCTGTTTTTTTTTATAATTACTAAATGCTAACTTTTTGTTCTTAACTATTTTGGCCACATCTGCGGAGTACCACAGTGGTTTCTTTAATTTTTTGCTTTTACTGACACGCCTAATGCAATTTTCTGTTGCCTTCAGTAGTACAACTTTTAAATAATCCCATTTCTCTTGGACTCCATTTAAATTGCTCCAGTCTGATAATGACGCCTATACACATATTCTAATTGTAGAAAAGTCTGTTTTTCTAAAGTCTAAAACTTTTGTTTTTGTGTGGTGTGACTCAGTCACTGTGTGTGACTCAGTCACTGTTCTTATATTAAACCACACTGACTGATGATCACTGGATCCTAAACTTTCACCTACAGTAATATCTGATACCAAATCTCCATTTGTTAACACTAAATCTAGTATGGCCTCTATACGAGTTGGCTCCTCAACAACTTGTTTTAGAGACAATCCTAGTAGGAAGTTTAGAATATGTGTGCTCCATCAGGAAGATTAAAGTCACCCATGATGATAACTTCCCCCTTCATTGTCATTTTAGCTATTTCCTCAACTAGTAGATTATCTAGCTCTTCAATTTGTCCTGGGGGCCTATAAATGACACCTACACGAGTTACTGTGTGATTACCAAACTCTAACGTAGCCCAAACAGACTCTATGTTTGCCTCACTAACTTTTATTAGGCTAGATTTTATGCTATCCTTCACATACAGGGCCACCCCTCCCCCTTTCTTGCCTTCCCTGTCTTTCCTATATAAAGAGTACCCTGGTATTGCTATGTCCCAGTCATTTTTCTCATTGTACCATGTTTCAGTAACAGCGACTAAATCTACACTATCAGTTGCCATTATTGCCACAAGTTTATGGATCTTATTCCCTAAACTGCGAGCATTTGTAGACATGACTCTAAGCTTATCATTTTTTAACACACTTACTGCAGGCACCTTCTGTCCTTGTTTTGGGGGACAATTGGATTGATGTTTTATCACCCTTTTGCCCCCCTCCCCTAGTTTAAATACACCCTAGGAAAACCTCTGAACCGCTCACTGAGAACATTTGTTTCCTTTTGAGAAAGATGCAAACCATCTTTTTTGTACAGGTTATTTGCATTCCAAACAGAGCTACCATGAGAAATAAAGCCAAATCCTTGCTCCTGACACCATTCACCAAGCCACAAATTAAAGTCCCTAATACGCATCCACCTGTCGTTCTGAGTGTTATGCACCGTCAGAACTTCAGAGAATGACAGTGTGGAAGCAACCTGCTGTATATCATTGGCACTAAAACACTAAAAACTTCCTTAACCTCTGAAAACCTCATTGCAAGCCAAGTCATTTGTCCCTAGATGGACAAGTACATCTAATTCCCCTTCCGGCTTTGCTCGCTTGACAATATTACAGATACGTCTCCTGTCTCTGTGAGCAGTAGCTCTAGGAAGACACCTCACAAGACCACCATTGTCCATCTCCACACCTCTTATAATGGAATCCCCCAACAACAACTGCTTTCTATTAGGCCTCACCATAGTCTCCAAGCCGGTCTCCACAACATCACTAGCCTCAGTGCCTCTCTCCACAACACCACTAGCCTCAGTGCCTCTCTCCACAACATCACTAGCCTCAGTGCCTCTCTCCACAACACCATTGCACTCTGAAAGTGCAGAAAATTAATTATGTAGAGCAACAGACTGTGCAATATGCCTTTTATCCACAACTCTAAGTCTACCATATTCTACAGTAATCCATCTGCCATTCCTAGTATGTCTCTGCGCCAGTGGCTTTGCAGCAGTTCCAGTCTAATACTAAAGGGATGAATTTAGGCAGTAGTTAGTAGGGGAATTTTTAAATAATTTTAAGTAATGCATCTTGTTTTAACTGCATCTTTCAAATGCATTAACATATGCATCCTGTAAGCTAGACATTACTTTATTTCAATGTGTTCATGCACAATAAGTTGGATTACTGTTTTGTGCTAGGAAATTTTAGAGGAAATGATAAAATAAAACAAATGTATTAAAAGCTGAAAAGCATTTTAATCTAGTTAGAAAGGCTATGTATCATAACTAATTTACTCAATTATTTTTAGATTATATAATTGTGATGGGAACTGGGAAAGCAAGCCTCTTGCTCTAACAACACAGTGGGGTATATTAACTAAACTAGACAGAAATGCATAATAATGCCATAATTGCTGATTGACAAAAAAAAAAAAAGGTTAATAATAATAAAAAAAACAACAACAACATATGTGGATTAATCATACCCCCATATTATTGCCAGTGTGGGGGTTATCTACCCTGACTGTATCTGTCCAGCATCATTTTCTAAACTGCCCGGAGTAACATGTCTGTAAACCGGAAATAGTAGCACTTGAACATAGCAGACAGTTAGGATATGTACTAGGTACAGCAGGTGTTTCAGGGATGGAGTAGATGTTTTTGTGTTGTGATTGGCTGGTTCCTGCCCACAATGGGGGGATATACCCAAAGCGTCCTCCACAAAGGCAGAAAAATGTTTTCCATCTGGAACAGCAGACCAACAAATCCGCGATTTCCTGATTGGGAAGGACATGGTCCTGGAAAGTTCCCAAGTCCATGGCTTGGAGATGCTGGCCTACACGTTGACCAGGGACTGGGAAAACATCTCATCATGTAGCTTCTGCTCTTCTGTCTCCCCAGAAGATCACTTTGCAGGTCCTCTGTACTTTCTGATGTCAGGCATCGGCTGACCATGTACTTATTTTCATATACAGTTGTCCTACTAAGTTTTGAGTCCGCATGACATTAGTGGACGCCATATTGTCTATATCGTTTTATACTTTTTGTTTTGATATGGTCTCTTTTTCCCTCTGAGTGCGGCGGCGATGCAATGGTGAAGGTGGTACCAGTGATTTTTTACTTACTCCTGTTTTATAAGTATATTTTATGTCATTTGTTAACGCAGCAGTTCAGCTCACTGTTAATATCTGGCTTAGGTTTAGTTTATCTTTCACAGATCTGACATGCTTATCTTTTACAACACTACCTAGACATAAATACACTGCAAAGTAAAGCATGTTTTATTATTCTACTATTACTTTCACGATATTAAGCTCTATGTCTAAATTGTATTGTGTGCAGTCTAATCAGTTCAAACCAACATATTAGACAAATGTGCCTAGCCTGAATTCACTTAACCATAAAACTATTGATGTTCACACACTACTGTATTACTGTGTATGTTGACATACTTGCTATGTCTGTTGGGCTTTGTATTTCTCTTTATGCACTGAAAAAAATAAAGAATTAAAGACAAACAAAAAATCATTATATTAATATCTCTCATGTAATAATAAATATAATGATCTCTAATGTAGCTTTCCTATAATAATCACCTGTAATTACTGGGTTTTTTTGTAGTGTAAGGTTCTCTTTGCATCCGGTATTATGAAACTGTAAAGCCCGCTGTAAGGGCCTACTCTAGTTGATTATTTGTGGTTCTATTTCTGAGTTTTGTGACATTGTTCAAATTTAGTTTTATTTATCAGTAAAATTGTTCCCGCTTTATATAACCGATTCTACTGATACCATTTTAACAAATTATAAATTATTCAAAGACAATGTTCTATTGTGGGTGAATTGCCAACTGTGCCAGAGGAAAAAAAAAACATTCTTATTCTAAACAAAAATTGCCCCAGTGATATTTTTACAGGCTGGAATAATTCTAATGTGTAGTCATGTGACACAGAAAACGAGGACTGATTGGTTAAAACATATTATTGCACTAGTTGACAAAAAAAGCTTCTTAGAAGTATTTTTTGTTGCTGTTGCATTAGATTACTTAGAAAACCAAATGATTGATGTCCCAACTTTTCTTTTGCTAATGTTCCAGAGTTCCCAATTAATAATTTGTGGAATAACATTCTTACAATGTACATTTATGGAAAAAAATATTAAAACCCCCTCAGTATAAAATGTTCACATGTTCACACCTTAAACCTTTATTTTATAATAAAACATTTTCCTTTCAGTCCTTTTTTGCAGGTTGACTCAGTTATTATTATTCTGTCTTTAAACATAGGAGCTATAAAATATGTTCCAATCCAGATTTCTCCTGATTTGTGACATGATTACAGAGAGTGGGCAGTAAGCTCTTTAACATTATGTACTTTTCTAAGAGGTGAATGCAGTGTCACCTTCTCTGTGCCTGGGGGTGACTTGTGTCACATTTAATGAAAATAAGAGTGAGAGATGGAATCTGATGAGATAAGTAGGTGTGGAAAGGACATAAGGGAAATAAAGTGAGGAAAACAAAGGAGGGAGAGAGGGATAGCTAGAGAGAGAGAGAAAGTGGGGGCAGAGAGAGAGACAGACACAGAGAGACAGAGGTAAAGGGAGAAAGGGAGATTGGGTGATAAGAAAGCAGCAGATGAAAAAGAAGTGTGAATAAAGAGAAAAGGGGGGGCAGAAGGAGAAAGGGCAAGTGAGGGAGGGAGGGTGAGCCAGCATCTCTGTGCAACTGGAGAAAAGAAAGCCAGACTGTGTGATAGGATGGATCAAGCCATGGACAGGAAGGTAGACAGTGTGTGTAAAACATCCGGGCTATTTTGTACAGTAGACTTCAGCTGATCACCTCTGGAAGCAGAGACAAGAGGAAGCACTGAAGACATTATTATCAGTGTATATCCTGTGATTAGCTGCACTGAGCAGCAAGCTTCATACTGCCCTCAGACACAGGGACTGGTTTCCAGCAGGAGGAAAAAAAAAAAGGTAAGCACTCTAATCTTACCTATTGGGCACTGTCTCAGCAACATGCATATTCACATTAGAACCTGTCTCCATTCTGAGTACAATTATTGCATCTCTCATTTTATTATATATATATATATATAAAATACATATTGCATTTTTCCTTTTGTATCATTTTTAACATTGAATTTTGTGATTTCTATTTTTTTTTTAAATTTACTTTACAAAGAACAGAAGTATAGTTTACCCCCTGAGAGGTATACGATGTCTCCAATCTGCTTTTAAAGCCTTTAACAGGGTATGCAGAGCTGGAGAGGTGCAGATAATTGGGGGGAGAGTAATTACTGTAAGCAGATCTTGTGTTTCTGAGTTGTACCTGCCCTGTGGATTAACTCTTTCACAGACACAGAGAGAGGGGGCTATGGCTTGTGGGGGCTGGAGGGTGGGGGGTATCCCTCTCATGATCAGTACAATACAGTGCTTTAATTAATAACGCTACATTAAGTTCAGGTAGCTTGAGAGAGAAAGAGACTCTGTGCCAAGACTCAGCACATTTTGCTGAAGAAACAATGTATTGTAATCCACTGCCATTTGTTGATTATTCAGTATGAACTGAATACATTGTTAAACACAATATAAAATGGCATTATTAATTATTAATGGAGATAAAGTGTAAGCTGTTAATAGATTAAAAAGTATCATGTGGTTTTCACATCCCTGGGGATCCAATATATTTAACAGCACAACACAGGCTACAAATGCTTTGAAACAGTTATGGAACAGAAAATTATAACATTTAAATATGTTGGGTTTTATTTGTTGTGTGTGTGTTTTTTTTTTTTTTTTACATTGAAACACAATTATGGTAATTTTCCATTTCCAATAGATTATTCAACATTGTAGCATGGGTGTTATTGTATGAAATCGCAGATATTGATTATATACACTTTGAAATGCAGAACCGAAGCTTAATTTTAACATTAAAATTGTAATTTTACCTTTTGGGCATTTCATCTACAGCTTTCAACAAGTAGCCTGGGTTTTCACTTATCTTTCTGAAACACATATCCCCCTTGTTGGGTTTACTGAAGCTAAGTACAATATTTATTGGCAGTTGGGTGAAAGGCTATTGATTGGGTAACCCGGTCAGACTGACATATTTGAACATTGAAAAACATGTATCACTCTGCAATGTCGCTTTCTCTTTTCATTTTGTATGGCCCACATGTAAATCTTTGCGTTTTTATAATACACGCAATGGGAGCTAATGGGGATAAGACAGTGGGGTTTATTTACTAAACATGAATAGTGGTACATAGAAAACCAAATGGTAAAATGTAGAAAAAGTGCTGATTTGGAAAAATACTACACATCAGTCATAGTCTCAGCTAGGGTTATTGTGCAATTCCTTTTTCAAATCACCACAATTCAGTGATTTTTTTAATACACCCCACCCTTCCTTTTTATAAACAATTATATATTATTACTGTAGCTACATTTGCAGTAGATACAGAGGATTCATAAAAAGGAAGCATCCCACTAATTCCCAGGTATTTTTGTTAATTATGTATCAATGCATTTGATTAGTTGCTATAATTTAGCATTAGCACAAAGTAGCCCAAAATGAGGCTATATATTGGAGGGATTCACCTCTACTTACAATGTTAATATTATTCTTTGGGACATAGTTGTAAGTTTCAAAATGATGCTTTTGAAGATTATAATAACCAGTGCAATAGACCTCCCCCCCCAAAAAAATGTCATGAAATTGATGACTTAAATACAGAGCAGAAGAGAACAGTACTAGAACTAAACACAGAACTGTATTGAATTGAAATTCAAATTGCAAAAGCAAACTGATTTATGGAAAAAAAAATCTTAAATTTAGCCATCACAGCTTGGCTCTCCTTGCTACATTTTGCAGTTCAGATTTCAGTTAACTGTTTAGTGAATAAACCTCTAGTGTATAAATCCGTTGTTTCATGAAATATGAGACGTGAGACGAAGTACACAAATAATAGTGTAGAGCAGAGTTTGGTTAATAACAGGAGATCTACAGATGATATCGTTGGTTGCTGGCATGGTTTAAATTTTTTGGGATGTACTGTGGATGTGCTCGATCACTAAGCTGTGTTTTTTTTTTTTTTTTTTAGTAAGTTAAGAGTTTAACTAAGTTAACTTAGACTTTTTTTTCCCAATTGATTTGCTTTGACAAGTTGGGTGCTGAGGGAACATCACTTAATGTGTCTGAAATATGTTTCTGAATGTGTTTTTGAAGGCTTTAGAGTTGAAGAATTAAATGATGTCTGTCATATTAAGCAGCAGACCTTTTACATTGTGCAATTTCCACTTGTAGACCTCTCATTGTTCTCTTGCTTCTGTTTACGAAGTTTTTCTCAAGGTGGTTTAATCACCAAGTTGAATTAAAAACTTTGGGCAACAGAAGTTCATTTCGAAAAATGTTTTGGCTTTTGTTGGGATACGACCCTTGGTAACCAAGAGTGGTAGATTTCTGGTTGTGGATAGATGAAGCCTTGACATAAAAATAGGTGAAAAAAAGAGTGCTGCTCAAGTTAAAGAGATAGTCTAAGTCTAGAGACAGTCTAAATCTCGTCATCTTAATTGGACACTGTAAGCACCCAAACCACTTCTTCTCAATGTAGTGATCTTGGTGCAATGACCTTGCAGTTTCTTTACCACAGTGTAAGAAAATTCAGTTTTCTTGATACAACATCGTGTACATTTCAGGGTTAAACACACCTTCTCCTAAGTGAAACTCGGTTCTTGAAGTTCAACGCCTTAATGCTTTGGATGAGAACATTGAATGTTAATGTTTCTCGTAGAGAAGCATAGGATTGAATACTTCTCTATGAGGAGCATTTGATGCATGTATTGTGATGTTAGATTACAGTTAAGTAAAGTTTTATTTTATCTGTAACTTTTTTAGAAAAACGGGTGGCCCTAAAATCTAAATGAGCCAACAAACACTTGGAACCAAAAATGTAAAAAACGTAGTTTTAAAACTAAAGTGTTCCATTAATGAAGTGGTTTTGTGGGAACGGTGTTGCTTGGGGCTCCAGATTTGGTGTGCATCCCATGCTTCTCTATGTGCATACAGAGTGTTCCCATAATGCATCTCACTGCATAGAAGTGATAATGATTGGTTATTTTACGAGAAGGATGTTTTAGGCTGCAACAAAGAGTCTACAGTGAGGAATATGTACTATTGTTGAAATAAATGATCTGTTTTATAGCATGGAGTCCACATATTTTAATTTGGTTTATTTACTAACCCACTATACGAAAAGATTTCATTAGAACATTACAAATGTCGCTATCAATTGCACAAAATACTAACATTAAACAAACCCAACTGTCTGCATTAAGATAAATTTGGATTCTATCAATAGGGCATTTTAAAGATCATAGAGCAGGGGGGCGGACCCTGACAGCCGAGCAGAGTGGTCGCACAGCAGATGAGCTCCTGGCTTAAAAACCCAAAAACTATTAAAAATACAGCAAATTTACTCACACAGCCAGCTTTCCAACCCCAAAACTAGGGGTACACGATGGAGAAACAGCCGAACCAAGAACCTGATCATCTCTGGCAACAGTAGCTGGAAAATAGCCCCGAGGCCTACCCAGACGGCATTGGGGAGACAGCCAATCCCCCAGCCGACTGTGACCGACTGCACTAGAGGCCTGCCCGGAACATCTTCTCCCCCCCCCGCCAGTGGGGGTTATCCCGGCAACAAAAACTAGCAGCCCAAAGCAGAGGCACCAACCCCAGCAGGCCGCCGCCACTGGGCCGTCGACACTTCAAAAGGCGGACATCAAATAGGCCCACGCACATGAAATACTCCCACTGTCGGAAAGGCTGGTCCAACTACTAGCGGACTTCTGGGCCAAGATGGAGGGCCGCGGGGACACCCAGGAAGGGGCCCTACCAGCATCAGCCACAAAGGACTCCAGGCAGGAGCCCGCAATAGCAACATGGGCCCAGAGAGGGACCTGGAAAGCAGGGAGACAGAGGCGGGAGACCCGTCGCAAGCCTGAGCACCTCACCTCTCGACCACGGGTGAGTCGCCCAAAGCCTAAACAGGGGCTCACCCCGGGGCTCCCCCCGCATCGCTCCCCCCTTCAGCACAAGCAGCAACATGGGGCACTACAAATATCGGATGACCACTCACCTAGACAGCCTCCGCTCTCCTCACAACAACCTACAGCGTCGGCAACGAACAGAGATATAAGATGGAGGCAGAGAGCTCAGCACTTCCCTCACCCAAGCAAAGCAGCAAAGCGGAGGGGACCGGAGAAGCCAGGGCTTCCTTGGGTGCACACCACATCAAGAGGGACCCTGTTCCAGCTGCACAGCCCAGCAATTAGACACCTTCAGATCTTACTCAGCGGGACCCATGGACACAGGGAAGCAACTCCCGATCCAAACCAGGCATGGGGATCGGAGCGGCCCCAGCACTGCCTGAGAGAACTCACGCGACACTCAACCAATTCTTGCTCCCAGTGGTACCCCGCGATGACAAGAGGCTGCTTGGCTGCCGATACAGAGAACTCTCTATCACGGCCTGCACGTGGCGTTGGATGAATGGCGACCGGAGAGACTACCTGTCATTTGTTACTAACAATGCACAGTATTGTTTCATTTCATGTTTATTAGTTTATCATTATATATACACTTCACAAGTACCCAGCTAAATAATCTATCTACTCTGCCTAAACTATGACTTATAGCAACGCACACATGTCTTGATCTACCTAGCATGCAACCTGATTGTTAATATCCACAGAGTTGTACAGATGTATTTGCTGGGCTCATTAAATATGCATTAAAAGATACTGTCAAGTTAAGACGACACCTACCCGTACACCAACACACTGATCATATTGATCCATATATCCTCAGTTTATTTTACTCCCACCTAGTGTAGCACATTGAAAATTATACTGAACGGACTACCAATGTTTAGATCAGGTACTGTCCTGGCTTGTCTGTGAGTGAGAATGGGTGTGCCTGTGAGTGTGTGTCAGTGTGTGTATGTCAGTGAAAGTGTGTGTTGGTTAACTAGTGTGTGCCAATGACTGTATGTGAGTGCCAATGACTGTGTATCTGTCAGTGAGTGTATATCAGTGCATGTATCAATGAGGGCATGTGTCTGTCAGTCAAAAAAAATGGCCTTGACACGAATTGGGGAGGGGCAAATTTAGATGTTGGGGGTGTCCGAATTTAGTCGTGCCTAGGGCAGCACAAATCCAAAATACACCACTGGAGACAAGCAAATGTTCCTTTATGTTCTCATAAAACTTAAGACATTACCCTGTTCACTTATCAGTCTCATAAAAGAGTGCTCTGTTTTTGTCTATGTTTTTGTCTTATTACTGCGACATCATTACCTAGCATGACATCCTCTTGCTTTAACATCACTGACTAAAATTTAAAAATGTGCATGCATACTGGTCTTCCCCATTGTTATAAGTGATACGAGTTAGCTTGAGGATTGCCGTCGGGGTACCTCACACTTGTATATTATCCTTGATATGCACAACAAAAAAAAAAAAAAAAAAAAAGATCATAGAGCATAGTTACGTGGAATGGCATGGGTCGATGTTGAAATAATTCTAAAATTATACATTTTAATTATAATTATTACATTTAAAGATTTATAAATTATAAAATTGTGATGAAATTATAAAATGCAATTGAAAATATTTTACAATGTAAAAACAATAAATGCGATAGAAAATTAAAAGCACACACAAGTTAATCAGGATTCACAGCACTCAACCAAGTATATACTTAAATGGGTGTTGGTTTACCTGCACTCCAAAACATCAAAAAAATACAGGGATTAAAAGATCCTCAAACTACTCACCAAAAGTAAAACATGCATCTTTTATATGAAATCAGCACATAAATATACACACTAAAACATAAATATGATGCAATATTCCAGGCAAAAACCACAATTCTCTTGGCTCTGTAAAATAAACATTCTTAAAATGAACATGCTACCGAAAATACAGTACCTCTTCCAACCCCTACCTATAACTTTACCCAAATCCTTCTTTGCCAAGCTTCGAGGCCTCTTCATCTCATTCATCTGGGGGCATAAGCAACCCAGACTCTCATACGAAATTCTTACTAGACAAAAGTCCTGCGGTGGCCTAGGTCTCCCCCATATGGAGAGATACTACAAAGCTATAATGTTAACAAGAATATACGAATGGTCCCAATACCCGCCAACCCACCACTGGACAAAACTAGAAGCTGCCATGTTTAAAGTCCCTATTCACACGATTCCAGGGCAAAAGGCTCGCCCCACGCAGCTGCTCCTAGACCATGACACACACCCCACAATACCATCCACACTCAAGACATGGGAACGACTGCGTGAGAATGTCAATGTATTCCCGTATCCATCCCCGCTGACAGACCACATGGCCCACCCACCCAAGTTTACCATCTCATGAACTGAGGACCTCAACAAACAATTCACACCAGCACAATGGATGTCTATATTTAACCAAATACATAAGACATCTATTTGCACCACAATACAGGAAAGCGGATATAAAAGAATCTCCAGTTGGCATTACTCCCCATCTAAACTACTACTCCCCATCTAAACTACATGCCCTGTTCCCCAGTACTACAGATGTTTGCTGGAAATGTGCCCAACCAGATGGGTCCTTAGCCCACATTTGGTGGCACTGCCTCCAAACCCAAAGATATTGGAAGAACATAGTGACAATGATCAGAACAGTAACGGGAATACAACTTCCCCATATCCCACACACTCTGCTATTCCTGCTTTTACCCCACACCCTCACCAAGGCACATAGGAGGCCTATACCCCACCTCCTCACAGCAGCCAACATCCTCATTCCAGTAAAATGGAAAAATCCCTCTACCCCGACAATCAGAGAATGGATCAACAGAGTAGACGCGCTTAAGATAATGGAAAACATACAAGCCTCAGTGTCCCACAAACAGTCCCTCTTCCAAGAGGTCTGGGAATCATGTCCAAACCTACCACCGACCCATGACACCATGACACCACAACAAGGAACCCTTTCACAGCAAAGGGACTACCAGTCATGTGAATACACCCCCTCCGATCTCCTCTCGGCCACTCCCTCCCCCCAGCTCTTAACTTTCTATCTTGAGCTATGACTTACATACTTTCCCTCAGAAACAGTCACAGCTGAGTACTAGCTAATAGTCACAGGTATCCGCTACCACAGGTCCAATACTAATCGTCTCCTGACCCTAGATGCCCGTTGCCGGTCTAGGAAAAAGACACCTCCCACTATGGTACATACTAGACCCGTAGTGGCCCATGTTCGGCCATATACCCCTCACCTAATCAGAAACCCAGAAAGTAAGTAACCCATAAAGATAAATTGAGTATAATCTAACCATCCTCGAACAGATGGAATCACCCAAAATGGCCAACGCACACTCTAGGAGGGGTAAACCCAAAATTAATACGCTCATATAAGGAACCCTACGGGGATAATGATACCGAACGAACACCCTACTAGCTGTGCAACCGCTTAAGTTCTCCCTCTTCACCAGACGGTACATTATCTAAGGTCCTCTATTATATGATCTATATTTCACCTATGTATTATATGATTTGTATCTCACCACTGTACTCTAAAGTGAAAACAGTATAAGGAACCTATGTACCATTTATAGTTTTATTAAATGCCTTCTTGGTTGATACCCTTACCCTATCGCACAACATATGAAGCTTTCTAGCGGTATGTACCTGACTATTAATCAAAATTATTTCTGAGAAGCTTTATAACAAACTATGGCCCTTGCATGGGTCCTCTCATTGATGTAAATGGATTGTGTGTGAGAAATGTTCACCACCTCCTCTATGTATCCCTGTATGTTCTCTTTATGTAAACAATAATAGTTTATAAACAAAAAAAATGATGCAATATTATATCATACAATTTCACAGAATAATCCATAAGGCAACCAAATATATTACAAAAAGCAACCCAAAATGTACTTAACTTAAGATAAAGAGCCGAGACTCAGTGTACCAAAAACAATCCAAATATTTCGGCAAACATTTGTTTTATTTATTTTTGGCTTTTCAGGTTTCCATATTGTTAAGTATATTTAGTGTTGATATTTGTAATATTTTGGGTTGCTTACAGATTACTTTGTTGAACTTAACAATGTATTAATTTGTTATATTTATGTTTTATTGTGTATTTATTTTTATTATTTTATTATTTATAAAGTGCCAACAAGTTCCCTAGCACTGTACAATGGGTGGACTAACAGACACGTAATTGTAACCAGACGAGTTGGACGCACAGGAACAGAGGGGTTAAGGACTCTGCTCAATGAGCTTACATTCTAGAGGGAGTGGGGTATAGTGACACAAAAGGTATAAGTAGGGGTAATGGATGGTTTTGACATTTTCAGTGCATGAGAGAAAAAAATAGCAAAAGAAAAACAAAACATGTATTTGAGGATTTAACAAAGTTTTTTTTAAATGTCAGTTGCAGTTCTACTACCATTTGAGAAAATTAGAAGCAGACATTTTCTGGGTCTTGTAAATGTACTGGTGTCTTATAAAGAGAGACACTGAGAAGAATTGGTTTGAAGAACATGTCAGTGCATTAGATATTGATGGCACTGGGAAACCCACTGAGTGAAGGAGAATTGAATTTCCCCTGTGGATGCAGATGCTGTTATATCCACTGCAGGGATTATCTGTAGCAATGGTATTCTTAGTGGTTGGGACGGTTTTGACATTTTCAGTGCATGAGAGAAAAAGAGCAAAAAAAAAAAAACATGATGGGAAACAAAGTTCTTTTTTTTCTTTATGGAATTGATATAGAAGTTGACTTGTTAAAATTCTACTCCATGCTTTTTTAAAACATATTGTACAAGGAATGCATTCATAATTTGCAGGCTTGTATTTCTAAGCCTGAGACCCGAGTACATCCACTGGAGCAGGAGTCTGATAAGGAGAGATGAGTGGGATAACCAAGCTATATCGATAAGAGGCCTTTAGGAAGAAGCTGGATGTCACAGAAGACAATATATAGACTCTATTCTGGATCACACTGGGTCCAGAAATTGTAATACCAGTCAAACTGCTCAAGTTTGTCCTATACATCCTGTGGAACTTGTTAGCCAATAGGAATTCTACTCTTCTTTCTGTGCACGTGGCATTCCGAATTACTAAGGAACATTCAGCTTCACCCTACATCCAAGACACATTATTATATTGGAACCTATCTTGTGATCTCTGAAGAACAGATAGTTTTTCCCTAGAATTTTTCTATTCTAACCTAAAATATATAGAAAGCCTGTGCACAGATGGCACCATATATAGATTGTGACCTGGATAGGTGAACCTATTTGTCAATTAAGGGATGTAACATAGGCTGTGGTGGAACCAATGACTTTATGTGATCTTGCGTGTTCTGCTATTATGGCAGCACTTTGTTTCCACAAGACAGATATCTCAACCACTAATGGATTTTGTTGCTCTAGGCCTAGCCGGCTGGGCTAGGCCTATACCCCCAGCAAGATCCTCAAATTAAATTATTTATATTTTCCTTCTTCTTGAATTTTCATGCTTGATGCAGATTTTCATGCTTGATGCAGATTTTTGATGCTGTTTTTTATGAGCCGGTTATATATCTGATGTATTTGACACAACAATTTTTTCTTTCTTCCGTGTTTCTCCGAAAATAAGACCGGGTCTTATATTAATTTTAGTCCCAAAAAACACACTAGGGCTTATTTTCAGGGTAGGGCTTATTTATTTATGGTACCGGTATGTACATTGAACCCCCCCTTTAATTAATCCACCCCCCTTTAATAAATCCACCCCCTCTAATTAATCCACCCCTCTAATTAATCCACCCTCCTTTAATTAATCCACCCCCCCAATAAATCCACCCCCCCAATAAATCCAGCCCCCTCTAATTAATCCACCCTCCTTTAATTAATCCACCCCTCCTTTAATTAATCCACCCCTCTCCTTTAATTAATCCACCCCTCCTTTAATTAATCCACCCCTCCTTTAATTAATCCACCCCTCCTTTAATTAATCCACCCCCCTCTAATTAATCCACTAATTAATCCACCCCTCTAATAAATCCACCCCTCCTTTAATAAATCCACCCCTCTAATAAATCCACCTAATAAATCCACCCCCCCACCCCCGTTTAATTAATCCAACCCCCCTTTAATAAATCCACCCCTAATTAATCCACCCCCTCTAATTAATCCACCCCTCCTTTAATTAATCCACCCACCTCTAATTAATCCACCCCCTCTAATTAATCCACCCCTCCTTTAATTAATCCACCCCCCCTAATAAATCCACCCCCCCTAATAAATCCACCCCCTCTAATAAATCCACCCCCCGTTTAATTAATCCAACCCCCCTTTAATAAATCCACCCCCCTCTAATTAATCCAGCCCCCCCTTTAATTAATTCACCGCCCCCTTTAATTAATTCAGTCCCAGACATAAAATATCTACTCACAGATGCCTTCCTTGCCCGCCGAGTCCGACCACTGGGTGCCTCACCGCCCGGAAATGGATCCTTCCGCTGAAGATCCGTGAAGGCAGACTGACGACGCTGCGCACGTCGTCATCACGTTGCGCGATGCCGCGGCCTGCAACGCGCTCCTCCTCCTCATAGAAGAAGGAAGTCCCGCCGGACCGAAAGGTACAATGCCTAGGTCTTATTTTCGGGGTAGGGCTTATATTGCAGCCCACCCCGAAAATTCAGCTAGGTCTTATTTTCGGGGTAGGGTGTATTTTCGGGGAAACACGGTTTTTATCTCTGTTTCAGTGAACTACAATGCATATACTTATATCTGACTGATGCTACCATCTGATGCTCTCTTCCCAGGTTTCAAAGAAAAGTAATTGTCTGTCTCCTACAACTTTCATCTGTGGATCACAAACTTCTGAATCACTTAAAGTTTCTTATGATCCTTCCTATTTCTGATGTGGATGGTTGGGTCAATCTCCACTAGGCTCCTCTGGAGTATTTCCTCCCGGGCCAACTTCTGCTTTCTGGACTGGACTGATGATCTCTTGTTCATGATCTTACCATGAATGCTGGGGTCTTCTTTCTCTTTGGTCTCATGGCAGTACTACCTTTGTTCCTTCTGCTACACTCTGAAAGGCATCCTTTTACAGTATGTTGAAGAGTAAGGGTATTGAACATATACAGTACGATGCAGAGATATTATCTGATCTCGAGCCAATGTGACTTCCTGGTTACTTGAGATGAAGACCTTTCTTTAGAAAGTATTCTGGTAAAATAGAGAATATTTTTTTCTCCTTTATCATCATTCTTCTCTAATTCACTACAACACAATTTAATTTCCATTGATCACGCTGTGAGACAATGCTTGCAGGAATACCTGAACCAAGCATCTTGTAAGTCTTGATCAGGTCATTGTCCATGTTCTTTAACATTATAGAAATGTCACTGTCCACTGCAGCTTTCTCTGTAATCACTGCTGCATCTGTCTTTGGGATGCACAATCAGAACTTCGACTTCAAACGGACTTGACTTGGATTGCTTTGAGATATTTCCTCTCAGGTGTAGGTGTAAACCATTTAGATTCAATCCAGCCTTTAATTTCCAAACTAACTAGACATATAGCTTTTTGGGGGTTTACAAACTCACATTTAAAACTTTCTATTGTGAGTGGCAGCGCTTGACAGCCATACTGACCTGCAATTAGCAGGAGCTCCACAAACCAAGATTTTATTGATCAAAACTAGGTATTGTCTTGACATTTAAATTGGTGAAACCTGCCCTGTTATTATCCACTTCCAAGAATAATATTCGCTTATATTTGGAACAAGCTGTAGTCGTTGAAGGTAGCTGGTGGCTTTATTGTTTACCTTGAGGTCAGGATATAAGAGGTAAGTGCTGTCTTTGCCTGACAATACCAGAGCCTTTCAATCATTTTGTCATGTGCACTCCCTCGCATCTGGTTATCATGACTATCCTGACCACTTACGTGCTGATTTAAACCAAAACAAGAGGCTGTAAAGGAATTGAGGCCAAAAGAGCAACACTTCTGAGAGTACTTTAAATTAAACAATGTTGATATTTCAATTATACTCCAAATATATTAATATGTTTATTAAGAAAACTTTTGTACTTCACCGAATTAGCAACCCAGGCTCTCTCTGGATCCCCACATTCTCAATTCCCAGTAGTGTCTCATGTGTCCTTACAGATGGCTACTACCCTTTAAAGCATTCAGCTACGCTATCTCGGCTATCCAGGGCACTAGTGCAGTGAGTACCCATGGGAACTCTGCTCCCTAATAATTTTTGCAGAGGGAACTTAGTTTCCACACTTCTTATTGTGAACGGAGGAGTACGGTTTACCATAAAGGAGCATTCAATCAGATTATTGGGCATTTAAAAATTGCAGAGAAGCAAATTGAAAGGTATACTAGTTTCTTTTTTCTTGTGCAGCTACTAAATGCGGAGTGCTCTGTATGTTAACCTGTATATAACTCAGTGTTCTGTATATAATCCTGTGCTTTCCCTTTCATGCAAGGCAGACACCAATTTGACAGATTGACGTGCTGCCAGGTGTGGGCTTGCCCATTAGCATGCAACCCGACCCTCCGACGAGCCAGGAGTGATTAAAATGTCATCTTTCTATGTATGTTGAATGTTTTTTAAATTAATTTTAATTGTACGCATTTTGGAATCTGGACTATTAAACCCCCACCATTCCATTCTAACCTAAACACAGTGACAGGAGATGGGGGGACAACATAGTCCTGTAGAAGAGAATCACAGATGGGTGTGTAATAGACAAGCATTCATATTCTAGTAAAATTTTTGCATTTTTGATTATGTTACTATCTCTGCAGTATTGTATCAATTCTGAAACACAAGAAAGGGTACTTCATGTTTTAGGCTATATATTGCATTTATATGTTTTATTATGTTGGTCATACCTGCATACAAGAGGCAGCAAAATACAGAGAAGAAAGATAAGCAAAGAGGAAGAGTGTAAAGTCAAGTCTGACTGTGGCATCACAATTACAATTAGTGGCCCTCTCCAAGACAATAGTGTAAAATTTAAGTAATTTCTATTTGCAGGAATGTTAGTGGGGTCCTGTAAAACAGTATCTGATGTTTTTTGTTTTTGATTCATTAAAGGGTTGCTCCAAGCACCATGATCACTTAAGGGATTTAAAGTGGCCGTGGTGCCATGTTGTCTGTGTATATATACAGAGTTTAACCGCTTTGCTATTAAATGTAACTCCATCATAGGCATCGTCATTGGTCATACTCCACCACAGGCATCGTCCTTGGTCATACTCCATCATAGGCATCGGCATTGGTCATACTCCACCACAGGCGTCGTCCTTGGTCATACTCCACCACAGGTGTCGTCCTTGGTCATACTCCACCACAGGCATCGTCATTGGTCATACTCCACCATAGGCATCGTCAATGGTTATACTCCACCACAGGCATCGTCAATGGTCATACTCCACCATAGGCATCGTCATTGGTCATACTCTACCATAGGCATCGTCATTGGTCATACTCCACCATAGGCATCATCATTGGTCATACTCCACCATAGGCATCGTCAATGGTTATACTCCACCACAGGCATCGTCCTTGGTCATACTCCACCATAGGCATCGTCAATGGTCATACTCCACCACAGGCATCGTCATTGGTCATACTCTACCATAGGCATCGTCAATGGTCATACTCCACCACAGGCATCGTCCTTGGTCATACTCCACCATAGGCATCGTCAATGGTCATACTCCACCACAGGCATCGTCCTTGGTCATACTCCACCATAGGCATCATCAATGGCGTATCATCAACCAACCCGCAGCAAGATTTATGGGCTGCTAAATGTCAATTCTGTGCATTTTTTCATGCATAGCGTGTTATTAATTGGCTAAAAGCAGTCAGCTGATGCTCTCAGCCAATGAATAGCAACTGAATTTGCATCCTACTTCTGCAGCTCGGTTGCAACTGGAACTGGATCACCGTGAAAACAGGTATAAAGAGAAACAGTTGCAAAACAGTTTATCCCAATACCGGGGGGACCGGGCTAGGGTACTTCTGGCATTATAACCAATACAGTGGACTGTAGTATTTATGATGTTTTGAGTTAACTATAAATGATGCTGCTGTATCATTTAAAGGTCACTAAGTTTGACGGGGCAACATTTTTAATAAATGCGTTGTAGTAGTAGAATTTAGTTAAGATGCTATGTAACCATAGTTCCAGTCTATTACATGACACTGCCATATCGCAGGGGATGTAACCTTCAACACAAATTTTACCTGCTCGAGATTAATAGCATGGTATTTGCACATGGTTGTTCTGACATTGATCATGTAACATGAGCTTTTAATATTTTGGATGAAATAAAAACTTGAAAGTCACACGTGTCTGTAATGTATTTGATGTATGAAGGATGCGACACATGTATAGTGAATGTTCACTAATATATCGTCTCCTAGTGCTATAACTCAGTTATCTTACCCACTGCTTGCTTCTATAGATATATTCTGGAAGGCGTTCTTTAGTTTAAGTATGTCCTTACAGAAATACCTTTCAATTTGTCAGTGTGCCACGACACATGGAGACAATCTGGACACCATGCTGTAACGCACTACAGATCCCTATCCGTATGTTGATAACTTGTCATGTACAGAATGGTTTTAAGTCATAACAATTGCTCCTAATAAATCAGCTGTCACCAGCATTTAATGTGAAAACTAAGGTTGAAAGGATGAGGAGGAATCAGTTAAAGATAAAAGCAATTGGCATCCGTCTTGAGAACCTCATTAATAAAACATATGCCATGGGATAAATGTGACCAACTTGTCCTTCATACATCCATTGATGCTGAGCCCTTTGTAAAGTTTGCTCAGTTTTGGACCAGACACACAGATGTCGAGAGGATTGTAAGCTCTTTTTGGTAGAATGCTGAATATACAATAGTTTGCTAACTTGTTTCATTTAAGTGAAATAATTTTTGCCTTTTCAAAATACATTTTATTATAGTGTATTTCTTAATGAAATTGGCTGTGAACTAAAATGTTGCCAGTCTGCAGAGACGTTCCCTTTTAATCACAAAATCTGTACATAATGGAATCACTTTCATGTATATATTTAATATAAAGAGATCAATGTCATATTGTGTCAAACTGTGTTGTAGTACTTTCGCTGGAATGCGATGAATCCCTATGCTGTTCCTCCTGACACTGTCCTTATAGTCCACTAATGGAGCCTCAGACTGCTTTACCTTCTCCTCTGCCAGATTGGTGTCCTCAAAGGACTTATGGATCTCTATAATTTCCTTTTTTATGTCCTCCAAGTGTGCTGTGTGCTTGCCCAATGTGTGTAGCTCAGCCTTACTATTGATAGCTGGTTTTTGTATATGATTTGCATCTGCTGCAATTTATTCAGTATCCACGGAAGTTGGGGATGAGGCCAGGCAGGTGATCTCTTGTTCTTTTGTGGTGTAGCCCTTCCAGCGCCAAGATTTGTTGATCCAATCTTATATAGGGTAATATGCTCCGAGCAACATGTTGAGAATACCATAAGCAGGAAGGCCATGCCCATAGGTATATACCTGTATACATAGCAATATCGGAAGAGGCACTGGAAGATTAAATAATTAAATTTTCATGGCATAAAACCCTAGTTCTGTTCAGTAAACATTACCATATGAATTATTCACCAATTGTGAACTCTTCATTTCAGTGAACTGAAATTCAAATTGTCAAATTAAGGCAAAAATAACAAATTTTGGAGAAATTCTCCAACTCAGCTGTAGTCATAGCTTATATATTTTAACCTTCATTTTCCAATTTCCATTTCAGTTTGCTAGAGGATAATGGATTACTTTACTGCTATGGAGCTTAGTAATGTAATAGTGACTACGTAAGATTGCTATTGTTATGGCCTTGGTTTTGTTGTCTGCAGCTAATTTGGTCCCTGCATACCAAATTTGGAAAAATTCCAGAAATGAAACATTAATGGGCTCCTTATACTATGTAACATGTAACTGTCCTATGAGAGGTATTCTCAAAACCAGTAAAAAGAAAATCATTATTTTCAGATATTGTTCTGTCAAAGCACTAGCCTTGTGTAAATTATAAAAAACAAAATGTTGACAAGAATGTCTAGACTGAGGGTCGGAGAATAACAGGACACTGGTAAATGGTAAATCATTGCTAAACAGTTTCCCCCCTAACAGGTCATGGCACCAGGTTCCTAATATAATCACTATAGCAGGCTGCAGTGGCTATAATGCTTGGAGTAATCCTTAAACTATTGAGGGTCTGAAATCAAAAACTATGTATGACACCTATCACTCCCAACTACTGCACTCCAAGAAAAAAGGTAGCAGTACGAAAATACAGCATTATAATAAATAGAGATACACATATATTTTGTTTCTGGCTCTAGGGAAGGCAAGACCTAGCCAAGTTACAAACTATTCTCAAACTATACCTGTAATGCATTTTCACCAATTGTGAGTTATGCACAATCTCAAGGTAACAGGAAGGTTAAAAATATACCGTCATTGTTTTGCACTGATAGGAATGTGTTAGCAGTCAGTGAGAATCTGACATTGTACGATTCAGATATTCAGTCAGTGTCAAGACACTAGAGAAAGAACTATTCTTCTGCAAATAGATGTATTTTCTGAAACATTTTTCTTTCTACTAAACAACACCAAATGGATCTTTGATTTTACAATACACATTGAAATGTGTTGCCTGGCAATAGCAGAGGCATTGTGTAACCCTATATTTAATTATGTGAGTGTTGGGTACAGACCTATTAAGTAATAAATACTGTATAACACATACCAAAAAAAAAAATAATTGTGTTTGACTATCACATAATCAAAAGAACTGTATAATATAATATATTATCTATCTATCTATCTATCTATCTATCTATCTCTCCCTCTATCTATCTATCTATCTATCTATCTATCACAAAGTAAGTTCTATTTTCTTTTATTTATGTGATAATTAATGGAAAAGCATTACCGTCATTCACTGCTCACATCCACTGTTGGGGAGAGGTGACTTCTTGCGTCATGCTCTATAGATACCTGTGCTTTAGAAGGTCTGTGGAGGGGCTGTATTTTTTGGGATTTGGTGTTTTCGAGGCTCTGGTAGAAACCTACTAGAGCATAAATCTGTGGCTAACTGGAATGTTCTGCGGATTCTGCTTCCACCATGCTTATCCATGCATTTGTACCAGGGTATACAAATTGTCAGTTCCCTCAATTGATGGGACCCCTTGATTAATCTAAAGGCACACAGACATTGAGTGCACATTCTTAACATATTATTCTATGTTCTCACATAAGTGACTCTGAGGTCAATGACTATGTGCCATGTTACCATACCATTCCATTTTACCTATTGATTTTTATTTAAAAAAAATTGAATCCTTTTTTTTTAAAAATCTGCCACACATGAAGGGGAGGAGTCCTGTCTCCTAAGTGCCACCTATAGTGTGCTCTCGAACAGGGGGTAACCCTAAATTAGCGAAATAGAAATAAGAAAATGTCAATACAGCTCCCTGATGAGGAGAGTAGTGAGAGGGGAGCACAGCAAAAATAGAGTAGTAGTAACCAGGTAATTAGAGACATTTATTCTTTGGGTCGGTTTCTTGGATCCTCATATGCCTGGCAATTAGTACACTAGTTACTTTAAGTGTTACACACTGAATAGGTTATCTTTCTTGCAGTCTTTCATTTATCTCCACTCGTTACCTGTGTTATTTAGGGAAATTGTTTATTCACCCCTTTTTTCTTTTTAGAGTCTATGACGGGAGCTTTTACCTGTATTTTGGCATTGCAGGTTAGGACTATACCTACCAGTGTTTCATCTATTAGATTTATCTGATTAGGCACTGGTTGGGTGAGGTAACACAAGTTGATTACTTAACCCCTTAAAGACCAAACGTCTAGAATAAAAGGGAATCATGACATGTTACACATGTCATGTGTCCTTAAGGGGTTAAAGGACCATTATAGGCACCCAGACCACTTCAGCTCAATTGAGTGGTCTGGGTGCCAGGTCCAGGTCCATCTGCTGTAAACATGTTTACTTTAGGGTTAATCCAGCCTCTAGTGGCTGTCTCATTGACAGCCGCTAGAGGCGCTTCCGCGCTTCTCACTGTGCTTTTCACAGTGAGAAGATGCCAGCATCCATAGGAAAGCATTGAGAATGCTTTCCTATGGACTGGCTGAATGCGCGCGCATACGCATTCAGCCGATGACATCAGAAGAGGGAGGAGAGTCCCCAGCGCCGAGGGAGCCCGGCGCTGGAGAAAGGTGAGTGTTTAACCCCTTCCTCCCCCTTCAGGAGGGGGACCCTGAGGGTGGGGGCACCCTCAGCGCACTATAGTGCCAGGAAAACGAGTTTGTTTTCCTGGCACTATAGTGGTCCTTTAATGTGACCACAGGGCCGGTGCAAGGATTTTTGCCGCCCTAGGCAAAAGAAGGATTTGCCCCCCCCCCCCGGAACATCGCAATGCCCCACCCATATGAACTAATGCCAGTGCTGCACACAGTGTGTGTTTACATTAAAAAGCCTGCAGGGACAAACTATAGACACCAGAACAACTTTATTAAGCTGCAGTGGTTCTGGGGACTATAGTGTCCATTTAATGTGAGGTAAATTAGAGATTAGTGTCACTAATAACATACTAGATTGCCTACTTACAATCAGATGAGGATGGTGATGGGCTCTGGCTGCAGTCTGGCTCCACTGGTCTGGTGTAGAACAGGATCTCTGGAGGCTGCTTGCAACTGTGGTCACAAAATTCAATGTTCTGGGAGAACGGGAAGCAGCTCCATTTTTGGGGCTCAAGGTCTGGGCCCCAGGGCCTGACGGTGAGTATGCCCATAAAGCCCACCCATAAGGCCACCTACATGTTCCACCCATGAACTCACAGGGAGTAGAGTGTGTAGGGGATGTGTTATGTGTTACTGTAGAGGATCTAATGTGTGTGCTTATGGAATGTAGTGTATAGGGACACCAGTTTGTGTAGGTGATGCAGTGTGTTTGTGTGTAGTGGAAGCAGTGTGTTTTTGTGTAAGGGATAGAAAGCAGTGAGTGTTTGTGTATAAGGGATGTATTGTGTGTTTCTTGTTGTGTGTAAGGGATGCATTGTGTGAATCTGTGTTTGTATGTATAAGGGATGCAAAGTGTGTTTCTGTGTATGTAAGGGATGCAGTGTGTGTGTCTGTAAGGGGTGCGTTGAGTGTGTGTAAAAAATGCATTGTGTTTCTGTGTGTGTGTGTAAGGATGCATTGTGTGTTTCTGTGTATATGTGCAAAGGATGCATTGTCTTTATGTGTAAGGGTTGCATTGTGTGTTTCTCTGTGTGTAAGGGAAGCATGTTGTGTTTCTGTGTGTGTATAGGGATGCATTGTGTGTGTGTGTGTGTGTGTGTGTGCGCGCGTGGTGTGAAAGAGCTCCCTGTCCCCCTGTCCTATAGAGCTCTCCCTTCCATTCCTTAGAGATCTCCCCTGCCCCTTAGTGGTCTCTCCTCTCCCCCCACCTCCCTTAGTGGTCTCCTTTTCTCCCCGACTTTCCATTAGTGGTCTCTCCTCTCCCCCCACCCTCCCCTAGTGGTCTATCCTCCACCCCCCTCCCTTAGCGGTCTCTCCTCACACCCCTCCCCTAGTGGTCTCTCCACCGCCCCCTCCCTCCTTTAGTGGTCTCTCCCTCCCCTACGTTCTCATCTCCCACCCATCGTGTTCTCCTCTTCTTCTCCCCCCGTGTTTTCCTCTTATTCCCCCGCCTCCCTGTGTTCTCCTCTTCTTCTCACCCCTGTAATCTTCTCTTCTTCTCCCCCCTCCCTGTAATCTTCTCCCCCCCTTCCCTCCCTGTAATCGCTTCTTCTCCCCCGTAATCTTCTCTTCTTCTCCCCCCTAATCATCTCCCCCCTCCTTCCCTCCCATCATCTCCCCACCCATCAATGTTCTCCCCCCCTCCTCCATCATCTCCCCCTCCCTCCATCAATCTTCTCCCCCACCCTCCATCATCTCCCTCCCTCCCATCAAATCATCTCCCCCCCCCATCATCCCCCCTCCTCCATCAAATCATCTCCCCCCTCCCACTCCCATCAAATCCATCTCCCCCCTCCATCAAATCATCTCCCCCTCCATCATCATCACTCCCCCTCCCTCCCATCAAATCATCTCCCACCCCTCCCATCAAATCAGCCTCCCCCCTCCCCCCTCCCTGCAATCAAATGATCCCCCCTCCCTGCAATCAAATGATATCCCCCCTCAATCATCTCCCCCCCTCCCTCTCATCAAATCCATCTCCCCCACCATCAAATCATCTCCCCTCCCATCATCTCCCCCCCTCAGTTACAATCAAATGATCTCCCTCCTCAATCATCTCCCCCTCCCTGCAATCAAATGATCTCCCCCCCTCCTCCTCCCATCAGCATCTCCTCACCTCACCTCCCCTGCCCTGTAGCGTGGCCGAGCTCCTTTCCGGTCCGCGACCCGGCGGGACTGACAGGAAGTGCACACTCAGAAAGGAGCTTGGCCACGCTACAGGGCAGGGGAGGTGAGGCACTGTGGTAGCCGCCTGAGCGCTCTCTAGAATTTAAAGGGCCGGCGATGGGGGCGCAGGGCGCCCCCTCCTATATGGCGCCCTAGGCGGCTGCCTAGTTCGCCTTATAGGAAGCGCCGGCCCTGTGATTACACTCTTTATCTATTTTAAACATTTTTTACTTCAGTTTTACAGTTACACACTATTGTGGTTTTCTTCTCTTCTATATCTGCATACAGAGAAATACCACTTATATCCTAGAGTGGTGATCATACCTCTCCATGCTGTATTTGGGGAGCCGACATTTTGGCTCCAAAATATGTGAGTGCACATTTCTTACCCTGCTTTATTTGTATTGCTCTCGTCTGACATAATACACCAAATTACTTTAATTCTTCCCCTTCATGTTTATGAGGAAATTGATCTAGAGGAGAACTGCTCGCAGATCTGTGTACCACAATATATCCCTAGGTGGGGATCATTCTGCCAAAGCGCGAAAGTTGAAGCTGCACCCAAGCTCCTAAAAAGTGTGAGTGAATTATTTTTAGCATCTTTCTCCAATTGTATTTTACATACTACAGTATTATTCCTCTTTTTATTATTCCACATATTTTCAAGGACATATCTGGTGTTACACCACCCTTCTGTTTCTTCTTTTTCTCTACTGGACAAAAGAGGCCACAGATTTGGTGACTAAGCTGCCTTTGAACTATACCAGTAATCTACAAATGCTGAATTCTCCTCTCGTTTTTACTCTTTAGACAGTGTTTTAAATTCATGAATCCAACCTGTTTCTCTATAGAGTAATGCTTTATTATTGTCTCCCTTGCATAGAAAGGATGTAGTGCATTTAACCCCTTAAGGACACACGACGGAAGTATTCCGTCATGATTCCATTTTATTTTTGATGTTGTGTCCTTAAGGGGTTAAAAGGGATACACCAGGCAACATAACAACTTAAAAACAATTAAGTTATGGTGTTAGGAGGTTCTTGGTGCCATTTTACCTGAATGGGTTAAACCATTAAATGGTGTAACCCCAAATTCTGCATGCTGTCCGCAGAGTGCTCTACTCCATCATTTCCTTGGAATGTCCAAGGCTTCAAATCAGGAGGCCTTGCACCAGGCGTGGCTGAGAGACAGAGTTCAGTGGACATTCTCAGCTGCCCCCCATTCATAAAAGTAAGTGAAAAAAAATGTATATCTTTTTCACTTAAGTTTTTTTAATGGGGTGCTACTGAGAGGCTTTAAAAACCCCAGACATTCTGAGGATGTGCAGGAGAAGAGCCTGCACATTCTATGTTTCTATGTTTCTATGTTTCTATGTTTCTTAGGTTGCAGGCTTACAGACTTTAGGATTAAACCATTTGTTAATGGTTTAACTCATTCTGGTATGTCAGCTCCTGGGACCCCCTCACATAGTAATTTCATTGGAATTAAATTATTATGGTTCCCAAAGCAGCCCTTAAACAAACACCTTTGTGTAGTTTACTTTTTTTTGCTGCTATAAAGAAGGTTCCTTTAAGGGGATACTAACCAAGTCTTGGGACAAGGTGGTTGGTCTAGTTATCTATGGCTAAGAAGATCCAGTAAGCTTGAAGTTCCACGTGCTCTGATTCTCAGGACCTCATCTTCTTTCCCACAATACTCACTGAACCAGGTTACTTGTGCTGATTATTTTCACTTTTCTTTAATAAGGGATGATGACTTTACTAAAGATGGGATCCTTAGTCAAGATTGGCCAGAATGTAATTTAATGATTTGGATCCTGCTCCATTCTTTACCATGGCTCCTACCACATCTAATAAGTTGCTTATCGTGGGACCTACGTGTCAGAACCAAACAGATACTGCAGTCAATCACCAGGGAGCATTGAAATGTATTTCTTGTCTAGCTCTACTGGAGGAAAAAAAACACCTTACTTCTTTAATACTGCTACAGTTCTTTCTGGATCCTCAAATATTGATCATACATTCACCGTCTGAAAGCATTAAAGCAGTACCTGTGCCAAGATAAAAACACTATTAGTGGCTGTTGGTTGACAGTACAGCACTGTCTCCAAAGTGCACTTATCAAAAATTAGTATCACTAGATCCAGGAAGAAGATTTCTCATGTATCTATCAGAAATGTCAGTTGAAGTACTATTAAATTTGTATTGAGAAGTCGGTTTAAACAATTCCAAGTCTTCTCTCTTCAGTAACCGAATATCATCTAAAAAAAATCACATTCAAAACTCTATAACCTGCATAAACTCTCACATTGTGTAAGGAAAGAATATTTTTGCTCCCCACTGTGCTAAATATAGATTACTGCAAATATTGCACAGATCTAAAGGTATAACATAGATCTATGATAATGAGTACTCTGGGAAAGAATAAAATAACAGCTGAAGGGATCTCTGCATGGTCCTAGTGCCCTCAGCACATGTAAGCATGTCTAATGATGTGCATGTTCAGTGCTGGTGCTGGCTAGAGTTACTGTTCTGCATCCAAAACCGGAACAGTGGGACCGGAAGCCCAAAGTTGAGAAGGATGTTAGTAAATAATTCTGAAATAATTACTTAGATTCCATCATTCGTAACAATTAGGGAAGTGCATGGGCAAAAAATTTGTTTTGGTTCGGAAATTCGGGTAAGAAAAAATATTTGGCACCTCAGCAATTCGGCAATTCAGCACTTCAATTGTCCGATTTGCCAGAAATTAGGCCGAATTCACATTTGGAAAGAAACAAATTGCACATGTCTAGTAACAATTGCTACATCTGCATAGTGGTTCAATCGATGGAAGAAGCTTCAGGATGGAAGCGAAACACCTCTTAGAGGGTTAAGCTAATGATTCTGAGGCTAATGTGCATTTTTTAAAACTGTTTTTATAATAATAAAAAATTGTAAATTAACCTTTTGTCTGTCTCCCTCTTGTTTTGGAAGCACATATCTGCCCTAATTAATGACTAACCCAGGGATAGGCAACCTTCGGCACTGCAGATGCTTTGCCAGCATTTTTACTGTAAGAGCAGTGTGAGACATGTAGTCCACGGCATCTGGAGTGCCGAAGGTTGCCTACCCCTTAACTAACCCTGTTGGAGAGATTGCGGCATGGCTAGTAGAGGCATAAAGGAGGTTAAAAACCTGATCATGCTGACCCCAGGCCTTTTTTTTTTACTCTTTGCCCGCTGGCTGCTAGTGCTGTCAGAGGGAAAATATTAAAGAAAAACAAAACACCTCAACTATTTTAGCTGGTAAAATTTTTAAGTCCATTTACCAAGAATTATGTCCTTGACAAAATGGAATTAAATTGCTGAATCTAAATGTTAAACATAGTTATCATTTGACAAATGGCAGAATTTTAATCCACCCAAACTGTTAAATGGCTTATTGGGAGCTGATAATTTGTATCAGGTCTAATTATATCAAGGCACACGTTTCATACAGTTAAACAAACTAGATGAGTAAACCCCTCTGGAGAAGCATATCTCAATGATGACACTATATTATTAAATATAAATATATTATATTTAATTATATATAATAATATAAACATATTATTATGTAGCTCATTTACTCTCCTTCTAAACTTTTTAATTATAGTTTTTATTTTTATAATTTACAAAAATATTTTACATTTTTGTATAACAAATTCATGACACAAAACAATCCCTCCAGATAAAGTTTACTATACGACAAAATCTAAATAGTTTTAGCAAAACGACATTTTCAATATCATACTTTTCATTTATATGTACAGAAAACAATTGCTAGGACTTGAGAGATGTGCCAGCTCAGTTTTATTCTGTGTGCTTTTTTTATTGGTCTAAGTAGTATATCTTGCACATTTATTACCATCAAATTGTATGACCCTACATTTGATCTTTGCTCTGCAGGAAGCATAAAAAGGGTGCTTTAAAGAAGAAAACATTCTCTGATTTGAATTGAATTTTCCTTCCTCACTATTTCAAAAAGATCACCATCGACAATTTGCTTTTATTTCATTTATTTATTTTAGCTTGCATGACAACTATTAACCCCTTAACGACGGAGACAATTGTCCATGTTCTGAACCAAAACAAAACCTTGAATTTGAGCTATAGATTTGTTCCACCGTTATTTAAGCTTTGCTTATAATCATTTTTTCATATCCAATGCAACTAATTAAAAATAACTCAAAATATATTCATATATCAGTTTTGATTGTTAAATACCTAATATGTTTAGGATCTAAATTAAATTTTGATAGTTACCGCTAACCCTATACCAACCCCCATGCTAATGCCAACCATACCCTTTACCCAATGTTTACACTAACTATATGCCAACCCTAATCTTACCTTTAACTTCAACCCTCAGCTATCTTTATCCCTAAAACAGCATTAACCTACACCCACCGCTAAGCCTTACCTTACGATAATCCTACCCCAACCCTAATTCACTCTTACCCCTAATTCTAACCCTACAACTAAGCCCAACCCTAATGTAACCGACAGCTAATATTATTTCTGGTATTAGAAACTGGTTTTACTGCATTTAAAACAAACAACTCTAGTGTTGAAGTATATAAAAACAGTAAAAATAACACCCTGTGTCTTCAATTGCATGAACAACAAGAAGTACATATCAGTGACATATAATCCCAAAGGATTTAATAATATTGAATATGTACTGGAAAATCTTTAAATAGACACTATAGGCACCCAGACCACTTCAACTCATTGAAGTGGTCTGGGTGCAGTGTCCCTGTTCCCTTAACCCTGCAATGTAAAACACTGAATTATTAGAGACAGCCACTAGAGGTGCTTCCTGCAGTTTCATGGAATTTGGCTACATGAAACGACGCTGCCTAGCATATTGAAAAACCCCACATGAAAGCATTGAGTCAATGCATTGAGCATTGAGTTATTGCTTTCATAAATATTAAAAAGAAAACATACATACTGTAGAACCACACAAACACAGGTAGGTATTGTATATACTACAGACTAAAAATGGTGACTGGATAACTGAATTGTGGTGTTAAGGCAAACATGTTTTCCCAATGGTGTTATTTTACAACTTATTTCTCAAGTTATCAAAACATACTCTTTAAGTTTAAAACCCTCCTTTCACTTAGCTTGATCCAGCGCCAATGTCCCTCAGTACTGGCTTAGAGTCCGCGTTTGCTCCTCCTTGGCCGATGTCAGCCGGCGGGGGAGTCCTAAGGGGCACGTGCGGAAATAGCAGCACTCGAATTAGAACAGGCCAATGGGGTTTCGGTTTACCCTGGAAGTCCTCATGCATAGCGTGAGGACATCCTAAGTTAGTAAGGTGACCAAAAGTGGATATGGTAAAAAGGGAGTAGCGCCTTGTGGGTGTCCTCCAGTCCAGGTGATGGTCAGTAGATATGTAAAAGAAAGGGACAGGGAGACACAATATAGATGACAGCACGGTACAATCCCCGCTTATGGATATGTTGGTCCTGTAATGCCTTGCAGTTGATGTGTCTGGATCTAATCACTATAGTGGTATGTGGCTTGAAGGCAGCAGACAATCATTGTGGGCGCTTATGTAAAAGAGTAAAACAGCATATAGTACTCACTGATAAAAAGGAAATAAAAAAGGGAGGTACTCACAAGGGGGAAGCAAAAAGTTTTTGCCTAATCCCAAGTGCTTAGGTGGTATTATCCCCACCAAGGATACTGCTGGAGTGGTCCTCTTGATAAAACATTCTAAAAAAGACTTGCAGAAGGGTCCAGAATAAGTAAAAGGTATATACTTTGATTAAAAATCTAAATAAACTAACGCGTTTCACAAAATAACAGGCTTTATCAAAGTGTTTACAGACATCTGGACCATGTCTGTTAGCAAGGAAACTAAGAAAAAAACCAAAAACAATTGTATGATGTAACAGTCATGTGACCTAAAAAAATAATTAACAAATGAAGTGCGGCCGCACCATCCCAAAAATTTCCCGGGAATACACACCTACAGGAAAGCCCTTTTTATAATACTATCTGTTAAGGTGACTAGGTCGTTGGTATTAACATTATGTATGCTGTTCGTAATACACAAAACTGTATCAATAATATCCCAATAACATATTTATAACAACAGAAAACCCTGATAGGGGGTTGCTGAGGAGACCACTAGGCTTGTGAGTTATCAACCAGGTGTGCCATGTATGTGTGTATATATATATATATAAAGAAAATAATGAAAAACCCAAGATAATTAATCAAAAAATTTCTCTTGGTCGGCAAAAGTAAAGGAATATCTAAGAGGCTCAAAATATATATATATATATATATATATATATATATATATATCTTACTACAACTGGTAAAGGGGAAAAAAACCCACCCATGGCTTGAAAAAGTGTATCTGGAAAAGCAGAAGAGAAATCTAATGCATCTACCATGAGTAAATGATATATAGCATAGGAAGATAGTCCAAATGGAAACACATCATAAAGGGTATATTCACTAAACAGTAAATGGGGAGCCTCATAGATAGTCCTTTACTTTTGTCGACCAAGAGGAATTATTTGATTCATTTTCTTGGGTTCTTCATTATTTTCCTTATATGTATTATACCCCCCAGATAGGAATATTAGAGATGGCTCTTAATAGAAATTTGGATTTTATTAACGAAAGTAGGAGGAATCTTTTTAACCATATGATGTTAGAGGAAATTGACAAAAAAGGACAGCCAGAGCCTACTCCCACGGAAACCCAGTGACGATGGTTCTAAAATCTACAAACTGGGTAATCTATTGGAGCAAGAAACCCAAATTTGGTGGGATATCAATAGCTTTGAATTTTATGTCTCCAACAATATGGTACCTATGGGTTTGAGACTTTTTAAACCTCTAGCCTATAAGAACAAAGATGAGAACATCATTAAAAAATGGGACCAACTCTTGGATAAAGGTTTCCTACTACTTATAATTTTCTTAATCAATGAAAAGAAAAAAGAGTCTGAACAGGTAGAAATTGAGATTGAAAAAATAAAACAAGGAATCTCTCCAGAGGTAGAAGATGGCTCATATGCAGAGCTATTAGATAGGATTAAGAGCAAATTAAAAGATCTAGAACTCAAGATAAGACAGGGAAAAAGGAGGAAAATCACAAGAAACAAGGAAGATTACAAAAAAGAAAGATAGAAAATTTGGAGGAATAAGAGACCAATGGCTAGGATTCAATATCCACCTATGGAAATGCACAAGTGGCAAAAATATAGGGGCCCTAACAAGTCCTATGTAACAAATCAGTTCACATCCACCCTCCAATAATAAATATGGCAATATACGAGCAACAAAGACTACAACACATGGAAGAATTCCATCTAAAAATTCCAAAGAACTACAACACAGATCACAATGAATGAAGAAACCTAATGAATTACAAGTTGCCTCACAAACTTTTTTTTTTTGGAAATCTTTTAGAGAAGAGGGAAGAAACGAAAACTGCCCTAAAGCAAACATGGAGACAAAGGAGGGATTCCCAATAAGGAGTTAAAAGGATTGGATGAGGAAAATATCCAAATTAGCATATTTAACTTCTCTAATCGTACCCTGAATAATTATGAAGTGTTCATTTTGAAGAAAGGCTTAATATTTGCCCAAAACTCCTGTAATCCCAAAATTAATATGTTTATTGACGTACACATATTCATCAGAAAGCTAACAGTCAAACTTTTTTTCTGGAGAAAGAATATATCAAACAAAAAATTGAGGAAAATTATACACATACTAAGTCAGTATTCTATTCCCAACAAAGCAAGAGTGAGAATATTATTATTATTTTTTTTTTTTTAAAGGTTGATATGGATTTGAGATCCCTGGTGGAAAAAATGAAGTCTAAGGATAACCTCACTAAGAAGGAAAGTGGACCTTTAAAACATCTGATGGAATACAGTGACATTATCATAAGAGCAGCTGACAAAGCGGGAGGTTTGGTGATCGTGAATTTTCTGGATTATGAAGAAGAAAGTAAAAGATTGCTAAGTGATACAGACACCTATCAAAAACAGGAATATAATCCTGATAAGGAATATATGGTAATTCCTAGAGCTACTAAATGAAAGAAAGGAAAAAGGGATCATAGGCAAGAGAGAATACGACTACATTTGGTGCAAGCATCCAAGGATAGCAGTATTCACAAAAATTCACAAAAGTCTCACCAACCCCCCTGGAAGACCCATCATTTTAGGCATAGGCTCCCTTACATTCAATCTTTCAGAGTATGTAGATCAATTTTTACAGCCGGTGGTTGCCAAATTGAAAACTTACCTCAGACACACAGCACAGATTTTCAGAATACTGGCTAATATCGACTGGAGAAGGAGTATATTCTTGTTACGGCAGATGTAACCTCTCTTTACACAGTGATTGAACATCTACAGGGGTGTAAGCTATTCAATACTCTTTAGCTACTCATTCTGAGCTGAAAAATGATCAAATCAGCTATCTGGTCAAGTGTATAGCCTTTATCCTGAGTCACAACTTTTTTGGGCCAGTGTTAATTTTTTCTCCAGCTTGAGGGAACAGCCATTGGAACCAGGTTTGCCCCACGCTACACCAAACTATTTATGGGTAAATGGGAAGATTAGTTCTTCTAGAGTAACTCCCCATTTGGCGCAAACCTGGTCCTATGACAGAGATATATTGATGACTGTATTTTTATTTGGGAAGGTGATTTATCATCCTTGGAAACATCTAAACCAGCGTTTCATAATTCATGTTCAAAATTGGGGTTCTGCTGCTAGTTGCCCATTGATCCTATCCTGACAAACAAGACTTTTTGTTCAGTTTTTTCTGTTCCTTTAAAACCAAGTTACTGCACTGATTATGTTTGACCACTAGTGGCCTCCCTTGCCTCTAGTTCTGAAAATTTACCTTATAATCCTCACCTGCCTGGACTAATTGAGCAACCTACAAAAGGCTACACCCAACTCACCACATGGCCTTTGCATTGAAGTTGATGCTCATCCTGAGACACTTCAGATCCTGGCTCATGTGAACCAACCTGTGGACTTATCTTCTTTGCTTCAAACCTGCTTACTCCCAAACCTGCACAATACCAGCCTGAACTACTCCTCAATCTTGCTTACTTGCAACCCTGCTCAAAACCAGCCTGAACTACTCCTCAATCCTGCTTACTTCAAACCCTGCTCAATAACAGCCTGAACTACGCGTTATCTTACCCACCTTATTTATACCAGCCTGATCCATACAACTTGTCTTCTCCATACCTACCTGCATACCACCAATCTGGACTCTGTCTCAAGGTAATATTATATGGTGTTATTTTCCTGCTTGATCAATACTCCTGATTGGGGGCTGATTAACTAAATTTCTCCTTTTCCTGTAATCCTGCAACCTATTTGTTCTGGTCTGTTTTATTTGTCCTTCTATTTGAACCTATACTTTTATCTATGGATTTTCTTATTTACTTTCATTCCTGTTTATAATCTATTTAGGGCATATTGCCTAAGCCCGTTATTTTCTGTTTTCTCTCTCTCTTTCCTATAATTTCTTTTATAGGATATCTTGTTCATACTATGTCTACAAGCACAAATAAAGTACCTGAAGTCAACCCTGGCATAAGTCTCCTCTCTGACCTGCTCAAGATCATGACACTGACACACACACACACACCTTGACACACAGATATATGCACACACAGATACACACTGTGTGTCAGTGTGTGTATCTTCGTACCAGTGTTGTATCTGTGTGTATGTGTATGCTGGTGTGTATCTGTGTGCTAGTATGTAGCTGTGTTTATGTGCCAGTTTGTGTATCTGTATGTCAAGGTGTGTGTATGTGTGTCTGTGTTTGTGTGTATATGACTGTGTATGTGTCGGTGTATTTCTGTTTGTCAATGTGTAAGTATGTAAGTGACGGAACATGTACAGACATCCCAGCAATCAAACACCAGCACAACACACTCCTGCAAACACAAACGTGGCATAAAAAGACACCCCTGAACTCCAAAATTATGTAGAAACACTCAAACACCAATACTACACACAAATGTACATCTACATTTAAAACCCAACACTACACAAGCTTGGATAACCACTTTGGTAGGTACAAAAGTATATTTCATTACATAAAACAATAAAACAAATATGGGAACTGGTAAAAGCAAGCAATGTAAGGCAAACGCGTAAAAGACTAAAAAATAGTCACCGCAATAAAAGACAGACACTCAGTCCCAAGATAGCTGCAAATGCATTTCAACCTTCTAGACAGTCTGTGATTGATATACCCTGTAGCGGAGCTACGATACCATGACTAGGTATCTCCGCTGTTCCTTCCTCGAAGCTATAAGAAGCACTGTATTCATTAAAGCCCTTTCCCCCCAGCAACTAGATGACACATAGTTGTGGGAGTCAACTGATTTTATTGGCCACACATAACTTTTTATGCATGAACCCCTAGCATGGGGGCTCCACAGCAACATTACAGGGTTTTTTTCCCCCAGGAGTCTCTGTGTCTGAGAGATAATTGAGTTCCAAACAGGATAACTCAATTATCTCTCAGTTACCGGAAACAATACAAAATACCCCAAAAATATATAAAAATATTGTAGGAACCCCCGAAAGTCACATCCCTGAATAGCTTGAGTCTGAGTGACCACTTTGTCAAAATAGCGCTCAGCTCCCTTTGGTAGATTGGAACTGACATTCAATCAGTGGACCAGTTGGCTACGAGGTGATGTCCCAAAACAGTCCCACAGGAAACAAGGCAACAACCGGTCTTCTTTCAGGGGTTTCCCGTATGAACACCGACAAATATTTCCCCTGGCTTTTAGGGAGGGAATGCTCCTGCTGTTTGGTAGTTCACTTCTCCCGAATGCCATTCTTTTATATGGTCGGGAAGTTGAATGTGCAGCAGAACAAGTTTCCAGGGTGTTCAAGGGGTTACGTAGCCACCATACAGTTCCATACGCTCGAAGTACCGCTACCTGCGTTTAGGAGATAAAATGGCCGACAATTCTTAGAGCATGTGTGTTCGGTTATCCGAACGGCAGCCACACAGGGAAAGAACTTGGCCTGAATGCTCATTTGTGGTTAACAGCCAGGGGTGGTCAGTGATTATGAGCTGTTAATACGGAGACCACTCAAAGTTTGTTTGGTAAACGAATAGATGGTGTATGGACAGCCGAACCAAGGGATAAGAGTTTATTAAAACAGATCTATTCCGTTACATACCCTCCAAATAAGTCTATTCGGCTCAGCTGGTGTTCTTCCATTGCGTCATTTCTGGTTAGACCCGACGCATCGTATCCAGTCCGCTGGAGCTGTACATCATATCCGGCGCTGTTGTAATTACGTCAGTTCCACCTAGTGCTGCAGTACACAGTCCCGGTCATGTTTTCATGTTTTCTGACCAAATATTTTATCTTAAGTGTGGGCAAAACAATAATGACAACTATACCTACAGAACTTCCCCATTTACTTAAGCACTCCTTGCCCAAATAACCAATAAAGTAAATAACACATATATAAACAGGAACATTACCTAAATAGAGTAGAAAAGCAAAAAAATTAACATAGTATTACACACATATGGAAAAAAGCAACAAACCCCCACAATACTAAAAAATCCAAACACCTTAAATTTTAAATTCACATGGAGAGGGAAGGGCAATATACAAGGAATGTAACTGAAGTATCTCAAAGTCCAAATTGAGACCTTTTGATGATAAGGTGTCTAAGGTAAAAATTCATTTACCCTCTAGTTTACACAATTCTTTAAAATTATCCTCTTCCCTCCAATTAATATTTTGCTTACAGATAGCCATAAAGCTTTAAAGAGAGGCATCTTTGTTGTGATGTTAAAAAAAATGTGATGATACACCGTGTTTGTTATATCACAGTAACACGAGTTACTGTGTGATTACCTAATTCTAACGTAATCCAAACTGACTCTATGTACACCTCACTAACTTGTATTAGGTTAGATTTTATGCTATCCTTTACATACAGGGGCACCCCTCCTCTTTCCTGCCTTCTCTGCTTTTTCTATATAAAGAGTATAGATTCCAGTCATTTTTTCTCATTATAACATCTCATTTTTCTCATTAAACCATGTTATGTCTCATGTAACACACTCGCTACAGTTATTTTCTGTTCTTGTTTTGGGGGACAATTGGATTGATGTTTTATCACCCTTTCATCCCCCCTCCTAGTTTAAATACCTCCTAGCAAAACCTCTGATCTGCTCGCTGAGAACATTTGTTCCCTTTTGAGAAAAAAGGCATAATTTCTATTCCAAATAGAGCTACCATGAGATATGAAGCAAAATCCTTGCTCCCAAAACCATTCAGCAAGCCACAAGTTAAAGTCCCTTATACGCATCCACCTGTCATTCTGAATATTATACACAGGCAGAACGTTAGAGAATGATAGTGTGGACACAACCTGCTGTATATCATTAGCAAGAACACAAAACACATCCTTTACCTCTGAAATCTCATTGCAAGCCAAATCATTTGACCCTAGATGGACAAGTACATCTAATTCCAATTCTTGCTTTCCTTGCTTAACAATATTACAAATACGTCTCCTGTCTCTGTGAGCAGTAGCTCCAGGAAGACATCTCCCGAAGCCCCTGTTGTCCAGCTCCACACCTAGAATCCACCAACAACAACAACTGCTTTCTATCAGGCCTCAAATTGTCCTTTTTGTCATTGGTTGTAATCTTACATACCTTAGGCATAGAGGATGGTGGTTCCACAAACTCGTTGCCCAAGTCTGTCTTGATACCATCACTACAATCTGAAAGTGCAGAAAATGAATTATGTAAAGACACAGACTGTGCAGTATACTTTTTATCCACATCTTTGAGTCTACCAGATTCTGCCAATCTAATTTTGATTTCCTAATTTAGTTTTTTCCCAATTTATATTTTCCTTGTCTGACTCTTTTTGTTCCTTCCTCCATTTTCTACTTTATATCTTATATAGTTTCTTCTTTGTTTATCTTCTTTACCATTTTTTATCTTGCATCCTGATTATTTCTCTAAATCTTTTCTCTATTATTCCATCCATGAATTTACATCAAATTTTTAGTCGCTCAGAATTCATATTTACAACAATAATACAGCTGGATGGCATGGGCTGAAAGTCCAATATGAATTATATCCGAATATATAACTATCCCTGCTCTTTCCTATAGTTTTGGGACTCCCAGTTGTGAGCAACATGGTTTTGTGTATATAACCTGTTGCTCAGTTTGACCAGGAGGTTTAACCCCTTAAGGACACATGACATGTGTGACATGTCATGATTCCCTTTTATTCCAGATGTTTGGTCCTTAAGGGGTTAAATCCCAGCTGTACTGAACAGATGCTTACCTCTGATGAAGTGATCATAGGAATTACGAAACACTTATGGGGGTGATCCTGGATGGGAAAGGGAATACATGAGACAGGGGTGTGAGAACTGGCTTAAGATAACCCCTCACTGGTACCCTGTTTCACAAGAGGGGAAAAGGATAAAAAAAGAATAAAAAGAAAACTAAAGAAACTGTTTTAATAACTCCAAATCATTACCCCCTCCTAATTACACCCCATACTATACCCCACTATATCCCAGCTTGCCACCTAAAGATGATGATGATTTGGTCCTTGCTGTAGAAGTTAAATCACCCCCACAGGGACAAGGAGTAGCTACTGCCCCATTAAGCTCCCTTTCTATCTTTCCCCACGATGGGAAGATTAGACAGATCCAGTGAAGGGTGTCCAAACCAGGTATAAGAAAAAGATGGGACTGGGGGAATGGGGTGTCAAAGGTGAGGGTGATAAAGAAGAAGATATTATACAAGGATTTGATGAGTTAGACACACAACAGACCTACCCTTTTCTGACTGTAGGAGATCAATTGATTATGAAACCTTTAACTCCAGGAGAATTAAATGAATTAAAGGGAGCTCCAAATCCTAGAACTAACCCATCTGCATGTATGATGTATTTGAAGAGAATGTGCCAAGGACAAAATATGACACAGATTGACATAAAGTTAATTATTGATGGATTATCAGATTATGATTCAGAATCTGGGTGGGATTGGAGCAAGGTGCCTACTGTGAGTGTCCCACGTGGTGGAACCACGGTGAGTAATTATCCATTAGCCACTGAAGTAGGGAGAGACATTATGTGTGATGAAATGCAGGCAGAGATGATAAGACTGTGGAAGGATAAGCAGTCTATCTCCACTGTTTTGTCCTGTAAACAGGGCACAAAGGAGACAGTGACAGAGTTCACTAAAAGGTTTTATAAATGCTGGAAAGATGAGACTGGACATGGGTCAGGGGAAAGTGGTATGGGTTCCCTAAAAGTGCAGACCTGCATAGTGAACATGCTTCCCCCAGATTCACTGCTAGTCAAACAGCTGATTTCAGAGTGGTCAACTTTGACTCCAGTTAAATTCTTGTGGAAAATACATGAGAGAGAAGATGCAGGATGTTTTGCTATAGGTAAAGATGGAAAGAGTATGTTGTATCAGTCACAGGGTTTACAGCATTGTGACCCTAATCAGGCAAGAGAAAGAGGTTTTGGAGGTGATAGGAGATTGAATCAAAGTGGATTTAGAGATTTAAGAAGAGGACGTGGAGGAAATAGGTCCCGACCATTTATTAATGGTAGGACACATTGTTTTAACAGTGGACGGCAGGGACACTGGAAGAATGAGTGCCCCAACCCTATCAGACAAGCCACAGGTTACCAGGGTTCTCACGGATACCCCAGCAGCCCCACTACCCCCCACAACACCGCTCTCCTGCCTCTAATACCCCCTCTGGCCCTACCCATCACATCCAATGGCCATAGGGCTGTCCAGAAGGTAACACTCCAGCTTTTCCTGTGTTATCCTCTAGCTTTATGGAACAACCCTTCCTAGTCCTCAATGTAAATGGGAGGGATATGCCCTTTATTGTAGACACAGGTGCCACCTGTTCCACCATATGTATGGATATAACAAAAGTAAAAAGTATAATGAATACAGTGAGAACAGTGTAAGTGTGATCTAACACCTGAGTGGGAAACCCCTTATACCACTCGAAAATAAGCATAAATACAATACATACAATAGGTGGATCACACTTCTTAAAATATCTAAAAAGGAATAAAAACAGCAATATGGTGTAGTATTGTCAGCAAATGGATATCCAAGATATGAATGAAGGTAGTCAGGTACTCACAAACCGAGAGCCAAACAAGAGCATGTGGCTCTCATGGAAACAGCACTGGGACCATTAGTAGGATGTCCCTTTCCTTCTGTGGATCTTCTGTTAACCAAAAGAAATGGAGCTGGAAACACTTACTTAAAAAGTAAAGTGTTTATTAATCCCAATATTGGAAGCAAGGATAAAAATGAGGAGAATATCTCCAGTAAAACATATACAATATAATAAAATAAAAGAGTCCAAATAAAGAGTCTCTATTGTACCGAAACACGTTTCGCCCCGTGCCAGGGGCTTCCTCAGTCGGTGATGCTTCCTTTCTTCTTTACTGTCCTTTTATATTCGTGTTTGGCCGGTATTTGGAACGCAGAAATTCTCGCGGTGGAACACACTTCCGGTTTCGTCACTTCCGGGTTACGGCGTCACCTCGTTCTAGACGTCAGCTCGGTTTCAGGCGTGGAAGCGTCATGTTGGCATAGAAACAAGCCGGCTGGAACGCACACTGTGTGACGTGTGCGTTCCATTTCGGAACATCGATAGTACAGAATAGGAGAGCATGAGTACACATCGAAAACATAATAGCTGTATCAAATAATTATTCTATTGCCCCAAACCATTTACAAGGTGACATAGTGTTAAATAAAGTGCTCATATATTGTGGATTTTCATCAGGGTCAATCAATGTCATAATATTTAAAGGTATACTTATATTATTAACTTATCTAAGTTCTATTTTACTCAATTTCATAATTGATAGTAGTGAATAAAGTGCTTCTATGTTGGAAATTAGTGAGTCTTATAATGTTTAAAGTGCCAATACCTATATTAATATTTTTAATGACAAATTTATTGTTATTTTGCTGAATTCATTATTAATACCTCAAAATAAACATATTTCACTAATCTTCTTGTGCAAATAAGGCTTTTTTTAAAATAAATATTAGATTAAAATTTTCAATTTTTTAAAAGAAATGACATGTTTCAAAATCAGAATTCAAGCCGTGTGGAATAAGGGTATTAAAATTAAAAATGAATTTCATCTCCTCTAAACCTATTTTTTTAATATAATCACCTCCTCTCCAGTCATGTGTAACTATTTTTAGAGGGCAAAAAAATAATTGGTCAGGGTTTTGGTTGTGGTGGGTCTTAAGATGGTTGGAGACACTGTGGGTTTCCAAACCTTTTCTGATGTTCCGTATATGTTCGGAAATTCTGACATGGAGACATCTAATATTTCTGCCGACATATAATAAATTACAAGGACATTTTAAGATATAAATTACACCTTTAGAGAAGCACGTTAATTTATCTTTAATGACGAAATCTTTGTCAATAAATTCTCGAAGGTCACTTAAATGTATTTTCTTACTGTTCGTAGATTTGCATGCCTGACAGTTTCCACAACCATAAAACCCGTTTTGTAATCCTGGGAAATAGTTCATTTTAATTGGACTTTCACTGCTTTTTACAAGAATCTTTTTCAAATTTTTTGCCCCTCTATAGATGATATGGGGTTGTGCGGGGAGAATTTTTCCTAAAACTTGGTCACTTTGTAACACATGCCAATATTTCTTTATAACTTTTCTGATGTTGTTATGATTCCCATTTTAATTACAAATAAGCGGTACTCTGTTGTCAGTTTGAGGGAGTGTCTTTTTAGGTTTATAGGTGAGTAGTTCTTTTCGTGGTAGAATCCTTGTATTTTCCATTGTTTCAGCTAAATTTTTCTCCTGATACCCTTTCTCTAAAAAGTGTTGTTTTATTCGTGTGGCTTGTTGGATGTAATTGTCATCTTTAGTGCAATTACGTCTAATTCGCATAAATTGGCCTTTTGGGGCATTATGTAACCAAGGTTTATGGCGACAACTGTTACTCTCGATGTATCCATTTGCATCGACTGTTTTGAAAAAGTTTTTAGTAAATATTTGTTGGTCCTGAATAAAAATATGTAAATCTAAAAATTGAATGTCTGTGGGGCTGTAAGAAGTTGTTAAAGTGATGCCCCATTCATTTTTATTTAAAAATAATAAAAACATTTCTAAAAGCTGGATAGTCCCATTCCAAATAAAAAAGATGTCATCGATATACCGGCGATAGGACACCAAATTCAACACCCAGGGTGGGGTGAAAAGATAAAATGCTCCTCCCAGTACGCCATGAACAAATTGGCGGAACTGGGCGCAAACTTGGTGCCCATCGCCGTCCCCTTAATTTGAAGATAAAATGTGTTGTTAAACCAAAAGAAATTGTTTGTAAGAATAAGAGAAATGCCTTCTAAAATGAATTCAATTTGCTCTTGTTTAAAATCGGCTTTAGTTAAAAAATATTGGACTGCTTGAATCCCTATATCGTGCGGAATAATTGTGTAGAGAGACGTGACATCACTCGTAACCAGATGGTATGAGGTATTCCATTGGATAGAGTCTAACACTTGTAGTGTCTGTATCGTATCTTTAAGATGTGAGGGTTTTTTTTCAACTAGGGGTTGGAGTAAAATATCTATAGATATTTTGTAGTGTCTGTATCGTATCTTTAAGATGTGAGGGTTTTTTTTCAACTAGGGGTTGGAGTAAAATATCTATAGATATTTTGTAGTGTCTGTATCGTATCTTCAAGATGTGAGGGTTTTTTTTCAACTAGGGGTTGGAGTAAAATATCTATAGATATTTTGTAGTGTCTGTATCGTATCTTTAAGATGTGAGGGTTTTTTTTCAACTAGGGGTTGGAGTAAAATATCTATAGATGTGTGTGTGTGTGTATCTGAGTGTGTCAGTGTGTATCTGTGGGTGCAAGTGTGTGTATGTCACTGTGTGTATCTGAGTGTGTGTGTGTGTTTGTGAGTCAAGATGTGTGTGTCAGTGTGTATCTGAGTGTGTGTATCTGTGTGCCAGTGTGTGTATATCTGTGTGTCAGATACATATACACACTGACACAGAGATATACAAACACAGATATACACACCTTGACACACACCGGCACATACAAATACAGAAACACATACCTTGACACACAGATACATACATACACACACAGATACACACTGTGTGTCAAGGTGTGTGTATCTGTGTGTGCCACTATCTGCCAGTGTGTGTATCTGTGTGTCAGATTCATACACACAGGCACATACAAACACAAATACACACACCTTGACACACAGATACAGACACATACACACACAAAAAAGCAACACCTTATAAATCAATATGTTCTGCAATGTCCAGATTTCATAAGGAGTAGGGGTTGTTGCAATTAGGGTAGGATGCAATGCAGGTAAGTACAGGAGTGTAGATAATCCAAGTAGGATGCAATGCAGGTTAGTACAGGGGTGTAGATAATAATCCAAGTAGGATGCAATACAGGTTAGTACAGGAGTGTAGATAATAATCCAAGTAGGATGCAATGCAGGTCAGTACAGGAGTGTAGATAATAATCCAAGTAGGATGCAATACAGGTTAGTACAGGAGTGTAGATAATAATCCAAGTAGGATGCAATACAGGTTAGTACAGGGGTGTAGATAATAATCCAAGTATGATGCAATGCAGGTTAGTACAGAGGTATAGCTAATAATCCAAGTACGATGCAATGCAGGTTAGTACAAGAGACAGGATCTCTCACAGTGAACACCAACTTCAATGTAAAGGCCCCCTTCTCTGTTGGGTGTGGCCATTTATAGCAGACTTGTTTCATAAGATACGGGTGAGTAAGAGGAGACTAGTGACTAGGGAGGCCACTAGAGGTGAAAACCCAGAATTGCATTTAAAGGGACGGTAATAAATGAAAAAGACTTACTTGTCAGTATAGGAACCTGACACAGATACACACACTTTGACACACAGATACACATCTGTGTGCCAGTGTGTGTGTATATGTGTGTCAGATATACGACTGGCACAAACAAGCACAGATATACACAACTTGACACACACCGGCACATAAAAAAAACAAAAAACGGAGCAATTGTAATTCTGGGGGGGAGGGGGGTTCCACGATGTCGATACACTATGTCAAAGGGTTCCACAGGAAAATTTAATTGGGAATTCCTGTCCTAATGGTTCGCATTCTTCTACATCTGTATCTTATGTAAAAAAAAAATAATGTATTACATATTTGACTTTATACATTTTTATACATAATTCTTCAAATATTTTTATCACTTTATATATACTACATATTTATGGCATGGCTTTAACTGATGAGGAATTGATTACCCATTTCATATTCAATTATGCATAATATGTAAATAGACACACATAGACACATATCTCTATAATTATATATAATATGTAAATAGACACATATCTCTATAATGAATAGCCACTGTGTTGCTATAAAGAAAGACATTGATCTGCCATTTTGTATTCAATTATATCCAATACGTTCAACAGACATATATCTTTACAATGAATAGATATTATGTTGTTTTTATGGTTTTATATCCTAAAATCCTTCTATTCCATAATGCTGGACTGCTTTATAGCAGTTCTGGCTGATTTGACACGCATGGTACCATGGAGCTGGAACGCAAGCGGCGTTCATGAACTTTCCAAGCTACACCAGAACCAGAAATACATTGTGGAACGCAAATCTCGGACTCGTGGAAAGCAAATGTAGCGGATGGCACCAGGCGACCCTACAAATATACTGTATAAACCTGCATTCGTGTATCTGCTGTATTTTCTAGGTATTAAAAAGAATTGTATTCCTCTGATTGTTCGGTAGTTTCATTCCCTTAGTTTATTCGAATGAAACTACCGAACAACCAGACCTCCCCTGTGTGAAGTGTGTCCTCAATTACCCGTTGCAACATTGTTGCGAACGGGTAATTGAACAGTAAGTAGCCGTCCTTTGTTCTCGGGGGTGGCCGCCATTCGACAAACGAACACGCGGCGGCCATTTTAAAACTCCCGAACAGCGGTGTTTTGCCGTCGAGTGTCTGGAACTAAAATCGGACACTCGAGTAGGCGAACACCGCTGAGACCTCCACAGCCCTGGTCCGTTCGGTTCCAAACTACCGAACGGCCCCTCGTTCGGTAGATAGAAAATACCGAACGAGGGGATTCAGGCGAACCCTCCCTAGCCTCTATAGCTAGAGGCTTTCGTGTATTTTGTTCCCTTATGCCAGGACCGACCGCAGGGCCCATTCGCATGGAACCTTATTCGGCTATATCAGTTATTCCCTCCATACATTTCCCGAACCCCGGATCTGGGTGATTTTTGGATATGTTGTTCACCCAGATCAGGGGTATCCGGGGATGTAGGATTTAAAGAGGTACCCCTACGTTTAGGGGTACATCCAGAAACGGGGGGAATTGGTGTGCTGGATAAGGGGATTATGATGCTGGCTGAGGGGAGGAGATGGGTGGGAGGTTACCAGGACAGGATTGGCTACTGTAATAATTACTGTAAATCCCTCCCTTGCATGTGAGCATGCTTTATAAGGAGACTGTGATTAAAGGCTTGTGAGTTATGCTCCTGAAACTGTGTGTCGTCCAGTTATTGGGATTGCTGTTGGGATATTGCTGTATTTTACCTGCTGGAAGCCTTGCCTGTGGATTTACTCTTTACTTGTTCCTGAGTCCCACTTGGATTATAAGCGGAGATAACCTGGGTAATATTGCATCTCCGCTACATTGGTTGGCAGCGCTGGGATCCAGACTCACAGAGGAACAAGCCTAAATGGAGTACGGATGGAGATTGATTTTGCCACACTAAAACGCTCCACGCTAAAAGACCTTCTGGAGGCAAGGGGTATACAAGCCAGCAATAAGACAAAAGCGGTACTCATCACTGAACTGATGGCGGAGTACCGAATGGACGGCGATTCGGTTCCCGAACAGGGGAATTCGGGAGAAACACCGGAACAAAGGGAGTTCCAGAGGCAGGTACAATTTCGGCTGTCTTTCTATGGGGAACACCCTCCAACAGAGATTGTTTCCAAAACGATGACGGAGGTCCAGGAATTTATACTGAGGAGTCAAACAGCGGCCCCAGAACGCAGCTCTGCAGTAAATATGCCACAAGAAGGTAAGCCGAAAATACCATACCAGGCTTTTAAAACATATGTGGAGGCAGAGGAAGATATAGACGCTTTCCTGCAAGATTTCGAGAGACTGTGTGCACTGCATAGAATCAGCGCTGAGGACTGGGTACCTATTTTGGCCGGGAGGTTAACTGGGAGGGCAGCTGAGGCATACCGTACTGTACCTAATGATGAAATCCGGAATTACCACAAAGTGAAAGAAATTATATTGGCCAGGTATGCTATAACACCAGAAGCATACCGGCGGAGATTCAAGGATTTAAAGAAGGTGGAGAAAGACTCACATGCTGAGTGGGCATGCAGACTACAACGAGCAGTCTTGGGGTGGGTGCAAGCGAGCAAGGCACGGTCTATGGAGGATGTATTGCAAATGGTACTGCTGGAGCAATTTTATGAAGGAGTAACCAGCGAGGTACAGGAGTGGGTAAGAGACAGAAAACCTACCTCCCTTACCGAAGCAGCCAGGAAGGCAGACGAGTACCTGGATGCACGCAGGCAGCAAAAACCTGCAGCTCCAAAAGTACCTTTTAAAACCTTTGGGGGAAACAACTACACGCCAGCTCTACCAAGGCCACTGCCACCACCACCACCACCCGCTGCACAGCCACGCTTCCGCCAGCCCACGTCGGGCCCTTGCCACCACTGCCAGAAGTGGGGACATTATACAAGGGAATGCCCCCAGCTGCGGGACCGTTCCACCTGGATCCGACCCGGTCCACCACCACCACCGAGAGCCGCCGCAGCCCATCACTACCAGGATATCGTGGCCACACCGTATGGTTCAACAGTTCCCATCACAACGGTAGAGCAGTGGGAGGTACTGCACGAGGCAGATCCCGTTCAGGCTAATGCTGACAACCGCCAGCATCACAGGCAGACCGTGTATCTGGAGGGTAAATCAGTTCAGGGGCTACGTGACACAGGAACCACCATCACCTTGGTAAAAAGTCACCTGGTCTCAGACCAAGCTAAACTTAGTAAGACTGTGGCCGTCAGGGTAGCCGGGGGAGCAGTATACCGGCTACCTACAGCAAGGGTACATTTGCATTGGGGAGCGGGGGCAGGGCATGTGGAGGTGGGTTGATGCCGCAGTTACCGGCGGAGGTTTTATTGGGGGAACGATCTGGGGAGGCTCACATCTGCTTTTGAGCCCCAGACACCCACCACAGGAGAAGCTCACCCTGTGGTCACTCGGCAACAGGCCCGCACCCAGGACTACAACACACTCCCGGAGGTCCAGGTAAGAGATCCTTCCCCTTCCCTTGACTGTGTTCCCTGGGCCCCTCCTAACGAATTTGCAGCTGAGGTAGCGACTGACCCCACCTTGCAGGTGTATAGGGACAAGGTGACAGCAGACACGCCTGGGGGGGAGGGCGAAAGGTTTATTTGGGACAAACAGCTGTTATATCGGGAGACGGATAAGCAGGTATCCGGGTCAGACCCGATTGTGATGAGGCAGTTAGTGGTACCTCAGCGGTACCGGGCGGAGTTACTACGGATAGCCCATGACATTCCGCTATCTGGACATTTAGGGGTCAGCAGGACCCGATACAGGTTAACCCAAAGTTTCTTTTGGCCAGGAATTAGCCAGGAGGTGCGCAGGTATTGCAACACGTGCGATACCTGTCAAAGGGTGGGGAAAAGGGGGGACCGGCGCAAGGCCAAGTTATATCCCCTCCCCATAATCGAGGAACCCTTTAGCAGGGTAGCAGTTGACCTAATAGGACCCCTCAACAAAGCGAGCCCGTCAGGTAAAAGATTTATCCAGACAGTAGTAGATTATGCCACTAGATATCCAGAGGCGGTGGCCCTGACGAATATACAGGCGGAGACAGTAGCAGAAGCCCTGATGAAGATATTCTCCCGGGTGGGACTCCCCAGGGAGATTGTCTCCGATCAGGGCACCCAGTTCACCGCCGAAGTCACGCAGCGCCTCTGGAGGTTTTGTGACATTAAGCCGGTCATTAGTTCCCCTTACCACCCCCAGACGAATGGGCTCTGCGAACGTTTCAACGGTACATTGAAACAAATGCGCCGAACCTTCGCAGAGACCCACAAGGACTGGGAGAAGTTCCTGCCCCACCTCCTCTTTGCTTATAGGGAGGTGCCGCAGGAATCCACTGGGTTTTCCCCATTTGAACTATTGTTTGGCCGCAGGGTACGAGGGCCTTTAGATTTGATAAGAGAGCATTGGGAGGGAGAACGGAGCACTGACGGTACCCACATCATACCATACGTGTTGGCATTCCGAGACCGCCTTGAGGCCTTAACTCAGACGGTACGCGAGAATTTGCAGGCGGCTCAGACACGCCAGCGCACATGGTATGATCGGGGCGCCAGGGACCGTAGCTTTCAGGTCGGGCAGAAGGTGTTGATCTTAAAACCTGTCCGACACGATAAGCTGCAGGCTGCCTGGCAGGGCCCTTATAAGGTGGTGGAACAACGGTGTGACACCACTTATATAATCGGCTCGTGCGTTGGTACTGGGGGGCGACGCATGCTCCATGTGAACATGATGAAGCCCTACCAGGAGCGCTCGGAGGAAGTGACCGCTATATGTGCGCTGAACTCCGAGGAGTTTGACAGTTTACCTCTCCCGGATCTGCTGGGAGAGGGTCAGTTATCCGGGGACTTAGGGGAAGTCACCCTGGGGGATCGGTTGAGCCCACAGGAGCGGAGCGAGGTACAACAGCTGTTGAGGGAGAAGCAGGATATCTTCTCTAATGTACCTGGTTACACTCCTCTGGCCACTCACCCAGTAGACACCCCAGGGCAACTTCCCATGCGTCAGACCCCGTACCGCATCCCAGAAGCGGTACGGGCGAACATGCGCAAGGAGATAGATGAGATGCTCCAGCTGGGGGTGATTGAGCCCTCCGACAGCCCCTGGGCATCTCCGGTAGTACTAGTACCAAAGCGGGACGGCACGACCCGGTTTTGTGTAGACTACCGGAGATTAAATGAGAAGACGGTATCTGACGCCTACCCCATGCCCAGGATAGACGAACTCCTGGATCGGATGGCGAGGGGGCACTATCTCACCACCATTGACTTGTGTAAAGGGTATTGGCAAATACCCTTGGCACAAGACGCCATCCCTAAGTCGGCCTTTGTCACCCCATTCGGCTTGTACCAATTTAAGGTCATGCTGTTTGGGATGAAAAACGCCCCGGCTACTTTTCAGCGGATGGTGGACCGCCTCCTAGATGGGTTCCAGGATTATACCTGCGCATACCTCGACGATATTGCCATCTTCAGCAATACCTGGCAGGAACACCTGACCCATATAGGAGCGGTCCTAGACAGGATTAGGGCCGCTGGTTTAACACTGAAACCAGCCAAATGCAGCATAGGCATGGCTGAAGTACAGTACCTAGGTCATCGGGTAGGATGCGGCAAGCAAAAGCCGGAACCAGCCAAAGTAGAGGCTGTAGCTCAATGGCCTACCCCTAGGACTAAGACCCAGGTGTTAGCGTTCTTAGGAACGGCCGGATACTACCGGAAATTTGTCCCGAATTACAGTGCCCTGGCCAAACCTCTCACCGACTTGACCCGTAAAAACCTACCCCGCCAAGTAACCTGGACCCCGGAGTGTGAACAGGCATTTCAGTTGTTGAAAGATGCATTGACAAATGCCCCTGTCTTGGCAGCTGCCAATCCAACTAAACGCTTTCTTGTCCACACAGACGCTTCTATGTTTGGATTGGGAGCAGTATTGAGCCAAGTCGGGGCCGATGGCGGAGAACATCCCGTGGCTTACATCAGCCGGAAACTGTTACCTCGAGAAGTAAGCTACGCCGCCATCGAGAAAGAATGCCTGGCTGTGGTGTGGGCCCTGAAGAAATTACAACCATATTTGTACGGACAAGCTTTTTCCCTGCTCACGGATCACAACCCGTTAGTATGGCTTAACCGGGTGGCTGGGGACAATGCCCGGCTGCTGCGCTGGAGTCTGGCGCTGCAGCCCTTTGACTTTAATATCCAGTACCGCCCGGGTAAACAGAATGGAAATGCTGATGGGTTGTCTCGACAAACTGACCTAGATAAATGATCCGTGAGCCTCCCCGGACATCCCCAAGCCGATCCGTGTTGGATCAGACTGTGTATGCCGGCTTGTGGGCAAGGGGGAGCAGTGTAGCGGATGGCACCAGGCGACCCTACAAATATACTGTATAAACCTGCATTCGTGTATCTGCTGTATTTTCTATGTATTAAAAAGAATTGTATTCCTCTGGTTGTTCGGTAGTTTCATTCCCTTAGTTTATTCGAATGAAACTACCGAACAACCAGACCTCCCCTGTGTGAAGTGTGTCCTCAATTACCCATTGCAACATTGTTGTGAACGGGTAATTGACTAGTAAGTAGCCGTCCTTTGTTCTCGGGGTGGCCGCCATTTGACAAACGAACACGTGGCGGCGGCCATTTTAAAACTCCCGAACAGCGGTGTTTTGCCGTCGAGTGTCTGGAACTAAAATCGGACACTCGAGTAGGCGAACACCGCTGAGACCTCCACAGCCCTGGTCCGTTCGGTTCCAAACTACCGAACGGCCCCTCGCTCGGTAGATAGAAAATACCGAACGAGGGGATTCAGGCGAACCCTCCCTAGCCTCTATAGCTAGAGGCTTTCGTGTATTTTGTTCCCTTATGCCAGGACCGACCGCAGGGCCCATTCGCATGGAACCTTATTCGGCTATGTCAGTTATGCTCCTGAAACTGTGTGTCGTCCAGTTATTGGGATTGCTGTTGGGATATTGCTGTATTTTACCTGCTGGAAGCCTTGCCTGTGGATTTACTCTTTACTTGTTCCTGAGTACCACTTGGATTATAAGCGGAGATAACCTGGGTAATATTGCATCTCCGCTACAGATGTATAATATGTGTTGGTGCAATAAATGACAGAGATGCAAATTGCGTTTGAATACAAACAGCAAAAAATGCAAAAATGGCTTGTGTCATTAAGCGTAAGACAAGCTTCTGAAGCTGAGTCCTTAAGGGATTAAACATTAACCGGATTCCAGTGCCAATATCTATTGGTGCTGGGTCGGGCTCCTCCAACTTCAGCCAATTGCGCATGTGCAGTGAGTACCTGGCCTTCCCCATAGGAAAGTGAGATGACTCTCCAGCACCCTCTGTTGGTGAAACTTAAAAATTCATCGATTTGTATAAATTAGGAAATTGCAAACTACTAACCGGTTACATCTGTATATCTCTTTTTTTCCATGGATTAGAAAGTCGTGATTATATTATATATTTGATGAATTATTATGTTGTTTGTTTTAAGTTATGTACACTTATTTATAGTTATATGGATTTCACCACATCCTTAAAGGGACACTATAGTCACCAGAACAACTACAGCTTATTGAATTTGTTCTGGTAACACAGACGCAGAGTAACACAGCCAGGTCCTGGAAGGTAAGTAACACAGTAACACAGCCAGGCCCTGGAAGGTAAGTAACACAGCCAGGTCCTGGAAGGTAAGTAACACAGCGACACAGCCAGGTCCTGGAAGGTAACTAACACAGCCAGGTCCTGGAAGGTAAGTAACACAGTAACACAGTCAGGTCCTGGAAGGTAAGTAACACAGTAACACAGCCAGGCCCTGGAAGGTAAGTAACACAGCCAGGTCCTGGAAGGTAAGTAACACAGCCAGGCCCTGGAAGGTAAGTAACACTGCCAGGTCCAGGAAGGTAAGTAACAGAGCCAGGTCCTGGAAGGTAAGTAACACAGTAACACAGCCAGGTCCTGGAAGGTAAGTAACACAGCCAGGTCCTGGAAGGTAAGTAACACAGTAACACAGCCTGGTCCTGGAAGGTAAGTAACACAGTAACACAGCCAGGTCCTGGAAGGTAAGTAACACAGTAACACAGCCAGGTCCTGGAAGGTAAGTAACACAGCAAGGTCATGGAAGGTAATTAACACAGTAACACAGCCAGGTCCTGGAAGGTAAGTAAAGCTAGTTTTACATTCATTATTGTTAGTGCATTGACTAAGCTTAGGCACACGGGACATTTAGGGTTAAGTGAGGGTTCAAATTAGGGTTAGGTAAGTTATTTTAACCTCTCTCACACTCTATTCTTACCCTAACCCTTGGGGTAAGGGTTACAATACAATTTATACACAATTTATACATATTCCCCTAATGTGGAATATCACTAAATAAAAACAAGTCCCTAATCTTAACCCTAATTTGAACCCTAACATTAACCCTAAATGTCCCATGTCCTAAGCTTAGTGAATGCACTAACTATAATGAAAGTGTAAAACTAGTTTTACTTACCTTCCAGGACCTGGCTGTGGAGGAGTAGCAGGAGTGCTAGCAGCATGTGCAGCACAGGATCCAGCTGATTCCCCTCACCGGAAGTGACGAGGGTAGGGGATTTCCACGGGTAGGGAAATTTGATGGAACACCATACTACCTTCAATTGCCAGACAGGGGAGAGACCACCCAGAAGACTAACGTCATAATGGCTCGTTGGTCTAGGGGTATGATTCTCGTTTAGGGTGCGAGAGGTCCCGAGTTCAAAACCCGGACGAGCCCAAGCATCTGCACTTTCTTTGCTATTTCTTTGCTTCGAATTGTGTTTAATTTAGTCAGCACAAATCATTTATAGCAAAACCCTTCAAGTGCTCCTCAGAGAAGATGATGGCATGCAACTTGATTATATATATATATTTCCTGGTGCTTCTGATCTCACCTTTCAAATCTAAGATTGAGGGACAAAGGTTTAAAAATAATATCAGGAAGTATTACTTTACTGAGAGGGTAGTGGATGCATGGAATAGCCTTCCAGGTGAAGTGGTAGAGGTTAACACAGTAAAGGAGTTTAAGCATGCGTGGGATAGGCATAAGGCTATCCTAACTATAAGATAAGGCCAGGGACTAATGAAAGTATTTAGAAAATTGGGCAGACTAGATGGGCCGCATGGTTCTTATCTGCCGTCACATTCTATGTTTCTATGTTTCTATGAAAATGTGTGAAAGCCCTGGACGCGTTTCGCACCTTCCTTGGTGCTTTCTCAACATGTGCTTACAAAGAAAATTCTGGAACATATATAGGAGGTAACTATCCAGAATGAGGCTTTTTAAATTGATAAGAGCCCACACCTTTGTATAATTGCGACTTGCACAGAATGCACCCTTAAAATGGCTGAATGATACGGCTGGAGAAACTCCTAATATCCTCCCACAAAATCCCCCAAAAAAGGGGATGATCACCTAAAGTACATTCTCAATGCGATGTAGTAAACTTGCCGTAATAACCGGAATTTCATTCTAAGGGCATGGGAGATTCCCTTAGGTGTGGATGCAACAAACTCTCACTATATTTAATGGAGTAATGTGATAACGCACAGAAAGAGAAAATTACTTCCAAAAGATAATAAAATTGATAATGAGAGACACACAGACAAAGAAAAATAGAAAAATTGAGAAAGAAAGGGAAGAGAAAAAATATAAATGAAATAAGATCAAAAGGAAAATCATTTGAGGCAATTAATCTTATACTATTCTCTTCTTAAAGGGGGCCATTGGTACCAAACATATGTGAATGGGTTGAAGCAAACCACATTGATTGTAACAGAGAATTCGTTATATACTATTGTATATACATGGTGTAGCGGAGAGCTGGTCTTTCACAGGTTAACTCCACTAAAGATCCCAGTGAGGCTCACGAACGAGCAATAAAATACCATAGAATAATAATCACAGCAAGCAAGGTAATCCACGAATATCCCCATACAGATCCCAATGACTGGACGACACACAGCATCAGGAGCAGAACTGACTTTTAATCCACACAGTCTCCTTATAAAGCATTCTCCAATGCAAGGGAGGGATTCACATTAATCAGGACAGTAACCAATAATGTAACAGTTACCTCCCACACATCTCCTCCCCTCAGTGTGACACATAATCCCATTAAACGTACTGTAGTTTTCCCCGAATTCTGGATGTACCCCAAAACAGTTAGGTACAATGAGCTAAGTGGCACCCCCTGGTAGCCCTGATCTGGTTGACCAACATATCCAAAATTCACCCAGATCAGACCAGGGGTTCGGGAGTTAGGTGGAAGAGACAATTTGACCGACCACACACGAGGCGGTAGCCGAAAAGGGTTCCATGTGTTTTGGCCCTGCGGTCGTTCTCCGTTCGGGAGGTAAAATACACAGAAATACATGACTGTGACGAGACCAATCTCGCCACATTGCATTGGAGGAGCCTGGTTGCCCGCCTGCTGCCTTTGGATTATGGACCGGCAGTTAAACGGTTAATTTTACTGTGCAGAAAGATTTATTCCTTCCTTTCTGCACAGCCGTTCGGTAGATTCTATCTACCGAACAAACAGACTTCTATCAGCCTCCCCAGAGCCATGGGAAGTCAGCCGGCGCCGTTAATTGGCCACCCAGAAGCTGGCGTGTGCCCTCCATTTACCTCCCTGAACGAGCGTGTGCCGGCAATTGACCACCCAGTAGCTGCGGTTAACCGCAGCTTAATTGACTGTTACTGGGTGGTCGCGGTTACACCTAGCCACCACACGATGGCGATGTTCTGGAGCTCCCCGGGCAGCCAGCGCTTTTCTGCCCGGCTTTCCTACGCCAAATCTGGACACTGTGTCAGCTAAGCACCACTGAGCCTCCAGCCCCTGGTTCTGATTCGTACCAATTTAACGAATGTATGTAGATTCAGTATTTTGTGTTGGGGGAAATGTTTTAACCCAGATAGATATGCCATGGAGCCTATTCGTGTAATTAAAGACTTTGGCTCCATGGCAATTAAACTGTATTCGTGTGGTCTAATGTGCACTCAGACCTGAGCTATCTGGGGATATGTTACATGTCTGTGTTTTATGTAGTAAATGTTACTTTATGTATTTTAAAGTATAATACTGGTTTTGTGTCCCCACATGTGTAATGGAGTTTTGCCTTTGTCTTGGGAGACAATTGAGTTACTTCTCAATTATCTCTCAGGGCAGAGGGGAGGAAGCCAGGATGCATTGTGGGAATATACTGTGACTGTGTGTCCTATTTGTCTACTTGTCTGTCCCTTGTCACAGTCTCCCATTTAATGAGGTAGCCCTCATTAAACAGACCACTGCTTGACCCTCAACACGGAGCATTGTCTCGTTCTTGGGGGGATTTACTGTATGCTGTTAGAGACTGATTGCCAGGAGTGTAAGCTGATTGTCTGCTTTTCCTGTTCGTCTGCTAGCAGCTATTTGGGAGGTTCCAGTTCAGGAGTTGGAGTGCTATTTTGTATCCAGTTCGGGAGTTTGGTGTTCTGCAGTAGCTGTGCCTGTATCTCTGGAAAGGGGGCCGATCGCCTAAACGGTTTTTACCCCTTTTGTGCAAAACGGTCCGTTACAATGACATCCACTATTAAAACTGTATTCGCATGAATACCCTTGTTCGGTACTTTTAACTCACCGAAAGAGGGGCTGATTAGCCCTTCCGTTCGGGAGTTACGGAGCTCTGGAGGTCTCAGCGGTGTTCGGGTAATTGTGTGTCCGATTTGAGTTCCAGACACTCGACGACCAAACACCGCTGAGGTTTTCGTGCGTAAGATGGCTGAACGGCGGCCACCCAGATACATGCACAAAGTACCGATCGTACCAATTAACCTGCGGTTAGAGAAGTGTGAATGCCTAATAGGGTGCACACTTCTCTCTGGGGTGGTCTACTGGTTCGGTAGTTTTCATTTGTGTAACGGATCACCTGGCACCCCGACTGGGTACCTCCGTTGAAGGATGCTCCTAGCGCTTCCTGAGGACTCCAAGCGCTGCAGCAGACACCACAACCACCACAGACTCCGCAACCGCTGTAGCTCTCCGTCTTCCTTCCACCCTGGATCAGCTTCTGTCCTCCAGGACTGTGTGGGAAAGAACTCTTCCTTCCACCCTGTATGAACCTCCAGCATCCAGGACTGTGTGGTGAAGACCTCTCCTCCAAGGAGAGTGTGTCACGAACAAGCTCTTAAAAGAGCTAAGTGATTCAAGCTCAAGGGAGTATGCAGAGCATAGCAATCCCCAGTGTGATTATAACAGCTCCCTCCAATAACGAGCCAAGGCTACGTTTAGAGGGATCAAGAAGAACTGTCTAAACCTTTATTTTCCTTGGGACCAGCCCATAGGGTCACCACAATAACATTGTTGTGAAACCTCAATAAAATCACAAACAGTCAAACCATAGCAGGCAACACACAGTGACTTATCACAACACAATGGCACATTTTTATAGGGGTGGGGGAAACAATATTTAACAGTAAATATCTCACCTGCCTGCGGAATTAGCAATATGCAAATCAACCCGAATATGCAAATGAACCAGTCTTGCAATTCAGGTAGTGCATATTGCTGTTGCTAAACAACAGAGGGCACTAGACAAGCTCCATAGCCAAACCCACCTAGTTGGTAGCAAACCTCAGTGTAAGGAAACCAAGTGCATTTAAACCTGAATCGGTAGTTTCCTCCCGAACCGCCAGAGCCTAGTGAATATAGTCCTCCGTTTGGTAGTTATGGTAGACGAATCCCAATGTAATTCCAATAGTGTCCCTGGATAATTCCCACAGTAAAACACACGAACTCCCAAACAGCATACGTAGTCAGAATAAGGGTACAAAGATGAACTAAGGATTTATTGACAGGTATTCTCTTTTTATGGAATTCTGCCCATGCAAGGGAGCCTCCCATATAATTAGCCATACGTCCAATCCTAACAATATACATACTGTACATCTCCTCCCCTCAGATAACCATTAAACACAATTAAAACGTAACAGAAATTCCCCAAAGTTTGGATGTACCCCAAGATAACTGTTCTCTGGGGGACCAACATATAAAAAAACTCAGTCCATTCGGTTCAGCCGTTCGGGAGATATGGGACTTAGAAGTTTTGACTGACTGCACGGGCAAAGTAGCCGAAAACAGTTCCATGAATTCTGGCCCTGCAGTCGGTCTTAGATCGCATGAAAAACCTCCCGAACGGCCGGCCATCCAGCTACCATCCTTGGTTCGCTTGATTCCCCATCCGTTAGTAAGTCTTTCTACCGAACGCCCGGTCGTTCGGTAGTTTGGAAGGGGGTTTACCGAACGTCTGGAGGCTTCAGCGGTGTTCGCCTATTTGAGTGTCCATTTTCAGTTCCAGACACTCGACGGCAAACACCGCTGTTCGGGAGCTAAAATGGCCGCGAACACGTGGAAGTCCCGAAATGGTGGCGAGACATGCCGTTCGTGCAGAACTTCTGTCGAACGTAATCCAGCCAGCAAGGAGGTAAAGTCTGTATAATGGGCAACAGGGTGGTCTGGATTCGGTAGTTTTACCTACCGAATGCCATAGGGAACATTACTATCAAACAAAACGAATACAAAGTGTCAATTTACAGCATAAGAGGGATATTTCTTCACACTCAGCAGTACAGGAGAGCAGGCAATACATTTCACAGTACACCCACACACACACTATAAAGAATTACATTACACACACCCTGCACCTATAATGGGTACAGGGTGACTAAAACATAAGATAAATAAAGCAGCCCACATAAATAGTCTGTCTGAAGGTAGACTAGGGGCTTTAAAGCCAAATACATGAAAGAGTCATAGTCACAGGGGAGGAGGCTGGCAAGCAGGCCTCTCCAGGACCAAGTGGCGAAGGGCACTTCGTCACAATTTGTATGGAATACGGATGAAAACTACCGAACAATCATACGAATACTACATACACTTTTAGCTATACAGGAAAATAAACACATGAATTGGATTTTTAATACAGTCTTTTAGGACAGCCGTAATACCATCCGCTACACATGGTATTGTCTCACATAGATAAAACCCAAAGAGTAACCATACAGAAAATGCATTAACTTGTTAGATTAACACATTGAATATAAATTATCATCATGTGATAAATGAACCTTCATTTAAATGGATCCCTACTATTTAATGAAAGGTGGAATAACTGTGCAGAGGTATTTTCGAGCAGAGACACAGTAATCATAAGACTCTCTATCACTTAGTGTCTAAAGGTGCTGTTGGTATCCCACTCCACATTTAAACCCTGCAGACTAGGGATCCAAATGATATCATTTTTAAGCAGACACTTTTCTAGGTTGCCTCCTCTCGGACCAAGTCTGCATTTCTGGATTCCCTGAAATGAGAACATGGACAGGTCAGCCTCCATGCAGAATCTAAAGTGTCGTTTGCTTCATTGTATCTGATTTAATACCTTGGACATGCTCCGCTATCCTGACTTTCAGTTTTTGTTTTGTTTGCAAGTAATAAGATAAATGACTCCCTCTGCAGAACGATTAACAAAGTCTCTGATTTCATATTTGATGTTCATAACAGAAGATACGAAATGTGGGCTTTTATTAGTTAAAATGCAATAATTGCATCTTTTTTGACCACACCTGAATGTGCCCTTGCAGGTTAACCATGTTCCCGTTATTCGTGGTCGGTTACTAGGAGATAACATGGACTGGAGAGCTGTATCTCTCCTCGCTGAGATTTGGAATTTTGTATTGCAGATCCTTCTATATAATGTGAGTGAAACAGTCGAAAGGAGTCTGTACACATGTATTGATACAGGGAAGGCAGTCCGCACACAGTGTATGGATACAGGGAAGGCGGTCCGTACACAGTGTATGGATACAGGGAAGGCAGTCCGTACACAGTGTATGGATACAGGGAAGGCGGTCCGTACACAGTGTATGGATACAGGGAAGGCAGTCCGTACACAGTGTATGGATACAGGGAAGGCAGTCCGTACACAGTGTATGGATACAGGGAAGGCAGTCCGTACACAGTGTATGGATACAGGGAAGGCAGTCCGCACACAGTGTATGTATACAGGGAAGGCAGTCCGCACACAGTGTATGGATACAGGGAAGGCAGTCCGTACACAGTGTATGGATACAGGGAAGGTGGTCTGTACACAGTGTATGGATACAGGGAAGGCAGTCCGTACACAGTGTATGGATACAGGGAAGCCAGTCCGTACACAGTGTATGGATACAGGGAAGGCAGTCCGTACACAGTGTATGGATACAGGGAAGGTGGTCCGTACACAGTGTATGGATACAGGAAAGGCAGTCCGTCCACAGTGTATGGATACAGGGAAGGCAGTCCGCACACAGTGTATGGATACAGGGAAGCCAGTCCGTACACAGTGTATGGATACAGGGAAGGCAGTCCGTACACAGTGTATGGATACAGGGAAGGCGGCTCATTGCTCTGACACTGAAGGAGGAGTTGCTGACTTTGATCAGGAAGTATCTGCACGGACATTGTGTCAGGGAGCCCTCGGAGATAATAACTTGTAAGTGGAACAGCAGAAACTCGGAGAGGTTGAGGTGGGCATTACGGCAGCAGTGGCTGGGGAGGGGAGGGGGGCAGGGAGGCTGTGAATAATAAGAACAAGACAAGGTGTCACATTTCAATCTTCATTTGTAAACAGAGGTTAATGGAGGGCGCGTTCTTAAACAGAGAATTACAACATTTACTAATCATAGCAAAAATCAATATCAGGACAGGCTCAGACAGCGCTGGGTTTATATCTAATGTAATGACAGCACGTTATCAGGACAGGCTCAGACAGCGCTGGGTTTATATCTAATGTAATGACAGCACGTTATCAGGGCAGGCTCAGACAGCGCTGGGTTTATATCTAATGTAATGACAGCACGTTATCAGGACAGGCTCAGACAGCGCTGGGATTATATCTAATGTAATGACAGCACGTTATCAGGACAGGCTCAGACAGCGCTGGAATTATATCTAATGTAATGACTGCACGTTATCAGGACAGGCTCAGACAGCGCTGGGTTTATATCTAATGTAATGACAGCACGTTATCAGGACAGGCTCAGACAGCGCTGGGTTTATATCTAATGTAATCACTGCACGTTATCAGGGCAGGCTCAGACAGCGCTGGGTTTATATCTAATGTAATGACTGCACGTTATCAGGACAGGCTCAGACAGCGCTGGGTTTATATCTAATGTAATGTCTGCACGCTATCAGGACAGGCTCAGACAGCGCTGGGTTTATATCTAATGTAATGACTGCACGTTATCAGGACAGGCTCAGACAGCGCCGGGTTTATATCTAATGTAATGTCTGCACGCTATCAGGACAGGCTCAGACAGCGCCGGGTTTATATCTAATGTAATGACTGCACGTTATCAGGACAGGCTCAGACAGCGCCGGGTGTATATCTAATGTAATGACTGCACATTATCAGGACAGGCTCAGACAGCGCTGGGTTTATATCTAATGTAATGTCTGCACGCTATCAGGACAGGCTCAGACAGCGCTTGGTTTATATCTAATGTAATGACTGCACGTTATCAGGACAGGCTCAGACAGCGCCGGGTTTATATCTAACGTAATGACTGCACGTTATCAGGACAGGCCTGCACAGCTTCGGGTTTATATCTCCACGTAATCACTGCACGCCATCGTGGCAGGCCTGTACAGCGCTGGGTTTATATCTAATGTAATGACAGCATGTTATCAGGACAGGCTCAGACAGCGCTGGGTTTATATCTAATGTAATGACCGCACGTTATCAGGACAGGCTCAGACAGCGCTGGGTTTATATCTAATGTAATGACCGCACGTTATCAGGACAGGCTCAGACAGCGCTGGGTTTATATCTAATGTAATGACCGCACGTTATCAGGACAGGCTCAGACAGCGCTGGGTTTATATCTAATGTAATGACCGCACGTTATCAGGACAGGCTCAAACAGCGCTGGGTTTATATCTAATGTAATGACCGCACGTTATCAGGACAGGCTCAAACAGTGCTGGGTTTATATCTAATGTAATGACCGCACGCTATCAGGACAGGCTCAGACAGCGCTGGGTTTATATCTAATGTAGGGGATCTGACTGCACGTTATCAGGACAGGCTCAGACAGCGCTGGGTTTATATCTAATGTAGGGGATCTGACCGCACGCTATCAGGACAGGCTCAGACAGCGCTGGGTTTATATCTAATGTAGGGGATCTGACCGCACGCTATCAGGACAGGCTCAGACAGCGCTGGGTTTATATCTAATGTAATGACAGCACGTTATCAGGACAGGCTCAGACAGCGCTGGGTTTATATCTAATGTTATGACCGCACGTTATCAGGACAGGCTCAGACAGAGCTGGGTTTATATCTAATGTAATGTAATGACAGCACGTTATCAGGACAGGCTCAGACAGCGCTGGGTTTATATCTAATGTAATGACTGCACGTTATCAGGGCAGGCTCAGACAGCGCTGGGTTTATATCTAATGTAATGACAGCACGCTATCAGGACAGGCTCAGACAGCGCTGGGCTTATATCTAATGTAATGACAGCACGCTATCAGGACAGGCTCAGACAGCGCTGGGTTTATATCTAATGTAATGACAGCACGTTATCAGGACAGGCTCAGACAGCGCTGGGTTTATATCTAATGTAATGACAGCGCGTTATCAGGACAGGCTCAGACAGC
>OW240916.1:282705270-282979441 GCA_933207985.1 Pelobates cultripes | reverse complement strand
CCACCCTCCCCTAGTGGTCTATCCTCCACCCTCCTCCCTTAGCGGTCTCTCCACTGCCCCCTCCCTCCTTTAGTGGTCTCTCCCTCCCCTACTTTCTCATCTCCCACCCCTCGTGTTCTCCTCTTCTTCTCCCCCGGTGTTTTTCTCTTATTCCCCCCCCTCCCTGTGTTCTCCGCTTCTTCTCTCCCTTCCTCCTGTAATCTCCCCAGACACCTTTCTTCTTTCTCCCCCCACCATTTCCTCCCATCAATCTTCTCCCCCCACTCATCTCCTCCCATCATCCCCATCAAACCATCTCCCTCCTCCCAGACCATCATCTCCCTCAATCTTCTCCCATCCAACAAATCATCCTCCCATAAATCATCTCCCCCCATAAAAATCATCTCCCTCCCTCCCATAAAATCATCTCCCTCCCTCCCATCAAATCATCTCCCCCCCTCAATCATCTCCCTCCCCCTCCCTCCCATCAGCATCTCCTCACCTCACCTCCCTCACTCAGTGTGCACACAGTGGGTCCGGAAAGGAGCTCGGCCACGCTACAGGGCAGGGGAGGTGAGCAGTGGCAGCCGCCTGAGCGCTCTCTATAGAGCGCTCAGGCGGCTGCAGAATTTAAAGGGCCGGCGATGGGGGCGCAGGGCGCCCCCTCCTATATGGCGCCCTAGGCGGCTGCCTAGTTCGCCTTATAGGAAGCGCCGGCCCTGTGTGACCATATCCCTTGTATTTATCCTGCACCTTCATGCTCATATAAAGGCATTTATCTGCCTATAGATACACTGTTAATTCTTTTTTCCTCATCCCTCAGACTCAAGTAGTTAATCACTTTATAAGGAGCTATTTTTCTGTCTTTTTGTATTAATATTCAATAAAAGGGTATTTTTTCCTCTTTTTCTCACTACTTCTCTATTTTTGCTGAGCTCCCCTCTAACTACTCTCCTCATCAGAGGGGAGTATTAGGTTTTTCTTATTTCTATTTACATATTTGGGGATAATCTCAAACTGTTTTTCCAAATTGCCATTATTAAAAACCCAAATTGCCATTTCTGGGCACATTTGGAGATTTTCCTATATTTTTTTCAATATGGAGACACATTCAGAGCTTAGTAAATAACTCCCACAGAAATTATGATGTGTCTGAGTTTATCAATCTGCAAGCCATGGGTATCATGGGAAATGTATCACACAATAGCTTTATTTCCAAAGGTTAGTTATCGCTGCCCTATAGTATCCAGAGTAAATTATTTTAATGGAAATCTCTGTGAAATAGTAAATGGCTTTTTATAACCTCTGGTTCTCAAGCTTCTGACACATTTGCTCATTACGAACAAACACGTACTTTCTCTGTGAGGTGAATTACAGTATAATCCTAGTATTTCAGTCCTCAATTATTTTACATTAAGTCATTTTATATAAAAATTTACAATTACAAAAATGCAGTGGAAATTTTTTATATAAATGTGTGACACGCAAGCACACAAACACATCATGATCAGCCTTGAAAGTGGGTCTCTACTAGCGCCATTACCTGTTTATAACAGTTGATTTAAAAAAAAGTTTTTGGGTAAAATTGAATAAACAGTTTCTAATTTGTCTGGACTTCTTGTGGATACCTTGAGCATGTTAGATTTTTCAACACTACTTTTCCTCTTCTTTATAGAGAATGGAATTCTGGGTGCTAATCAGGTTTATTAAAGAATTTGAGGTTCTGATTGGCTACTGCTACATTTTTCTGCAATCTGTTTGCATTTAATCAGTAAGTGTTTCTAATGGCTATTTTAAGAAAGTAACATAGTTTATGGATATGTAGTCATAAAATCCCTACCTGGCCAAAGAAATTAATCCAATAAGAGTACATGGGAATTTCGATAATCTGGTACAAATTAATGAGTTATAACAAGTCTGGACAGCAGGTGGCAGCATAAAACTGCCTGCGAATGTAAATCAGCCACCATGAATCGGTGTAAAATGTACTGTCAGGATTATAATAGTATTGTCAAGGTTGCTAATACACAGTTGTCCAATCTAGCATTTCTGACATGGCTATTGCCATTGCTGAATGGGAAGGCAAAAAAATAAAAAATAAATACCCAAGCAAATAAAAAACAAATAAAAACTTGGATTTCTTCCTGGATTGAAACTATGATAAAGTGAGTATAATAACAGAAGAAGACAGGAGTAAATTTAGTTTGTAAAACTACAAACATGATATTATTGTTCAGACAGTGTTGTGTCTGGTGGACAGCGTATTGATATGTATATGGTTTGGAAATCAAAGGTTTGGTCAAGGTTGATTAAGAGACACTTCATGTGACACCACAGCAGTTGTAGATTGACTTCACTTGACCTCCCATGAACCAGTGTCTGCTTTTCTAACTGCATGTGATCTATTGGGGGCTGATCAGCAATGTTATCCTGGGGATATATGGGGGCTATTTAGATCCAGGTGATCGGGGATCCATTGGTCTTACTTAGGGGAGAAGATGCTTGATTAAATGGCTAATTATAGTATCAGGGCCAGAAGAATTGGGTAACCTCTGGCTTTATGGATGTTAAACTCTGGGACTCAGTACCTCTTAGACCAAATATTGGCTTAGATGGCTTGGAGATCCGAATTCTAATATCTGTCACTCAACTGGCCAGGAGATGGAGAGATGGCAAGGGATTTTTCTCTACACCCCACTGCATTTCATCATGGGAGAAGGAAGTGGAGGGGTGGGATTTATGCTTTCCATGATGGTCTAGCAAGCTGTTAAGACCATAGGCCAGGGATAGGCAACCTTTGACAATCCAGATGTTGTGAACTAAATCTACCATAATCCTCTTACAGTCATAATGCTGGCAAAGCAGCATGGGATCCACAACATCTGGAGTGCCAAAGGTTGCCTACCTGTCTTTTCCACAGGTTTAAAACAATGAAATATCAACAAGGCTAAAAAAATCTGAAATATATTATTGAAAAATTAAAATATTCCCATTTCTTTTTGTAAGAATTTTTTTATTTTTATACCTTCAAATAGTAAGGACATGATTTATAAGTAGGTTGTGAAGAAGTAGCCAATTATTTATTTCAAGAGTCATACAAAAAATAAACAAAACAAAACCTAAATTAACTAGCACAACAAATATTGCAGTGTTTCATACCTACATAGAATGCTTTGTTACTTCACGGTAAAAGGCTGTCTTACCAGAAATGTGTGGGTACAAACCCATGTGGCATGTAAAAAAAGGCAATCGATGTATATACACTGCTCAAAAAAATAAAGGGAACACTTAAACAACACAATGTAACTCCAAGTCAATCACACTTCTATGAAATCAGTCTGTCCACTTAGGAAGCAACACTGAGTGACAATCAATTTCACATGCTGTTGTGCAAATGGGATCGACAACAGGTGGAAATTATAGGCAATTAGCAAGACACCCCCAATAAAGTAGTTGTTCTGCAGGTGGTGACCACAGACCACTTCTCAGTTCCTATGCTTCCTGGCTGATGTTTTGGTCACTTTTGAATGCTGGCGGTGCTTTCACTCTAGTGGTAGCATGAGACGGAGTCTACAACCCACACAAGTGGCTCAGGTAGTGCAGCTCATCCAGGATGCCACATCAATGCGAGCTATGGCAAGAAGGTTTGCTGTGCCTGTCAACGTAGTGTCTAGAGCATGGAGGCGCTACCACAAGACAGGCCAGTACATCAGGAGACGTGGAGGAGGCCATAGGAGGGCAACAACCCAGCAGCAGGACTGCTACCTCCGCCTTTGTGCAAGGAGGAACAGGAGGAGCACTGCCAGAGACTGCAAAATGAATTCCAGCAGGCCACAAATGTGCATGTGTCTGCTCAAACAGTCAGAAACAGACTCCATGAGGGTGGTATGAGGGCCCGACGTCCACAGGTGGGGGTTGTGCTTACAGCCCAACACCGTGCAGGATGTTTTGCATTTGCCAGAGAACACCAAGATTGGCAAATTCGACACTGGCGCCCTCTGCTCTTCACAGATGAAAGCAGGTTCACACTGAGCACATGTGACAGATGTGACAGAGTCTGGAGACGCTGTGGAGAACATTCTGCTGCCTGCAACATCCTCCAGCATGACCGGTTTGGCAGTGGGTCAGTAATGGTGTGGGGTGGCATTTCTTTGGGGGGCCGCACAGCCCTCCATGTGCTCGCCAGAGGTAGCCTGACTGCCATTAGGTACCGAGATGAGATCCTCAGACCCATTGTGAGACCATATGCTGGTGCGGTTGGCCCTGGGTTCCTCCTAATGCAAGACAATGCTAGACCTCATGTGGCTGGAGTGTGTCAGCAGTTCCTGCAAGATGAAGGCATTGATGCTATGGACTGGTCATCTGGGACATCATGTCTCGCTCCATCCACCAACGTCATGTTGCACCACAGACTGTCCAGGAGTTGGCAGATGCTCTAGTCCAGGTCTGGGAGGAGATCCCTCAGGAGACCATACTCCACCTCATCAGGAGAATGCACAGGCGGTGTAGGGAGGTCATACAGGCACGTGGAGGCCACACACACTACTGAGCCTCATTTTGACTTGTTTTAAGGACATTACATCAAAGTTGGATCAGCCTTTATTGTTTTTTTTCACTTTAATTTTGAGTGTGACTCCAAATCCAGAACTCCAAGGGTTGAAAAATTTGAATTCCATTTTTTAATTTTTGTATGATTTTGTTGTCAGCACATTCAACTATGTAAAGAACAAAGTATTTCAGAAGAATTTTTTTTTTTTAATACAAATATCTAATGTCCTTTGGGTTTCTATGGTTTCCCATGGTGCAGTTCATTTTTCGTTTGATTGCCAATTTTTCTAATCACATACTCAAGCTAGTAAATAGTATTTTGATGTAACTTTGCTGCAATACCAGAAACAAAAAGTAGCATTGGGCTTTATTAAATCATTTTGAATCTTGGCTTAACTTAACAGAAAAATAACTCATAATAGCTTACATTTAGCAAATTCAGTTTTCAAGTCATCACTTTTCCTGGAATACTCCACACCATAGTATGCTGTTTACATTTTCCCCAGGGTCAGCTGCTCTCGTCTATTTTAGTAGCAGAATCCCTTGAAGATATTTTCTGAAGACGTGTTACACATTTTCTTACCTATAGCAGTTCAGTAGCAATTAATTTACACAGTCTGGTAACTCTGGAAAATTTGGCCTGGGCATTTCTTTATCACAGCAGCCCAATGAGAAGGGTGGCGTGGCCAGAGGGTGTGTTTTGTCATCACCAATGGCTCTCAAAGTGAGCATGTTGGTTCAATGCTTTTCCAGGGCAGACCATGCACAGAGCTACTGAAGAGCTTTAGCATGAGAAAGGCCCTGCATCTGTTCTGCACAGCGCAAGCATTTTTATTAACATGCTTGTTCTGTGTTTGCTTGTAACTTGTCTCGATAAGTGGAATACTAGGAGACAAAAATACAGGAAAGAGTATTGTGCATGTGTTTAGGCCTGCTTGTGGGATTGCGTGTGTGTAGAGTGAGCTGATTGTGGTGTGATGTTGTGTAAATAGGTCGGTTAGGGAATGTAGTATGTGTCTGTGTGTGTGTGGCAGGGTGCTGTGTGTTTGATTGTGCTGTGTGTGTGAGGGTGCTTTGTGTGTGTGTTTGAGGGTGCTGTGTGTGTGTGTGAGGGTGCTGTGTGTGTGAATATGTTTGGAGGTATTGTGTGTGTGGGGGGGGGGACATAGATTAATGTAAAGATATATTTTTTTATTTTAATTAAAAAAGCATAGTATCCCTCTTCTCCTCTTACCTTTTGCCTGTGAGGGAGGACCGTGCAGCCAGCCCTGTTGATCCTAGTGGTGAGTGAACTCTAACCTGCGGGAGCATTGCAATGGTAACCGCGGCAACGCTCTGACCTCGCGAGAGGAACTCGGCGAAGCAGCAAGCCAGAGCTCCCTGGGTCCTCTCCTGCCTCCATCCCTCCCCAGCCGGCAGTCGCCTTTGATCCACCGGCCCATGAAGGCACACAGCAGGGCCAGTGCTCGGATAGCTCTGGGTCTGCATGGGCTCGGCCCATGGCCATCTCGGCCCACCGAGCATTTGCCCGGTATGCCCAATGGCCAGTCCGGGCCTGCTCTGAAGGATATAAAAAAAAAAGATGTCTGATTTAAAATTACTGTGCTATAATCCTTAACAGATTACATTGGCTGTTTTAAAAAATTTTTCATTCTGATTACTATTGTATTACAATTAACTGCTTAAACCTCTAAATCTAAATAACATTAAGCACGCTGTCTTGGCGTCATACTTGACTCTGGCCTCACCTTTGAGCCTCACATCCAGTTTGTTGCCAAATCCTGTAGGTTCCAGCTCAAAAACATAGCCCACATCCGCCCCTTTCTTACGCAAGATGCTACCAAAGAGCTTGTCCATGCTCTAGTAATTTCCCGCATGAATTACTGTAACCCTCTCCTCATTGGTCTCCCCAAAAGCCGTATTGCCCCTCTACAGTCTGTAATAAATGCTGCAGCTAGACTGATTTTCCTCTCTAGTCGGTCCTCTCACACCTCACCCCTCTGCCAGTCCTTACATTGGCTCCCTGTATCCTATAGGAGTTAATTCAAAGTGCTAACCCATACATTTAAAGCACTGAACAATTCTAGCCCCTCTTATATCTCTTCACTGATCCATAGGAATGCCCTCCTCGTTCCCTCCGCTCTGCCCGTGACCACCTCCTGACCGCTGCTCGCACCCGTACGGCCAACTCGCGCTTGCAGGACCTCTCACGGGCGGCTCCTTTCCTATGGAATAGCCTGCCAACCGCCAACAGACTCTCCCCTAGTCTTCAATCATTTATGAAGGGCCTTAAAACCCATCTCTTCAGGAAAGCTTATGGCCTCCCAGAGTAACCTCTACCTTACATACCTGTCTCTTGCTCTCTCCTATAGGGCAGTGCTTTACTCTCTCCTCCAGCTCTGCTTCACTCCCACCCTATTTGATTGATATTTCCTGTCCTAATGTGCCTTATACTCCACCTCCTATAGTTTGTAAGCTCGTTTGAGCAGGGTCCTCATCAACCTATTGTTCCTGTAAGTTTTCTTGTAATTGTCTTATTTATAGTTACATCCCCCCTCTCATAATATTGTAAAGCGCTACGGAATCTGTTGGCACTATATAAATGGCAATAATAATAATAATAATAACCCCCTTAACGACCCCATGCTGGAGACTAGTTACCCATGTTTCTGTTACATCCACCATTATTTGAAAGATGCCTAAAGTATCGATTTATGGAAATATTTGTGCTCTCTAGACCTGCGGCTGTTTAGCTCTAAAACATTACATACATTTCCTCTTCTTATCTTTAATAAGTACATTGCCAAAGTAAAGTATCACTTGTGTTTAAAGGGATGCTATAGTCATCAAAACAAATTTAGAAGCAGTTTTGGTGTATAGTTAAAGCCCCTGCAGTCTCACTGCTCAATTCACTGCCATTTAGGAGTTAAATTACTTTTGTTTCTGTCCATGCAGCCCTAGTCACACCTCCCCTGCCTGTGACTGACACAGCCTGCATGAAAATAGAATGGTTTCATTTTCAATCAGATGTAAATTACTTTAAAAGTTTTTATCTTCTGCTCTGTAAATTAAACTGTAATTACACACAGGGGCATCCTACAGAGTCTAGCAAACTATTAACAGAGCAGGAGATAAGAAATTATATATTTAACAGACTATACAATAAAGAAAGTGTAAACATTAGATAATACTTTACAGGAAGTGTGTAGGAAGGCTGTGTAAGTCACATGCAGGAAGGTGTGACTAGGGCTGTATAAACAAAGTGATGTATCTCCTAAATGGTAGAGAATTGAGCAGTGTGACTGCAGGGGCATGATCTATACAACAAAACTGATTCATTAAGCTAAAGTTGTTTTGGCGACTATATAGTCCCTTTAAATGTCTTATTCTGTAATTATTAAAAATGTATTGGATAAATGAATGGGATCACCTAATTTGTTCCTTTTTATTTCATTTTGTAAATGAAAAGCAGGATGACGAAAAAAACCCAACATTTTGCACCTACATAGAAACATAGAATGTGACGGCAGATAAGAACCATTCGGCCCATCTAGTCTGCCCAATTTTCTAAATACTTTCATTACTCCCTAGTCTTATCTTATAGTTAGGATAGCCTTATGCCTATCCCACGCATGCTTAAACTCCTTTACTGTGTTAACCTCTACCACTTCAGCTGGAAGGCTATTCCATGCATCCACCTGGTTTTTATATGCTTGTATCTAATAGGGGAGGGGGGAATTATAATTAGCTAAAGATTTTAGAAAAGTTAATTAATCCCCGTGTGTAACAACATGCAAAGTTTATTTGTGGGCTTTTTTATAGAAACGTACATGAATGAACAAAGTGAGACAAAGCTCCACAGTGAAGGGGTTAATCAGATAGTTAAATGGTTAAATGTATTCATTTTATGACCATGTTGGACAATTTAGGACAAATTAGTTCAACCTGGATAAGAGGAAAAAATAGTTCTAGAGTAATTTTTTACATTGTTTATGTTAATGTAAACTTTACAGTGTGGTTTAAACTCACAGCTCACTGTTTGGTAAATATTGTCTGTCTGTAACTTAAAGGGACACTATAGGCACCCAGACCACTTCATCTTATTGAAGTGGTCTGGGTGCAGTGTCTCTTTCCTCCTTAGTCCTGCAATGTAGAACATTACAGTTTTAGAGAATTTACAATGTTTACATTGTAGTACTAAGGCTGCTTCTGGTGGCTGTGTACAGACATGGACTAGAGGTGCTTCTTGGAGTTTCACTGAGTGTAACTGCATGCAACGATACTGGACATTCTTGCGCTCTGCATGAGAACGTCCAGCGTCAGGGAAAACCATTGAGGCATTGCGCATTAGGTTCCCCTGTTGGACGAAGTCGGCAGTCCGCCACCCAATACGGGGGACATCGGCGCTGGTATTGAGTAACAGAAAAAAGGGTTATTTAACCCTTCACAACATTGGGGGTGGGGGTGGGGGTGGGGGTGAGAGGGCTAATGAACATGTAGGTGTTAGGAATACATTTTTGTATTCCTAACACTAAAGTTTAAACAGTTTATTTTACTAAACCAAAGGAGAATCGGTGAGCCAATTTCTGATTTAATATACAGATCTACTAGCATATTTCCATTAAATAGTAAATGATGGTGAATTAAAAACATAACTTGCTGGGGGAGGGGGCCTCATCTAGCATGTTGCATGTGGTTAGAGCTCCCTTGGAAAAGCTTCATATAGCGCTAAAATACTCGACAATATTGGTGTAATCTGGGCACAAATGTTACTCAATCACTGAGGGAACATCTGACCGATTTTTTGACCAGCTTCAGCCTGGAAATTGAGCACTGGGGGCCTCCTCAGTGAGATATCAAAATCATGAATGAATCCAGAGGCTGTACATTCACTTTTGTACATTCACTTTTCATTTCACTGATACTGTACTGTTTAATGAGTAAACCTCAAAGATTCCCTGAATCCTTCTGTAGTTACTAGAAAAACCTATGCTATTTTTTTTTTATTTTTTTTTTCACCTTTCCAAACATTTTAACAAACATTCAACACTAATCAAAAAGGGAAATATGTCTAAAAAAAAAAACAGATTTTTTTTTTATCCATATACTTAATAAATTGTGAAAAATATATGCATTTACTATAATGTGGTCAAGTATTTAATAGTTCTGTAAACAATACATTTTATTAGCAGCAGAACTGGACTCCCTTCACTTCCTTGTCTGCACTGATGCCCAGTCCAATCAAATGTTATTCATACAGACGCATTGAAGACAATTCTCCAGGCCAGAGCTTCTTAAAGATGTTGGTAATTTCATTCCGAGTTATGGATTCATACAAACAAAATATACTTTAGGGCTTTAATATTGTTGGTAATATTTTTGGATAACCTTTAAAAAAATAAAAAATATTTACGTTTTGTAATATTTTGATAATTTTTATATATTGAATGTTTTTTATATATATATATATATATATATGAGATATATTTTTTTATATTCTAATATGTTAAAAAAAAAGTATTTTAAACGTTTATCCAAAAATATAAAATCTTTTGAAAAGCTTATCCAACAATATTAAATTGAAGCCGAAGTCGGGTGGGATCTTGTTCACGTGTGCCATTACAGGGAGAACCTTAGCGTGTTGCATATCAAACTAAAACCACACACTAGGTCCGTATCTGAAATTCCAACCCAGTCAAGAGATGTAGTAGGGACTTCTTTGTCTCTGTATATTTCACCGCCTGACTTTCTTAGACACCGGGCATAGCTGCAGTGTCAATCCCAACAGCTGTCACCAACTACTGGAGCTCCTGAAGAAGACCCCCCCCCAAAGCAAGATGGCAGCGCCCACAAAGGACAAGTTCAGGAAAGTAAAATTCACCTTTCCCTGTCCTCCACTGGACCCCCAACAGCAATGTCATCATCCGTGGTCTTTGCAAATTCGACAATGTCCCCAGTTGGTGACAATGCCACTTTAAGTTTTGCTCACATTTTCTTCTAGTTCTATGAAGCTGACACTGACACTTTAGTACACTTCCAGCTTCAGCTTCTTGTGTGAAATAATTCTAAATCTAAATAAACCTTTGATTTTATTCAAACTGTTAATGTCCTCAAACATTCCATGAAATTATGGTTTGGAATCAAGTGTCATGAAGATTGTGGCCAGCCAGACAGTGTTCAGAACATGACTTCATGGCATTGTCTGCATTAGATCTATTTATCTCCAGGGCCTTAGCATTGAACACACTGCATGGATATGTTACTGTCAAGGGATAAAAAGGAAACAGCGGTCAGATAAGACATGAGAAATTCTAAACTTCAAGCATTGCGTTTATTCTCGTAGAACAATTACAAGCTATAAAAATGTAAAACCATTTTTACACTTTAGCATCTTAAGTTAATAGTTTGATTTTACTGCCTTTTGTCTATTAATTGCATGGGGCAATACATCGTGATCTAATTATATTAAACATATTAAAAGGAATATTATAAGTAACCTTCATCTACACAGCGTATGTGTACCCCAGTCTCTTTCTCTCAGGTCTTTACTGGTTCTTTTATATCCCATTTATGTCACTCAGGACTTTGTGCCTTTCTTAAAGATTTCAATCCCCTCTATATCTCTCTTTGCCTCCACCCATGTCACTCTGACCCCCATTGTTTCTCATCCCACTGTTTCTCTCAGATGTGGCACCTATAATCTTCACTGAACTCTTTATTTATAGATATCTGCTGATATTTGTAGTATATTTGGTCTCTAGTGTATTTTGTATTTTTATAACTTAGGAATCACCATAATTTTATAGGTCTATATTTTCAGTTATCATTCCTTACACATTAAGAGACTCTATGCCAAATCAGCTAGTTTCTATTCCTTTGACATATACCCTTATTAATCTGGCTAGAAAGTATATCCCATTGAACTAATTGTTATGTCAATTGGTATACACTGTCTCATTTTATTTTATTTCTATTCTTTTGACACATATCTCTACTAACCTAGCCAGTAATTACATCTCACTGAAATATTCTTTATGTCAAGTGGTATACATTGTGCCACTTTATTTTATTTTATTTCTATTCTTTTGACACATACTTCGATCAACCTGGCTAGTAATTACATTTTATTGAAATACTCTTTATGTCAAGTGGTATTCTTTGTGTCACTCTACTTATTTTATTTTGTATATTTACAATTAAGTTTTCAGGGTATCAGCTGTATAATGAAGGTCTTTATTGACCCTATATATATCAGACATGGGAGGACCTATCGAGAGATTATGTGGTGGTTTGGTTAGTTTTTGATTCCACCCTCTCCCGGCTCTCCCCCATGTTCAGTACGATAACGGACTTGGTATACTTCGTTTCTTTAAAGGGAGGAGTCACTAGCTGCATGATGCGGCAGTCTCATCCACCCATATCCTGCCTACCATTGATACGTATGTAGGATTAAGGGAGGAGCTTTCTTTCCCACAAGATGGGTGTAGCTAATAGCCGCATGACCTATCAGCCCTTTGGTTTGACTTAGCCTGTCTTGAGTGACTGCAAAAGACATGTAGCAAGACTTGGTAGCAACAGGCACTGAGGTTTCACTGAGAAAAGTAAGGCGCGTACTGAATGCAGAAGGTTTCCATGCCAGAACACCACTACAGACCTAAAATCACAATAAAAATCAGATCCATACATACTCAAAAATATACAATAAGTGGATCAGCGGTATGTCTGGAGGAAGAAGGATGAAGCATACACTGAAAAGAACACTCTGCCTTTAGTTAATCATGGTGGTGGCTCGGTGATGCTCTGGGACTGCTTTGCCTCCTCTGGCACTGGAAACCTGCAATATGTGGAAGGCAAGATGAATTCATTAAAGTATCAGGAAATCCTAGGAGAAAATTTAATTTAATTTGTGAGGAAGCTGAAGTTTGGGTGTCACTGGACCTTACAACAAGACAATGATTGACTTTGGTACGTTTATCCATACAATTTTGAGTCATTATTCGGATTGTTCCATACATAGTGCCTTTTTATTCATTACAATAAAGTATTTTTTATTTTTTCTGCATTATTTTGGAACCCTTACGTGATTTATGATATTGGCAAGTTTTACTACCAGTACTCAGTGCTTATTTCCCGAGTCACAATATGTATTATGATATTTTCCTTTACTCTGTTTACAACCAGTTTTGAGTCTCATTCTCTTTTTGAGACTCTATCATTTTCATCTTCTAATATATTTTGGGTACAAGCCCTTCATTTGGTGGATCTAGAACCACCGTACTGACCTTTGTGTGTTCAGTTCTCACATTCCGTGAGATTTGGACACATATTTATCCTTTTGTATTTAATAATTTCATAGAGTTTAAGACCCATTAGAATTTAGGTCAGTTTGCTAGAGATCACTTAATTAAATTTTAGCATGGCTGGTTTTCTCTCAAATAAAAAAGACTCCTCCACTTGGTGTCTAGATGCAGACCTGGTGTTCTCTGAATCTAATTTGAATATTGAAGAACCCAACTATACTTTAACATCTTGGTTCAATACACTCGCTAACCTTTACAAACAGCAGATAAGTACAAGCTGGGAAATTGCCTCACTTGAAAATTACCTAAAAAAAGGGACTTATTCCCAGAGGTTTGAGAGTTCCTACAACACCCTCTAACCATATTGATGGGGATGATTTCATTAAAGAATGGGAGGAAGTGGCAGGTCAATGCTCAGCCCGCTTTATGGAAATCATCTGCAAATATGAGAAGAAAAAATTGCAAGACATAGAGACAAAGGTCGATAAAGAAATCGATAACATTGATCAATTCAAATCTGACCCCACCTGCTCAGTCTGACACTTTTCATCCGAATTCCTTTTTCAACTATAACACCAAGGGTCTAGTTTATCTGATAAGATCCCAATGTAACAAACTATATGTAGGCAAGACTTTCAGGCCATTCAAAAGATGGATCCTGGAGCATATTAATTCTATTAAAACTAGCAGACACATTGAAACTACAGTATCCAGACATGTTAAAAATTTCCATCAAGATGACCACTCTGTACTCCAATTTTTGGGTATAGAATTGGTCAAACTTGATCAAAGGAAAGGGAACCTGGATAAACTTCTGAGGAGAAGAGAGTGTTTTTGAATCTGCCGCCTAAATACTCTGTCTCCTATAGGGTTGAATGAGGGTTTCTCCTATTCTCCCTTTATTAGTGATCTCTAATAGTATAATACAATCTACATAGTTTTAGGAATTTTATTACATTTCGCGACACGGAAAATGATTTACTCACATACACCTATTTTTTCGTTTATTTGATTATTATAAATTTGTTTTATGAGATACCTCTAATATTTAAGATCTATATGATCGCCAAGTGACCGATTTCATTTAAGCCTCTTCCTCTCAGATCTTTAAGCCAAGTGACAGTACAATATACCCTTTGGTTGACATCTATAGTATGAAATTGTGTTATAGACAGTTTTTCTTTGGTAAGGACAAAATAGATATTTAGTATGTACCACCATAGTAGCCACTGTGGCACCTATAATCTTCACTGAACTCTTTATTTATAGGTATCTGCTGATATTTGTAGTATATTTGGTCTCTAGTGTATTTTGTATTTTTATAACTTAGGAATCACCATAATTTTATAGGTCTATATTTTCAGTTATCATTCCTTACACATTAAGAGATTCTATGCCAAATCAGCTAGTTTCTATTCCTTTGACATATACCCTTATTAATCTGGCTAGAAAGTATATCCAATTGAACTAATTGTTATGTCAATTGGTATACACTGTCTCATTTTATTTTATTTCTATTCTTTTGACACATATCTCTACTAACCTAGCCAGTAATTACATCTCACTGAAATATTCTTTATGTCAAGTGGTATACATTGTGCCACTTTATTTTATTTTATTTCTATTCTTTTGACACATACTTCGATCAACCTGGCTAGTAATTACATTTTATTGAAATACTCTTTATGTCAAGTGGTATTCTTTGTGTCACTCTACTTATTTTATTTTGTATATTTACAATTAAGTTTTCAGGGTATCAACTGTATAATGAAGGTCTTTATTGACCCTATATATATCAGACATGGGAGGACCTATCGAGAGATTATGTGGTGGTTTGGTTAGTTTTTGATTCCACCCTCTCCCGGCTCTCCCCCATGTTCAGTACGATAACGGACTTGGTAGACTTCGTTTCTTTAAAGGGAGGAGTCACTAGCTGCATGATGCGGCAGTCTCATCCACCCATATCCTGCCTACCATTGATACGTATGTAGGATTAAGGGAGGAGCTTTCTTTCCCACAAGATGGGTGTAGCTAATAGCCGCATGACGCGGCATCCTGCATCCTCCCTTATCTTTTGCCTTCCTACATTCACGTAGGGCATGACGCCTCCGCGGGCGCCCCGCCTACATTCACGTAGAGCATGATGTGCATGCGGGTGCTCCGCCTATACCACGCCCTCTCGCACACCTGTATGGACATTGGGCGATTTCTGGATGATCTGGATTGGCTCACTGAATGCTTATAAGTCACACCAGTTACTGTGGTACTCTTAGTCCCTGACGAACGTGCAATTAAACGCACCGAAACGCGCGTCGGGTTCTTTGTTGTTTCCTGTCCTCTACACATGGTGGCACTAGGTGTTTAATTAACTTTTTTAATTTTGTTTTTTTATTTTTAGCACTGAGTTATGTGGTCTAGGGGATAACTGGGAGAGAGTTCTTCTCGTTTCCATTTCTCATTAGGGACAGTATAGAACACCCTTGAAGGTGTTTGGCATAGGAGCAATAGGGATTTAATTCTGGATCTGCACTGTCCCTTTTACTGCTGTTTTTCAAGCATTCTCTGATGACTGTTGAGTTTTCTCTACATTCTACTAGGGACAGCATAGAACACCCCCGAAGATGTTTCACATAGGAGCAATAGGGCATATTCAGTTTTTTATATATCCCTACTGGTAGCCTCCTCTGGCATTTCAGATTTATCTGTATTATAGCCACTAACCTGGTCCCAGTGTTGGTGTCAGAACTTCATTGAGTCTCTCTATCTCCCCTATTGACTTTGGTATGTTTATCCATACAATTTTGAGTCACAATTCGGATTATTTTTTCGGCATTTTTTGGAACCCTTACGTGATTTATGATATTGGCAAGTTTTACTACCAGTACTCAGTGCTGATTTCCTGAGTCACAATATGTATTATGATATTTTCCTTTACTCTGTTTAAAACCAGTTTTGAGTCTCATTCTCTTTTTGAGACTCTATTATTTTCATCTTCTAATATATTTTGGGTACAAGCCCTTCATTTGGTGGATCTAGAACCACCACACTGACCTTTGTGTGTTCAGTTCTCACATTCCGTGAGATTTGGACACATATTTATCCTTTTGTATTTAATGATCCAAAGCATACCTCAAATTCCACCAAGGCTTGGTTGCAGAAGTAGTCCTGGAAAATTCTTCAGTGGCCATCACAGTCACCTGACTTGAACCCCATAGAAAATCTCTGGTGGGATTGAATAAGGTGTTTGCAGCACCCAAACCCAAGAATATTACTGAACTGGAGGCCATTGCTCATGGCTAATGGGCTAAGAAGATCCATCAGAAATGCTGCCAGAAGCTGGTGTCTGGCTATGCATATCTTTTGCAGCAGGTCATAACAGCAAAAGGGTGATCTACTAAGTATTAAAGATGCTTGCCATGGAGGGGTTGAATAATTTACAAGTCATTATGAGTTGCATTTTCAGTTGAATTTAGGGAAACCACTTGAAGCATGTATGAATGGATGTACTGAGGTAAAACTCAGAGTTATGCTACGATAAAAAACAGCAACAAGCCAGGGATCTGCAGGAATTTACACATCACTGTTTTATATGTATATAATGTTTATATATTATTCCACAAAAATTTTTTTAGTGAGCACATTCACATCAGTTTGATTGTTGCGGATACAAGACATTACTTTTAACTTTCAAAAAAAATGTGTTTTCTCATTGCTGGAGCTACTGAAAGAGGCAAGGGGTGCCTGCTTAATCATGTTTTCCTATTGAAAAGATAGAAAATATTAATTTAAGGATTCATTTATGTTTGGTGAGATATTTCACCTATTCCTGTTTGTGACACAAATCATAAACTATCTAATAATCTAGACAGAGAATACCAGTTCTGTCAACCTCCACTTCTGTGTCTTCATATTCGTTTCTGATTAGAACCAACACCTCGTCAAAAATCCAAAGTTCTTACTAGATTATTTAGGCACCATCTTTTAATGAATCTAGTGCAAATCAGTAGAAAGGTTGCAGGAAAAAAATAAGTATAAACTAATTGAGTATATGAGGGATATGCGGGGGCCAAAAGAATTAGAAGGCAAGAGTCTGTAGAGGAACGACAAACTTAATGCCACTCCATATGATAGTGGAACTTAACATTCTATAGATCATGTACTGCTGTGTGCAGCAATGTCACTACTGAGTACCATTTCCAAAATACATCGCTTTCCTGATTTAAGATTCCTCACTCCCACCTTGCTAACAGTTGCCAAGCAACTGTGGCTGCAACCCTGTAATGTAGAGTAGATATTACCTGATACCCTTCTCTTTTATTTGGGACATATTTTTAGTATGCTAGATGAAACAAAAGAAGCAGGACTCTTTGCAAACACCAAACAATTTAATAAAATCTAAGCCACATAGTTAATATTAATATCAAAGAAAGCATCTGAATATTGTGGTCTTTTACTGTCTGACTGTCAAGTAATACGTACAAAATTTGTGGTTCTGTGAGGTAGGGACAAATTCAGGATTTTTGCCAAATTCCAAATGTATTTCTTTGTTACAAGCAAATAGCATATGTCTTTATATGTCTGTTATTGCGCTACTCACTCTCCAACTTTTACTTTTAGAAATACGAATCGTTTGGGGATATTTACTACATATTTCTGCTGTGCGATACTGAGGTTTATTCTCCAAAGAGTGGGTTGTTCACTCTTGAATTGCAAAGTTTAATTCAAAATAGCGTAGAACTGAGCTTATAAGAAAATTGTGGTAGTAGATGACAAAACAAGCTTGAAACGCGTCTGCAGCCACATGTATGTATAGTGCATTCCAGTTAGGAACTTCTTGCTTCAAATGCAAAAGAGGGGCAGTTCACCTCATGAGCTGTAGACTTCCATATTTTAATACCCATGCTGGTTTCAGGGGTTTATTAGAAGGGAACCCAATACACAATACATTGCTGAAGCTTGAACATCATTGTGGTGCATGTGGCTCACATTGCGTGACTTACATTGTTAGCTGCAGCCCACTATAGGAGTACACAAAGATGTACAACTGGATGGCTATAGGCTCTGCAGCACCTCATCTGCTGATACTTCAGTGAATTCAGAAAGGGAGTGTGGGCTCTCTGTAGGTAAGACGTGATAGCAGGTTTTATTTGCTCTATGTTTGTCAGGCTTGCCGCTTGCTTACTGTGGCAAACCTAGCCACTTGGACTATATCAAGAGACTATACCTTTAAGGGTTGCCTATATGTCGGTGGGGATATGTGTTCATCTATGTACAATGTATGCGGGCTGTAATAACTGTGTATTCCCTGTATTTGCTATCCGCCGAATGCAGATAGCTATTTGTATGAGGTTTTCCTTTTGTTTCACGAACGGCACTTTGGCGGGCCGTTCGTGAACCGAAAACACTACACATAATAGCCCACACACTTAGAGGCGTGTGGCGCTTGTTAACCGATTGCAACAATGTTGCAATCGGTAATTAGAGGCTCTCCTAGGTGGCCGCAGTTCTACTACCGACCATGCGGCGGTCGGCCATCTTGGATCCTTTGTTCACTCAGCGGTGTTTGGTCGTCGAGCGCATGGTACTAAAAACGGCTACTCAACGGCGCGAACACCGCTGAGCCTCCAGGACGTTCGGGAGTTCCGGGCCGTTCGGTATTTCATTCCCTGGAAGGCAATCGGTCTTTTTAATATGTTTCTCAATAAATGTGTTTTTCGTGCGGCGTTCGGTTGTTTTAGCTGGGATCTGAGCGGTAATCTCACGAATGATGCGCTCAGACCCCAGCTATCTACCGAACGTCCATTCGTGCAAATAGACTGCATATTCGAAAAGTTATGTATTTTAATATAAATTGTCGGTTCTGCTGCACAGAGGGATAATCCACTTAACAGTATATTCCGGGAGGAGGATCCCTCTCGTGCAGCAGTGCCTGATGGGAGAAATGCTTTGTAATGTAAGTCCCCCATGTAGTCCCCTCTGGGAATGTCCCTGGGAAGGGACTCAGGAAACCCCTTGCATGGGGACTTGTATAAATTGTGCAGCAGAATTAAAAGACCTCAGTTGACTCTCAGAACTGTGTTTCGTCCGGTTAATGGGAGGTTTGGGATATTGCCTTGTTGTTTCCAGCGCTTGACTGTGGATTACTTCCTGAACCAGCGGAATTCGTGGATTTAATATTGGCGTTCCGCTACACTTTCCTCTCTGGTCGGCTGCCCACTTCCATCCTCCCTCCAGCGTGCATATACATGCAACCGAATGTGGTCCCGAATTTGGAGTTCGCCATATCGAACACCAAATTCGGGGCACAGAGATGACATCAGAGGTTAGAAAAGAGCGGTCACATACTGCCCATGAATAATACGTAATTCCAAGATAACTTGGACCAATAAGAGGAAAGACCTGACTACATATACTTACTTCTCCCATCATTGTTTCTGCTCCTGGAGAGTGATTTCTAGGATAAGAAAAAAAGAAACCCATAGGTTAGAATAAAAGGTTCCTGACTAATAGAGCATCTTCATTTACTTGGTGCCACCAGCAAGTAGAAACAAGAACAAAAAAGGATCCAAAAGGATAAGTGCCAACAGGCTTTCCAGGGGAGTTTGCAAGATACATTTGGGTTAAAGCCAGGATGCACCACTGGAAATTGCCAAGAGATCCAGGTCATGCAAGAATAGCTACCAAGACTTCAATGTGGACCTATTGTGTGTTCTTCAGTGATTTCCTTGAGGGAAAGTCCAATACACAAATCCACATATTCGACATCGCAGGCAAACAGTGTTGTAAAAATAAAGATCAGTTGATATAGATGAATGAGGGTTCCTGTATATTAGAGATTGCACTCGGTTATATTTTAAACGTCATTGCTGTATTATAGGTTTTTTTTCCTACCTTAAAACATGTTTGCCCCTTTTTACCTCCCAGTGCTTTGTTAGAAATGCTTTGTAGAATTTGTAGAATTCCACCGTATTATTCACATTGATATCAGTTTGTGCTGATTTGTATTCTCGTGTCAGGTACAACTGCACCCATCTCAGCAAATCATACCTGGCATGCTGCGTTAATGGGTTTGTTTGGCATTGATAAGGGTGGGCGAATTGACTGGAGGTGCAGATTAAGACAATGGTGTCATACAGTACAGATCTCAGCCAAAAGGCTGTGTTTACTTAGGGCAAGGTTACTGCGACTGACATAGAACACTCCCATTTAACTGATACCTAATCTCCTAGAAGATATTAAATAGAGGATGGGAGTGGACATTCTGCTGTGCAAGGAACGTTCAGAAAAAAAACAGCATCAGGGATTCTAACTAAACTGGAAATTGGGAATATTTCCCTAAGGATTGTAGCATTTAGGTCAAAATAGCTGGAAAAATAAACTGGGCAATTGCATGGTTGCATCCTGACAATTTCCAGTTTGTAACTGATTAAACTGTCATTGGTCACACTTAATAATATTTATGTGTGTATTCTTTTAAGATTTAGGAACAGGATACATTAAATATCTTATCTGGAATATAAGACTTTGATATATTTTATGCCATAGCTCTACTGATAAAAGCAAAACATTTCTGGGTTTGTGACTGCAGTTATGTGTCATTATTATATTTTACTAACCCTTCTATTACCAGTAACTTGTATACATGAGTGTGAAATGAAGGTATCCATACCTCAACACCATCGATAATCAATACCATTGCAAACAGTAATCATTTATTGTAGCCAGATGGGCAGCTCACTTGTGAACAACTGTTGAAACTCAATGTTCCAACCATTAATTCAATGGAAGGAGCCTCTCCAGCTTCCACTAGAGCCCAATGGACCTAGGGGAATAGTTGAGTAAATGTGTGTTATTCCATCTACACATGACACTGTTAATATTTGTTTAATTCCCACAACATATGAGGTGGGGAAATGTAGGGGAGCAGTATTATTGAATATTAGGGGCAATGTGACAATATATGGGGCAATGTAGGAGCAATAAATCAACTTAGAATAAATGTGATGGGTAACAACAACATATATATAACAATATATATGGGGCAATGTGATAACATAAGCACAATCAATATAGAGGTAAAATGCTTAAAAATAGGATAAAATGGCAACTTATGGGGAATATTATTTGTATATATACATATATTCCTTGTATAGGATTTAACCTCTAAATCTGTGCCTCCAGATAGAACATTTACGTAAAGCTTACTAGACCCTCTCATCAACACTTGGGTTAATAGGCAACCAAACAAAGAATAGTTTGACCTTCTTATCCTTGTTGTGAGTTGTCTCCACCCAATCATTATGAAAAATAGCTGCAATAAAATGGTGTGTGGGGGAAGTGGGGTTCGGGAAGGATCATCCTTAATCCAATTGCCAAAGATAACCTTCAGGCAAGCAAAAGCGGCGGTTTTTGATGCTCACCTCATAGGAGACTTACCTATAACTCTGGACAGCTTTTGACAAATGCTACATATATAACTGAGAATTCCTCTTTATTAAAGTATGAATCAAGGTACCTTGCCTACCCAGGTAATAGAACATGTCTGACAAGGCCGTATGCTGAATAAAAGTTCTTTATTTTAGATTATGCAAAAAAGTGTGCAGTAATAGTTACGAAACATATACTTACAAGATAAATTATATGCACTGTATTATTTAAAACACTTTTTTTATCTGAGACACTTTAAGTAGTGCTGCTTTCACAGCCCAAGAGTTTTGAGTCAAAGCTTTATTAATTAAACAGTGAGCTGTAGTGAAATAAGAACCGTATAGCATATTACAAAATGTTGACAATAATTATGGCTCAAATTTCAAAGTTCTATTTTCAATTCAATTCAGTTTGGCTAATTAACACCAAATAATTATTCACATGTCAACTCTTTAATTGAGCTAAAAAAATATGTATATAGGGGGCGTGTCTGACTTCCGGCCTGAACGGACGCATGGAGTGAGAGCTCTGCTCCATATCGAGCCACAAAGCTTCCTAAAACCGCACAAATAATAATTAAAACCGAAGTTCGACTTGCCAGAAATCACAGGGGACTATACTTACCAAGGTGATGTCTCCGTCGAAGCAAACAAAACTGACTGACCCGTCTAGACAACCGAAAAGGGACCGGCACAAATTGCCCCAAGATGGCGCTGGAGCGGAGTTTCCAACCCAGGCCTCGGAGGAAATGACAGAAGCCGACCAGGTATCAGACCCTGATCTAGAGGGTAGTATCACAAAAGTATACATCAAAACCATGCTCCAAGACTTACGAGCAACAATAAGAGAAGATTTTACCACAATAATCTCTGGTGTACACCAGGAAATAGCGGAGCTGGGTGACCGCACTGACCACTTAGAGCATAAAACGGAAGAATTGTGCTCAGCTCACAACGCGGCGGCTGACAAGCTCCAAGCGCTAGAAGCTGATAATGCGAAGCTGTGGCAGAAAATAGCAGACATGGAGGATAGATCGAGAAGGAACAATGTGAGGTTCCGAGGTATAGCGGAATCTATCATGCCTGACAATCTCTACAACTTTATTACTACTTTGTGCACAGCGCTGGCCCCTGCGGTGAGTAGTGACGCATGGGAGATCGATCGAGTACACCGACTTCCAAAACCACCACGCCTCGCTCAAGACGTCCCACACGATGTTATTGCCCGCTTTCATCACTTTAAATCTAAAGATACTCTCCTTCAGGCGGCGAGGGCGAAGAACGGCTTACCGGCACCCTATGATGGAATAACACTGTTCGCTGACCTGTCGGCCTTAACGATGGCCCGACGCAGAGACTTCTCTACAATTACGAAAACACTGCGCAACCACAAGTTGAATTACAGGTGGGGATTCCCTACGAAGATATTGGTGTGGCGCAATGGTAAACTGAGCGTAATAGCTGACCCGGAATCTGGCCTCACCATCCTGAAGGACTGGGGACTATGGGACCCCCAAGGCACAGCCAAACCTCCAGAGACCTCCCTTCAACGTCTCCGACCAGAATGGAAAATGGTGGGACACCAAAACGCCAGGCCAACACAAGGCACCAGTTCATAAAGATTACCGTCCAGAGACTCAGGCCAATATGCTGAATCCCGAAAATGACTTTACAAGAATACGGTTGACTGTCGTTCTGCAGGACTGGTATCGTTTAACCAACAATGTATTGTACATGTTTTAGGCACGGTAAATTCCCGCTCCCCCCCTCTGCCTGGGCGCACCGCCCTGCTCCGATACATTACTGTGTTGATGGAGGCACGGTCACTTGATGGCCAAACCCCGGCCCTCTCCCGTTGCCCACCTATCTGGGGGAATTGCGATGTGGGTACCCTCTTTACCCACACAATAACAAGCGAGCGGGCAATAACACATATGCCCTTCGCAAGCTAGTCCGAAAACTTACCACCCTCTTGCAGTAGCTTGATACCCCAAAACTGCATGAGGAACAAGATAGGGGAATAGAGCCCCGAGGGCACTAAACTGGAAACGCCGTAATATGCCTAAATAACGGGACCATTACTAATCCCCCTCATGTCTAGCAGGTTACACTAAATACTCTTTACAACACTCCTTGATGACATGTAAAGTGGGAATACAGACCACAACTCCCAAGTTAAGGCTTACCCACTTCCCCTCTTCTTCACTGTTACCTGTAGACGTTGACTGTAATCACGAACAAAAAAACAAAAAAAAATAAAAAAACCTGCAACCCCCCTATCCATTGTACCCCCACGCTTGTATATGCGGTAACACTACTGGTTTTCCATTACTGAGGCTCGGGAGCGAGCCAGCTCCACACGACCCCCCTACTAGGATGTCTTCTGGGTGTGCGCTGGTTAGCCATCCGGTACATCCACGAGTTTACTCTCATCTGAGAGTACCTTGTATATACTTTATTTGCATTGTTTATGTTTATGTTTATGCTCATGTCTTATGTTTTTCCTCTCCCCCCAAGTTCTTGCCCATCTCAGAATCGAGACACCTTACCACCAAATAGATCACGGGTACACGATGACAGAGATCGCTACACTGATCCAACTCATGTGGGGCACACTATGAGAGTAGATGTAATAGCAGCTCCCACTTTACGAATACGCGGGCACACTCAGAGCTCCTATACCCGGAAGTATGTCACACCAATTTAAGTGTCTCTCACTAAACGTTAATGGCCTGAACAGCCCTTTTAAGAGACATTCGGCTAGTAGGGAGATATACAAGTCTAAAGCAGCTATAGTCTGCTTACAAGAAACCCACCTGTGCACACACCGCCCTCCGTCCTTCAAACCATCTTCCTACCCCCAAATTTTCCATGCGCTCTCACCACACAAATCCAAAGGCGTTTCCATACTGTTTCACCAAGACTGGGTTTTCCAACTGACGGGGATATATCAGGACAAATTGGGAAGGTTATTGATACTGGTGGGCACGCTGAATGGCATCTCAATCACAGTGGTCTCATTATATGCCCCAAACGAAGCCCAGGCCTCCTTCTTACAATCAGCGCTTGCCAAAGTAGCAACTATGAGACAAGGGCACACTGTCATTTGTGGGGATTTCAATTGCACACTGGATCCCAACATAGACATACAAAGGACTCAAGGTAAAAAAACCCTACTTCAGGCCACATCACTGAGCCGTAGATTTGCCACACTTCTCCACACACACAACCTCTATGATACATGGCGTAGCCTCTACCCCAGCGGGAGAGATTATACTTATTTCTCACAAGTGCATCACACGTACTCACGCATTGATCTATGTTTGGTAGATGCAATGACACTACAAAATGTAGCGGAGGTAGAGATTGGAAACAGGACATGGTCAGACCATGCCCCGGTCATCACCACCTTCAAAACTCTATACCCAGCGAGAGGCAGGAGCCTATGGAGACTTAACGACTCCCTACTAAATGAGGCAGACTTACTTACAAAACTAGCCACTATGATCACATTGTTCTACCAAGACCATGCAACTGACGAGACTTCTATCCCTACACAATGGCTAGCCCTTAAAGCGGTACTTAGAGGCCTCTTTATACAAGCAGGAGCAAACCGTAAAAGAAAGGGCAATCAGAGTAAACAACGCCTGTTAGAGGATCTTGCACAGACGGAGGCTAAAAACAAACTTAACCCATCCAATAAACTAACTAAAAGATTAAACAAAATAAACACGGAACTACACGCACTGGCCCTACACGATATGGAAAGGCAAATGCGCAAACTCAACTTATCCCATTACATGCAGGGTAATAAAGCGGGCAAACAACTGGCTCGTCGCCTAAAAACACGTCACCTGCAGTCCAAACTACCATACATGACCTCAGCAACCAATCATAAGCTATACAACCCTCAAGATATCGTGGAGGAACTAGCCTCCTACTACGACACACTTTATAATCTATATAGAGAAAAAGATACACATCAACCTTCCAAGGACGAAATTCTAGACTTTCTCAACAGTGTAGATCTACCCCTCCTCACAGACGCTCAGAAAACATACCTTCAAACGCCATTCACAGAGGAGGAAGTACACAGGACCATTAGTTTATTGCCCAAACATAAAGCACCCGGCCCGGATGGTTTCCCAAACTCCCTTTACAAGTCACTAATCACACAATTAACACCGCATCTTACCAAGTTGTTTAACCATATCAAAGACACGGGGAATATCCCGTCCGAAATGCTCCTTGCACATGTAATAACCCTCCCTAAACCGGGGAAACCCCCAACAGAATGCGCTAACTTGAGACCAATCTCTTTACTAAATGCTGACACCAAATTGTACGCAAAACTACTGGCCACCCGCATAAAGCCGCTACTTCTAGACATGGTCTCACAAGAACAAGCTGGGTTTGTCCCTACAAGACAACCAGGAGACAACACACGCCATTTCCTAAACCTAATTCAATGGGCACAAAAAACCCAACAACAGGGTATACTACTAGCACTCGATGCTGAAAAGGCCTTTGATCGCCTAAATTGGTCCTATATGTCAGCAGTAATGACCAAAATGGGATTTCCCCACCCGTTTCAAAAAAGCATATTGGCCCTATATTCTAGCCCCTCGGCTAAGGTATATAACACCGGCTTTCTCTCCAAGCCATTCCCAATAACCAATGGAACCAGGCAAGGCTGCCCTCTCTCTCCGCTGATATTTATCCTCTGCCTGGAACCACTGATTAAACATATCAAATCACTAGACACAGTTCAGGGCTTACACACACCGATAGGAACAATGAAAATTGCTTTATTTGCGGATGACATCCTGCTCTTCATCACTGATCCCCCCAACTCCCTCCCAAACATAATGGCGCTTCTGGATAGATATGGCAAGGTGTCATAATACAAAAACAATGCAAATAAATCACAAGCATTAGCAATCCGTTTGCCACACCACACATTGTAAACTATCAAGTCTGTTTATCCATTCGATTGGCGTAAAACCTCAATCTCGTACCTCGGTATCCAATTACCGGCCACATCCACATTAGTAACTAAAGTGAATCACATCCCGCTTCTGCAAAAACTAGACCTCCAACTCACACAATGGGACGATAAAGGACTCTCATGGCTGGGGCGCATCAATACGGTTAAGATGATGATCTTGCCACACATCTTATACCTCTTCCGCACACTGCCGGTAGAGATCCCAAACGCGATAGTGAAAAGATTCCAAACGATCATAAACGCATATATCTGGAAAAGAAAACCTCCCAGAATCTCAAATAAACTGATCTGGAGACCCCTCTCGGAAGGAGGCCTTAGCGTACCCAATGTCCAGCTTTACTACAAAGCATCAATACTGGCACAGGGCCTCACGGTCATGGAGGGTAGGGCTTCACCCATATGGCTGGCACTAGAAAATGCCTGCATGGCACAAGGAACGGTAGTGGATGCCCTTTGGGCATGCGCGGACTGGCAGGTACGGGACACTAATATCCTACCTCCAACGAAACAACTGCTCCGTATATGGAGACAGTCGATCTTAAAAATGGAATTAGGTAGAGACCTCCTACTCGCCGCACCTTTACATTCACTAACACTCCACACACAGGATCTTTGCCTCGATACTTGGGTTCGACAGGGCATTCTCCATGTGAGCTCCCTGATAGATGTTGCGGGAGTAACATCCTTCCCAACACTTCAACAAATGTTCAGCCTCCCGCCTAGGGAACTATTTACATACCTACGCATTAAAAACATCCTACACGAACACAAACTACATAGAGGCAGACAGCTCCCGCCACCACGATTTCTCCTTAAGTGCCAAGGAAAACTGAAGAACATAAAAGCACTATCCTTATGTTACACATCACTCATGATCACAGTAGATAAGGAAATCCCCTCCTATATGCGCGCATGGGAAAAGGATCTCAATACACAAATTAGCCAAGAGATGTGGCGGAAAGCTCTGGGTAGGCTGAAGAAATCCACATATTGCCTGGCTCACAGAGAAGCGTTTTGTAAAATACTAATGAGATGGTATATGGTACCTTCGCGCCTAGGGCATATCTACCCCACTGCGTCCCCCATGTGCTGGAGATGCCTTAACAATAAAGGCACACTTCTCCATATATTTTGGTCATGCCCAAAAATAAGTGCATTCTGGAATGCAATAGAACAGTTCCTCTTAGAAGAGATGAAAATAATAATGCCGAAATCCCCAGAATGCTATCTGCTTCACATTTTTCCACAATCACCCAGGGAAGATGAAGTACACATACTCACTCATTGTCTACTTGCAGCCAAAATAGCAATAGCATATAGATGGAAACAACAGCAAAGCCCGAAATTAACAGAAATCCTAACACGTCTCGACACAACATGCAATTAAGAACGAATGGCCAGTCGCCTTCGAAGTAAAGAACATATCTTTACCAGGCACTGGCAACGCTGGACCCAGTTTAGAGATCAACCAGAGAGCTAGTGACTAACTCTAATACCCCCTTAAGACCTCGGTAGGACCCGCACCATATCGTAGATCCCCATGCTCACCTACACAACCTCACTTAACTGTCTACTCATGAGGGCAGTAGTCTAATCTATAAAACAGGCCAGATGAAGGGGCAGTTGACATCCTGGGCACATGAACGGTGAATAATTTAAATACCACATGAAAGCATTTGATCTGGAAGTGTGTCGTACCGTGTTGTTGGGCCGCTCTGGTTAGGCCTCGGAACCACGTTTGGTTGGCCTGACTGTGGATCCTCGATACGGCAGATACGCTCCCACCTAATGGTTTGACACTGGTGGCACTTGATGTTGTGGAATGAGACTAACAATATAACAATCCACCATAACCCAGACCTCATCGAAGGGTTACAAGACCTATCATGCACTGCCCATCTCCTACGCAACTATATGCTACTATACATGCACTATTCGTATCCTATCTCCCATATGTGCAATTTGTACCTTGAATTCAGTACCTTGTTTCTGTATTTTGAATTTGTATTTTGAATCTGTAATGCAATCTTTGACCTGCAATGTCAAGAATCGTGTAAAGATCTATATGTTACCCGCTTCCCCTCCCCTTTTATTTTCTGTACCCCCCCCCTTTTTTTTTCTTTCTGTTATCTTCTCTAACTGTTGAATATGAATCAAATGAAAACATATCAATAAAAAACTTAAGACATTCAAAAAAAATATGTATATAGAAAAGTGCAATCCTGTGGCTTTTAAAGGGTTAATGACATGTCTAAACTTTTTTTTGTGATGTGAGGATGAATCGTGTGACATAAGTGCTGGGAGCTTGTTATTATTGATGTCATTTCCTTCTCAGCCAGAACTGTATCTTAACCGTTCTTCCCTCACAGCACTCCCACCTTTTTTCAGCATGTATCGAACCACCCATGACTTCCTTTCCAAGATTCCAACCAGCTCTAAAAGTCATAAAAATAGTATCTGAGTGGTTTGAAAAAAATGTTTTCAAACTATGAAATAGATAGTTCTGAAATAGCAATAACCATATTTTTTGCATGGGATCTCACCCACTAAATTAACTGTGGAGAACAGACAGGGGAGTTTGACCTTTTTTTTCCTGTTGGGATATTTTGCCCAATTCACTTTTCGTTTCTCAATAATTCATAATTTGCTGAATAAACCAAATGGCATTTCTATTTTAAACATTACATTGCCAGCAGTTTTTTTCTATTTTTCCTCATTACTCAAATACCCACACATTTTATGATCATTAAACCAGTCATGTAATGGCTGAGTGGAACCAGGAGTAAAGTTGGGTGGGATACAAGGTATTAGTTGTTCATCGTGTCCCCTTTCCTGATTTTAGCAATATAACTGTACGTTTGTTCAGCTCACTCAATCTCTGTTATTTGTATGATGTTGTTTCCTAATTCCTTGACACTAGGCTTGTTTTAGACTGTGATTTCAATCTTTTCTTTTTCACTTTCCTGGAGGTACTAATCTCAAGTGTACCCACTTTAAGGGCCAGTAATGCAAACCTATTATTTTTCATCTCTGCCTTTCTAACTGTAGCAGGGCAGATTTAACCATAAGACTACCGCATAGGGTTAAGGACTTAGACACAGTACCCATAACCCTGAATTTGATAGACTCCATTAACCATCCTTATGTGAAGAATAAAGAAGGTCCAACATTGATATCCTGCCTGTGGGGTCTGTGAGATCTTAATCCTTCTCTGATATAGCGTCATGTTCCTTACATTCCTAGTCTATCTCCATCAAGTCCCCTGAATATAAGGTGCTGCAACTCAACATCTTCACCTAGATGGATGGATTATTGTAACCCTCTCCTAATTGGTCTTCCCAAAAGCTGTATTGCTCCGCTACAGTCTGTAATGAATGCAGACTGATTTTCCTCTCTAATCGGTCCTATCACACCTCACCGCTCTGTCAGTCCTTACATTGGCTTCCTGTATACTATATGAGTCAATTCAAAATGCTAACCCATACCTATAAAGCACTGAACAATTCTAGCCCCTTTTATATCTCTTCACAGATCCATAGGTAAGCCCCTTCTCGGTCTGTCCGCTGCTCGCACTTGTATGGACAACTCACTCATGCAGGACTTCTCGCGGGCTGCTCCCTTCCTATGGAATAGCCTGCCTACCCCCATCAGACTCTCCCCTAGTCTTCAATCGTTTAAGAAGTGCCTCAAAACCCATCTCTTTAGGAAAGCTTATGGCCTCCCAGAGTAACCTCTACCTTACACATCTGTCTCTTGCTCTCTCCTAAAGGGCAGCACTCTACTCTCTCCTCCAGCTCTGCTTCACTCCCACCTTATTTAATTGATATTTCTTGTCCTAATGTGTTTTACACCCCACCTCCTAAGACTGTAAGCTCGTTTGAGCAGGGTCCTCTTCACTAGACATGTGAAATTCGTTTTGGGCCGAATATGAATTCGGACGAATTTCGGGCAATACCGAATGTCCGAAGTGCCGAATTGCCGAAGTTCCAAAGCACAGTATTGCCTAAGTACTAATATACTTAACCAGTGAAGGAAGAAGAATGTTACACTGTATCCAATTTTAAATAAAAAGTATACAAACACAGCCAGGATTCAGCTGTAAGCATTTGCAACACTTACAACAATCAAGTAACATACATTCATATAAAATGTAAGTTACTTGGCCAGTCAGTGTAATGACAGGAATGAATAAGTAGATAACTCCCTAATTCCCACGGTATTAGGGAACTATCTACTAAGAGGTTGAAAGACCTCAAATGGTCTTTCAGCCAAATTTACTAATACTAAGTAAAGATTACTTAGTATTAGTGAATTATGTAACTGATTAACCAAAAAAAAAAAAAGTAAATTATGCCCCTACTCGCTATACCACGAGTAGGGGCATGTCTATTAAAGAGTGAGCAGCCTGTGGCTGCTCACTGTAAAAAAACAAAAACAAAAAAAGTCCCCCTCCTAACCTGAAGGGGGGACCTATTGCCCCCCCCGGCCCCCACCCCTTAAAGTAAAATAAGGGTGGGGCCTATTGTCCTCCCCCTGGCCCCCACCCATGAGCAGCGGGTGGTGGCCCTAAAGTAAAGTAATGAGGGGACCTAATGTCCTCCCCCCTGGCCCCCACCCCTGAGCCGTGGGTGGGGGCCCTAAATACTAATTGGGTGGGACCTAATGTCCTCCCCTCTGGCCCCCACCCCTGAGCGGTGGGTGGGGGCCCTAAAATACTAATTGGGGGGGCCTAATGTCTCTACATTTATCTGTCACAGCACTCTGATTGGTTGGTTTGAAATCCACCAATCAGAGTGCTCTGTGTCATTTCACACAGCGTGGGAAAGTTCTTTGGAATTTTCCTACGCTGTGTAATTTGACTCATAACACTCTGATTGACCAATCAGAGAGTTATGAGTCAAATTACACAGCGTAGGAAAATTCCAAAGAACTTTCCCACGCTGTGTAAAATGACACAGAGCACTCTGATTGGTGGATTTCAAACCAATCAATCAGAGTGCTGTGACAGGTAAATGTAGAGACTTACTTGTCAGCCTCTTCATTTACCTGTCAGAGCACTCTGATTGGATGGCTTAAACCCACCAGAGTGCTCTGAGCCTAATTGCAGGGCGGGGAAGGCTTTATAAGCCTTCCCTGCCCTGCAGAGCTCAGTCTGCGCGGAGCCCTCGCCGGGTGAACACGGATTATTATTTTTTTGTGCTCTTTTTTTTTTTTTTTTTATTAAGTGCGTCAGTTATTATGGCTTTTTATTTGGCCTTTTTTGGGGCTGAAAAAAGATTTTAGAAGAAAGAAAACATCAAATGGTAAGTTGTTTTTTTTTTCAGGTACTTAGTTAAATGGTCCCCCTCATTATTTTTAGGGTGAGGGGTGTAGGTAGGGGTTAATTTTTTGGTGGAGGGGGATGACTAGGGGTTTGGGTACCCCTGGTCGCCCGGGGGAGGGGTGTTTCTTTTTTTTTTAATTTAGGGCCCCCACCCATTGCTCAGGGGGGAGGACATTAGGTCCTCTCCCTAATTAGTATTTAAGGGCCCACACCCACCGCTCAGGGGTGGGGGCCAGAGGGAGGACATTAGGTCCCCCCCCTAATTAGTATTTTAGGACCCCCACCCACCGCTCAGGGGTGGGGGCCAGGTCATTAGGTCCTCCCCCCTCATTCTAATTTAGGGCCCCCACCCACCGCTCAGGGGTGGGGGCCAGGGGGGAGGACATTAGGTCCCCCGCCAATTAATATTTAGGGCCCCCACCCACCCTCAGGGGTGGGGTCCAGAGGGGAGGACATTAGGTCCTCACCCCTCATTCTAATTTAGGGCCCCCACCCACTGCTCAGGGGTGGGGGCCAGGGAGGAGGACGTTAGGTCCCCCCCTAATTAGTTTTTAGGGCCCCACCCACCGCTCAGGGGTGGGGGCCAGAAAGAGGACATTAGGTCCCCTCCCCATTCTAATTTAGGGCCCCCACCCACCGCTCAGGGGTGGGGGCCGGGGGGGAGGACAATAGGTCCCCCCCATTATTTTGCTTTAGAGCCCCCACCCGCCGCTCAGGGGTGGGGGCCGAGGGGGAGGACAATAGGTCCCCCCCCATTATTTTACTTTAGGGCCCTCACCCACCGCTCAGGGGTGGGGGCCGAGGGGGGGGCAATATGTCCCCCCCATTATTTTACTTTAGGGCCCCCACCTGCCGCTCAGGGGTGGGGGCCGGGGTGGCAATAGCCCCCCTTTAGTTTAAAAGCCCTTGCACGTCGCGGGTGGGGGCTCGGGAGGGGGGACCCATTTATTAAAAAAAATTTTTTTAACAGTGAGCAGCCACTGGCTGCTCACTGTTTAATAGACATACCCTACTCACGGTATAGTGAGTAGGGGCACAATTTACTAATACTAATTAATTTTTACTTAGTATTAGTAAATTTGGCTGAAAGACCAATTTAGGTCTTTCAGCCTTTTGGTAGATAACTCCCTAATACCGTGGGAATTAGGGAGTTATCTACCAAGTGGCTACAAGATACATTCCGAAATTCCGAAGTGCCAAGTTGCCGAAGTTCAGAAATTACCGAATTTCAGAAGTGTCGAAGTTGCCGAAGTGCCGAATTGCCAAATTGCTGAAGTCCCGAATTTCGGAATGCCGAACCGAACTGAAAAATGTTCCCATGCACATGCCTACTCTTCACCCTATTGTTCCTGTAAGTTTTCTTGTAATTGTCCTATTTATAGTTAAATCCCCCCTCTCATAATGTAAAAGGAATCTGTTATATTAATATGGACTTTCATGGTCAGTGACCAGGATTAGAATTCTCACTCTTTTCTGGAATAATCAACATCACTGGAATCACCAAGAACCCAATAAGAAAGCTGCTTCAATATCAAATGTGTCAGATTTGCTTTTTCCAGTCTGTATCTGCCAGTCGCCAACATCAACAGATGGGTTTTGACTCAGCGTATCATACTGTCTCTTTCGCAATGTGCATTGTGTCATGATTGGAAACACTTACCCCACCCCAGGGAGGATTTGGAATGGACTGAATTGACATACTGAAGTAGAATAATTTTTTTAGAAACATGAAAATATATGATCGTTCTAGTGAAGACAAGAGACCATATTTTGTGGTTGTTAATTCACATATCATGCCAACCTAACAATTTCCCCTTAATAGTTTCAATGCTATCATAAAATGTAAAGTCTTTACATGTATGTAGCCAATACATCAATGGGAGTGTTGATGTGCTGCGGTGTTGGATATACCCCATACATGGTAACTGATATCCCAATAAAAAAACCATATGATTCTCATAGCAAATGTGAAGATACCCTGGTTCTTAGAATGGATGAATATTATTAGGAAGAATATAAGGGTAAAATGAATTATGTAGCTGAATGGAAAGATTGTAATGGAGGCACGGTGAGTCTGAAGGTGAATGGACAGATTATTGGGTAACATATTCCGTGGCAGTATTATTCATTTTGTGGACCAATCTGATGAGATTTGATCCCTAAGTGGTGCTAATCTTGATTGAATGGTATGCCTGAATTCTGGTGACTACAGTAAGATAATGTTAAGTTTACAAATGCCTATTGTTGTTGAAGGAAATCAATTAATTAATCTCCGAGGGGACCCTTTACCAAATACCATAATAAACTAATGGCTTTGCCTAAATATGGATTGTACCTGCACTATATCTGTGTTTGTGATGGTATATAGGCAATGTACAGTATCAAGGGCCTATTACTTTCAAAAACTGCAACAAGAATTGTGACGAAGTGCCCTTCGCCACTTGGTCCTGGAGAGGCCTACTTGCCAGCCTCCTCCCCTGTGACTATGACTCTTTCATGTATCTGGCTTTAAAGCCCCTAGTCTACCTTCAGACAGACTATTTATGTAGGCTGCTTTATTTATCTTATGTTTTAGTCACCCTGTACCCATTATAGGTGCAGGGTGTGTGTAATGTAATTGTTTATAGTGTGTGTGTGTGTACTGTGTACTGTATTGCCTGATCTCTTGTATTGCTGAGGTTTGCTTGCTACCAACTAGGTGGGTTTGGCTATGGAGCTTGTCTAGTGCCCTCTGTTGGTAGCAACAGCAATATGCACTACCTGAATTGCAAGACTGGTTCATTTGCATATTCGGGTAGATTTGCATATTGCTAATTCTGCAGGCAGGTGAGATATTTACTGTTAAATATTGTCTCCCCCCACCCCTTTAAAAATGTGCCATTGTGTTGTGATAAGTCACTGTGTGTTGATTGATATGGTTTGACTGTTTGTGATTTTATTGAGGTTTCACAACAATGTTATTGTGGTGACCCTATTGGCTGGTCCCAAGGGAAATAAAGGTTTTGACAGTTCTTCTTGATCCCTCTAAATGTAGCCTTGTCTCGTTATTGGAGGGAGCTGTTATAATCACACTGGGGATTGCTATGCTCTGCATGCTCCCCTGAGCTTGAGTCACTTAGCTCTTTTAAGAGCTTGTTCCTGACACGCTCTCCTTGGAGGAGGGGTCTTCACCACACAGTCCTGGATGCTGGAGGTTCATACAGGGTGGAAGGAAGAGTTCTTTCCCACACAGTCCTGGAGGACAGAAGCTGATCCAGGGTGGAAGGAAGACGGCGAGACTCCAGTCAAGATACGGCGGTTGCGGAGTCTGCGGTGGTTGTGGTGTCTGCTGCAGCGCTTGGAGTCCTCAGGAAGCGCTAGGAGCATCCATCAACGGAGGGTACTCAGTCGGAGTACAAGGAGCTCCGTTACAAGAATATTTATTATCAGACGATCATTTAATCTTTGAGTTGGTTGTGTCCTCTAAATGCTGTGCAGGCAGTAATAGGGTGCTCTTGAGAAATGTGTTGGATATCTCCCACCAGAACTACTTAAATTATGGGGAACCAATATGTCATTCTTTAGAGCAGGGGTGCCCAAAAGGTAGATCCCCAGATATTGTAAAACTACACCTCCCATGATGCTTTGCATGCCTTTAGAATGCTTTTAGAATGACAAAGCATCATGGAAATTGTAGTTTTAAAATATTTGGGGGATCTACCTTTTGGGCACCGTTGCTTTAGAGGTTATTGAGGCACATGCTGACTAAGAATCGTGGGAGTTATCATTCAAGAGAGCTGTCAGTTCCCTGTGTGTCAAGAACGTATATAAAATGAACATTCAAAAAGGGCAACAAGAATTTTTAACAGTCCAGAGAGAGCATTCAGAAGTCTTGGAAATTCTGGGAAAAGCAGAGAGATGTGTACTTGCTCTCAGACAGTTATTTCTGCAGCATGTTAATTGAACCCTAGGGTGTATCTCAGTCCTCCACCCTCCAGAGAGCTTGAGGCCACATTGAGATAATGTTTTCTCCTGTGATTTCTATGCTGGAGTGGGCCTAGCCTTGTGCTATCTCTCCTTCTGATTAAGAAGGTGAGCTTCCTTTGTAACAGGCAAGAGACGCAGGTAGCAAATGTATTTTCCTTTAACTCATATAAAGATCCTCCCTGCTTTAAGAATAACATTATGATGGAAACATATATAGAGTACCTAAAATAAAGCAATATCCTTAGAGCCCAATTTATTGCACGTTGCAGATCGACTCCTTCTACATCAAAAAAAAAAAAGCTTATTTCCTCAAACGTAGAATGCAACCTATATTTTCTGAATTATCGCAAAATTATACATAAAAAAGAAATGTATGCAATTTTATAAAGCCATTGTCAATACATTTTTTTTCCTTTCTATTTTTAGATATATATTTTTTAATAGAACTTGCTCTGATTGGCATTTTTAAATGCATTAAAGGTTTATATTGCACATGGATTGCTTTGTGAATTGTATAATATCACAGCAGCAATGGAATGTATGTCAAAACGCAATCCCTTCTGTTAAAGGAACACTCCAACGTTAAAAACACAATGATTTTGTTTTAAGGTTTGGAGTGCTCCCTTAACCTTGTAGGTGCTAGGCTCCCCATGCAACAATACAATAAAGACAACTTTCCTTTTTATCCAGCAGCAAGTCCCCTCTTGCAACTGCTCTGCTCCATCTTAGAGAGAATGCCAGGGACTACACTATAGATTTAGGAATACAAACATATATTCCGGACACTATAGTGCCTGTTTGACTGTTTAGACAGGTTACTCTGAAAAGTTGTTAAACATACCTTTTTTCCCATTTCGCTCCAGTCTTACCGCAGTAGGATCCGCCTCTGTGCCTGAGATAATCAATTTAGATGATCTCAGCCAAACCAATGCGAGACTATTGAGCATGCTCGGCAAAATGCTGCACTGCACCAATCAGCACCTTTCTACAGAGATGCAATTAATCAATCTATCTCTATGGGGAACTATCAGCGCCTCCAAGCATTCTGCGCTCTGTGCAGCAGTGAAACAGGAAGCACCTCTAGTGGGCATCTGAGTGACTTCCACAAGAGGTGTTACTAGGTAGCAATTTAAACGCTGCCTTTTTTCTGAAAAGGCAATGTTGACATTGAAAAGCCTGCAAGTTGTTCAGGTGACTAGAGTGTCCCTTTAATGTTCAGATCAAATTTGTGGGTGTGTATGTATATATGTGTGTCTACATTATCTATGTCTAAACATTGCATTCCACTGTAGCTGGAATGGCAAGGAACAGACATTTTTAAGAGCATGATACACAGTTGGACATTGTTTCGATAAGAAGAATAGAATAATTCAAAAAAATAAAGAATTTAAAAAATTTAATATAACAATGAGGGTAACAATTTAGTATTCTGCCAACTCTAATCACAGGTACCCTAGTTTTTATATTGACTAAAGTTTAGATCAAATAATCTGTGTTTTATATATACGGGAGTACCATGGGCAGACTGGCACCCTGATCTTACAGCATCATATTGTTTAATTTCTATTTTCTGTTCCTAATAATAATATATTGCAGAATAACTGCAGCAGAAATAATGAATTCGGAAGTTGAAATACCGCAGACATTTAATAGAGGTGTTTTTTAAATTAAACTAATCAAACATTTTTTGCCATGGGTTTGGATCATGACCGCGTTGTGTGTTAAATGGCCATTTGTCAAGACTGCTGCTAATGAACGCGTGAAATGTGTCCGAGATCTACACAAAAGGAAAACACTTTAACATGGCATTTAAGGAGGTAAATATTAGAACATAGTGAATTGGTGCAACCAGGGAACCTGATAAATGAAATACAAATACTAGAGTATAGGACAAAAAGCCATTTACTTTTATGAAAATATGTCCAGCATGCAATCTTTCATTATTCAACTACCATGTATTTTTAACTTTGTATTCCCACTTTGGGGTGTTCATTTGTTTAGGTTCCTGGTCCTGGCTCATTTGTTTAAGTCCCTGGTAAATTAAGGCTCCTCTGAGTAAGGTGATTGAGAGAACCCCTTATAGCTTTTTCAATGTGGTGCTACAGATCAAAACAACTGGTAGCTAGAGGATTTAAGGGGATCGATGTATATCTTTTATAAAGTAACACCCAAACTTTTTATAATCCCTATAGCACGCTAAACCCTGCACTCCCAGACTTAGCTCAGATAGAGAGCTTCCACCTCTTCAGTAGCTAGGGAGCCATGGGTGATGGAACCCAAGTAAGAAGTTCTCTGACCTCCCCTCAGCCGTCAGGAGAGCCAGAAGTTCTACTTTAGGAATTTCCATTGACTCTCCTGTGCAGGACTAGCTAGCTCATTGGATGATAGTATCAGCTGATCACTCTCAGCCAATCAGATGAGCAGTGCTTAGCTTAGTGAAGAGGTCTTCTAGCTATGTGGAGTCAGGGACCAGCATTCAGCAGGCCCCACGTAAGAAGTCAAACTGTTTGGCTACTTATAATTGAGGGCTGCCAGGGCCACCATCATTGCACGGTGTAGTGGTCATTGTGCTTGGAAAGTCCCTTTACAACGGAACTAATTTATATTTAGGATTTCTTTACACCGCAGGGAATGTCTTGGGGACCTTAATATTGTTATTGCTGCAGTGCAGAATCTTTACTGATTGCACGTATATGACCTCACAATTAATCAATCCCATTGACAACACAATTCAGGGTGGGGGTTCCAACATTTTAAATGCATAATACAAATAATGGATAATAACAATGAATGCACTTAAGAAAAGATATTTATCTCTTAATGTTCTCCTCGGTAGAAAGTCGAGGGTCAACTGCTTTTTGCAGTGACATCAGCAGAAACCAGCCAGAAGCAGGGAAAAAAAAGCTGGATTAAATGGAAACTCTAAGCATCAGAGCCAGTGCATCTTAACCTAGTGATTTTAAAGTGAAGACCCTGTTCCTCCACTCTGACAAACTTAAGTATTGCCATTTGTGAGAATTCACAGTGCTTAAATTTGTCAGTCTGGATGTCTCTAGTAGATGTCAGTTAGACAATCAATCATTCAGCCAGAGAGACACTAGATGCTCTTCCTAGTGAAGAATGTTAATATTTGAAAGTTTTCACAATTGATGTTGTAGAAAGCCTTGAATGCTTCTCATAGAGAAGCATTGGATTCAGTAGTTCACTATGGCTGAGCATGGCAATTACTGCGCATGCACTGTAAGGTAACAGTGCTTTGAAGAGCGATCATCTGCCAAAATCATCTTAGAAGAGGAAGAGCTGCCGCCGCAGCAAGAATAGGATAAAATTCATTAACATAACGCAATTCTTTTAAAAGAAAAAAAAGAAATGAAATAAAATTAAAAAATTAAAACATTACCTAAAACATGGCACCTGGTAAACCCCAAGAAAGATGTCAATGTACTGTAGTGGTTATGGTCTTCAAGTGTTCTTTTAACATTTTCATTACTGTTTATGAATGTATGTATTGCTATATTTAACTTTCAATAAAAAATGATATAAAGAATAATATAACTATAATTCCATTGAGAACTTTCATAGCGTTTATTCACTAAACAGTAAGTTTAAAACCGAGAAGTAAAATTTTGAACAAAACAGAATAAAAAAACATAACTAACCAAAACCATGTTTAAATTTGGGAGCCCAGGGCATTTAGTCACTAATTGTTTTGCTGTATTTCTACGTCTTCTTGCTCTGAAATCACAAATACATATTTTTTCCTTTAGTCTTTTCCCTACCCATACTAGTATATTGTGCTTCCCCCAAACCCCCCTCCGCCTCAGGATTAATCTTACTTTTTTTTTAAACCATGAACTGCTCCGGTAAAACACTATGAAACTATTTAATTATGGAGCTTAAGGTCTGAATTCTTTAGCTATAAAATAAATCCGTTGCTTTGCAACACGTTGTTCACCCTTCAGCACTGAAAGGGTTACAGCAAATGTAATTACACTCTGCGCATGCCACCTCCCTCTACTTTGTAACATATCACCATATTTACTGTTATGTTTTCTAGATACATTTGTTCCGTAATGCTGAAATGAATGCGTTTTGTCTGTCCGCACGAAAAATCTTGCCCCTCCTAATATCCAGTTGCCTTCTGTCTTTCTTTGTCTGCAATTACTGAGACGAACATTAGTTCACCAGTTGAATCCTTATTGGTCGGTGTCATTTGTAAGACATAAGAGGATTCCTGAATGACATAAATGTGACTGCAGGGAATTCATCAACCCAACCTTGAGCCTCTGCTTCAGTTGTCGGTGTCTGACTAGACAGTAGGCTGAGGTCCAAGGTGCATAGATCTGTTTTCTAAAAATGTCTGTTTCTACTGCCTGCTCTTTTTATCTGTATGCTGAGAGAGCTGATATGGGCAGGGGGATTGCTTAGGAGCAAGAATAGTTCACACAAAACTGTATTATTATTGATATTTTATATATAACCATATATCCTAATTGGTCTCCACAGAAACTGTACTGCCTTGCTACAGTCTGTATTGAATTCTGCTGCCAGGCTGATTATTCTCTCCACCTCACCCCTCTGTCAGTCCTTACATTGGCTTCCTGTACTCTAGAGGATTCATTTCAAAATACTAACCCTTACCTATAAAACTCTACTAATTTGTAGGTACGCCCCAACTCGGTCTCTCCGCTCTGCCGATGACCTTCTTCTGTCTGCTGCTTGCCCCCTTACTGCTAATTCACGCTTACAAGACTCCTCGCGGGTGGCTCCTCCCATCTGGAACAACCTGCCTACCGCCACCAGACTCTCCACTAGTCTCAATCACTTAAGAAGTCCATCAAAGCCCATTTCTTCAGAAATGCTTATGGCCTCCCAGAATAAGTAAAATTTTACAAACCTGTATCTTGCGCTCTTATAACCCCTTAAGGACACATGACATGTGTGACATGTCATGATTCCCTTTTTTTCCAGAACTTTGGTCCTTAAGGGGTTAAAGGCCCACACTCCACTGTCCTCTTACGATTCTGCTACTTTCCCACCTTGTTGCTTAGTTGCTATGCCCTTCTTGTTGTCTTTTTATATCCCACTTCCTCTAGATTGTAAGCTCTTTGGAGCAGGTTCTCATCAACCTATTGTTCGTGTAAAATTTTGTAATTTCTCATTGATTGTTACATTTCCCCTTTATAATAATATTAATAATAATAATAATATATATATATATATATATATATATATATATATATATATATATATGGACCATTGGAATTACTTTATTCAAGTTATAACTAATACATTCATTGCAAGCGGCTTAACTAAAACAACTAAAAAACTACTAATTGAGCAGCCCTATTAAGCTAAAAGTAATCCAATGAACTATTTAAATTAATAAACATTTTCTTATAGTATCTACTAACTATTTATCATTAATGTGGATACCTGTTTTACAGCACGTCAAAGCACTCTATAGCTCAGAGTCCTGCACTGTATTTGAGTAAGTATAGATATGTATCCCACTCCTTAGTGCCAACATATTACACTGTTTGCGGACGCAATTAGTTGGAGAATCTGGGAGAGGAATAGGTGTGTTGAAAGCACACTTCTTGGACTGTGTTAAAAAAACCTGAACTTCACTTAGTGGTGGCTCGTCCATAGGGGCACTTCGGGAAATGCCCCACCAGATAATTGTCATGCTAAAAAATGTTTTAACCCCTTGTGATCTGTGAACTCATAAAAACAGATCTTTTATTAATTGTACCTACTTTTTAAAAAGAATTTAATGTTATAATATTGTATATTATATTTAAGTTCTATTTATTCGCAATACATTTGCCAGGGCTGCCTTTAACGCAGTACATTAGTAGTATGAGATCCTACATGTGTGGATAGCTTATTTTCAGGCCCTGTTCTAATTTATTACATCAGACTCAATCTAGAGAGACTAACGCAGCATTTGAAATAATTACTTTAACCTTTTTTGTGAATTTTATAAAAAATAGGAAACCATTCCCTTTTCTCTTTATTAATCATGACTTCCTGTAGTTCCGTCTGTGCTATTCCCTGCACCTGGATAATATGACACAAACAAAGCATTGGGATTGAGAAGTGTAAGGCTGTAGAGGGAACTCTGTGAATGTTTGACTCCAGTCACTGTAAATGGCTAGATACTCCCTGATTTACTGCCGCAAGATGATGTTACTGGACTGTGTTCACAGCTGGATCCCCTGCTAAATGGGGATGTGCAGGAATTAAAAACATATACTGAACACTCACACAGAGAGAACAAATCAATGAAAAGGGATTTTAACTGGCTTTTTTTTTTCTCTCCTGAAATACCAAAGTAATAGTGAATTTCTTTTAAGTAGTTTCCATTTCTTTCATGGATTTGTGCATTATACCATTATAATGGTATTTCATTCTCTCTCTCTAAAGATAAGATGGTAAAACACACTGGAATAAGTTGGTATAATAATAATAATAATAATAATAATAATAATATATATATATATATATATATATATATATATAACATCAATCAGGGCGAATGTAATATATTTTTTTTAACAAACAACAACGTTTACTTAAAAAAGCCTTTGAGTGCACCCTATGATTTCTGAATATTTATACAACGTGGGTTTGCACCAAGGTTCATAGAAAACAGCATGGAAGGTCAGGCATCATAGCCCGATTATCATTGAACAATACATGAGCAATATTCAGAAGGGGATAGTAAAAAGACATCCGGGTCTCAAATACCAGCTGCTGGTAGGCCAAGCATTTGCACAGGATTCCAAGACTAGACAAATCTATCTTTGCAGATCCTTGATTGACTACAAGACAGCCTATAACACAACGTCACTCAAGGATACTGGCATGCTTGACTTTATACAAGGTCAACAAGACACTAAAAGCTTTCATCAAGACTGTGATGGGTATGTGGAGAACAATTCCAGAACAATTACTCAAGTGGATATCAACTTTGGCATATACCAGTTTTATCCTTGATGTTGTTATGCATAGGTCTTAACCATGCCAGCCAAATTATCATACAAAAACAGATTTAAGAGTGAAGCTACCATCAGCTACCATCTCTACATGGACGACATCAAGTTATATGCCAATAGTGAGCAGGACATCAACTCACTGATCCACCTAATATGGATACACTTTAAGGACATCAAAATGTCTTTTGGACTAGATAAGTATGGGCAGATGACAGCAAACAGAGGGAAGATGATCAGGACTAAAGGAGATGAAGTGCAAGAAGAACGAACAGGAGAAGTAGAGAACACCTGCAAGTACCTGGGGATACCACAAACACAACACAAAAAGCAACATGAGAAGGTGGACAAAGGACTGAAAGAGGAGTTAGAATGGATGTGGAAAGTGAAGGCAGTAGAAGTCCCAGTTGTGATAGTAGCACTTGGGAGTGTAACCCCAAAGTTGGGCGTGTTGGACCAGCAGGTTCTAAGAACAGCTAAGATACTGCATAGAATCCACAGACTCCCAGGTCTCAGGCAGAGGTTTCTGAGAAAGAGGAATACACAAAATATCACCCAGAGCTATATATAAATAGGTCAGAAGTGCTTTAATGATCAGTCCTGTACGTGCAAGTGACATTTAGCATATACAAACAGATATATAAATTATCTGTTAGATTTTAGTAATTGCAATAATTTCAAAGGCGAAAGTATAGAAAACTAGTCAAAGTAAAAAAATAAAATCATATTGTGTTTTTGTGCAATGATTTTAGATGAAAGGCATCTTCTGTTTACAGATTCATAATTAAAAAAATAAAAAATTCTATTTTGTCATCACAGTCCCTAAAACATAAACTATATAACATGAACGCTGAACACTGACACAAATATACAACTAGGGGAAGAAGCAATACGACTTTACCAGGCAGATCTATAATCTGTGCGAATATGAAAAGGGTTTCACTACCAATGAATCTTTATCACCCGAGATGCATAAAGAAAGTCAAACATGTGACGGAGGTTGGGAAGAACAGATAAGGTGCATGTTCAAAGCTGCTAATATTGCACAGACAGCTCATGCAGAGGAATACAGATTGGATTTTGCATCATAGAAATTTTAAATGGATTTTTATGGATTGCACTGTTTAACTAATCCAAAGTATGCCAGTCACTAGAAGTCACTTATGTGTTTACAGTCCATCCCTCTGAGCAGACCCTATAAATGTGTCCTTTATGTGATGAAATACTGATGTGGGTTTCCACAGTGATTTAAAGAAGAGAAAGGACTTGATGCAGGTGAACGATTGAGTTTTAGAACTGAAAGTGCAAAATCAGAAAAAAGACCCAAACAGACACTGAAGGTCTGAATGGTTACATGGATAAGGCTAAAACCCATGAATTATCTTTATTAAAGCGGCAGATATAAAAAAAAAAAACAGAAAAAAAAGAAAGAAACCTCAAATAAACACAAATCTCGGTGGCGCGCGTGAAAACCTATATACACTGCAGTGATTGTAAACTGCAAAACTCACTGTTCTACCCGGAAAGAATGAGGGGAAAAATCCTTAGCCTATTAAAGCAGCTATAAACAATAAGGGCTATAGATAAATAGTCATAAATAATAGACTGCTAGAATTTTTTTTTAAATAGTATATCCACTAAACAACTACTTTGGACCAAGTGAAAATACAGGTCCTAGGTAACTCTCTATATAGGTGTAGTATAACTTGGAGGTAAAAATGTCTAATGGTGAAAGAGTAAATGTTACATGTGTTAATCCTGCCTGGCCCCTATCAGATGGGGTAGAATAACGGGTAAGAAAAAAAGCACTCATATCACAAGATAAATGATTCCAACAAATGTCATTCATAGTATAATGGCCAAATAGTTGCCTGTAGACTAAGTTAAATTAGATAGCTAGGTAAGTAGAGTGTCTTCCTAGCCTTAAACCAAATTGGAAAACCAAACCGTATGACTAACTCAACTGTGATTGATTTCGTGACATATTTTACAATATCTCTAAGGTCTCTCCACATGCTGATGTCCCTTTAGATGCCCCTTTGCCAGCTAACTATTAGGGTTATCAGCTCTCGGGAAGGTTCATACAGCTTTTTAAAGCCTATTTATCTAGGTGTTTAGCTTCTTTTGATACATTTTAGCACTTTACAATATTCCTTCATTATTGTTGACCAGAAACCTGGGTGTATTGTGCTGTGTTTGCATCACAGTGGTGTTTGTGGAGCAATTTTCTTTCCTTTGTTTTAATTCATCATTAAAAGTTAAGTTGTATTAATCTACTAAATTACCTTTTTATGGTGCCATTTATTTGGTTGGTCTGAAATTTGAGTCCATTTGTATATATATCGTCTGCCTGTATTTTCTACCTAAGAAAAAGGGTGATGGGATACCTGTATATAAGAATAGGGGAGGGAATTCAAGACTCCACTACGTCTAAACCAGAGCTATACTGTAGGCTCTGATACATGTGAGTTGCCATTTCCTCTAGAAACTTTACAGCATTATTTAATAGCTGTTTTAATTGGCTGTCTACACTATTATATATGTTTAGATCTTTGCTTTTGAATTCAGAAGTTTGCTATTGTATCAAATGAACCAAAATAGCTAGTAATCTTTGAGTGTGCGTTTTATACAGAGATTTCTTTTGGAATAATCACATGGTAATATGTATTATATCACAGTTGTAGTATGACACTAGCTTTTACAATCTGTTCAAGGTTTTTTAATGAGTACCATGATTAGCACTTCAGCATTATTAATGACTTTGCTTTGATTCAATACAATATTGAATATTTGGCACTATTTACACTGTTGGACTTTAAATACTATTTAAGACTACTTTATATATTTGTGTGAGGAGGGACACAAGGAGTATTTGAGCAGCTGAAGAAATTGTTGTTTTTGCATGAACATCTTTAACACAAAAATATATATTTATTGAACTTAACTTTTACAATTTACACTTTCTATTTTTGTTTAATATATGTAAAACAGAAAATAAACCTACAACTTTAACTATCAGTGTGTATGAATTATAAATCATTGCCCTTTCCTACCTAGGTTTGATGGTTTTTGGTAAGAAGTGGCATGGGCTACTCTTAAGAAGCACTAAGCTTGTTATAGACTCAAATAATATAGACACGGTTTACTAACCAATTCACAAAAATTTAGTTAAATTCTTTAACTATCTTGGACTCAGTGGCGTACTAAGGGTGGGGCAGGGGGGCAGTCCGCCCCAGGTGCCACTCACTAGGGGGGTGCCCGGGGCAGATTGCAATGCCCCTCCTGCACCCATCGCCGAGACCGGTCTGCAGAGCTGCAGACCATGTATCTCGCGAGCACTGCCCAATCAGAGCGTTGACGCGGGTTACCGCCACTGGACCACCAGGCAGCCCTCACTGGACCACTAGGGATTTAAGGTAATTTATTAGTCCCCCCTGCATTACCCCGCCTCCCTCTACTCATCACCCCCCCTCCTCATCATCACCCCCCTCTCCTCATCACCCCCTCTCCTCATCACATCACCCCCTCCCTCTACTCATCACCCCCCTCCCTTTCACAAAAACCTCCCTCTCACAATTACCCCCTCCCTCTCCTTATCACCCCCTCCCTCTACTCATCAACCCCTCTCCTCATCACATCACCCCCTCGTCATAACCCTCTCTCATCACATCACCCTCCTCTCACAATCACCCTCCCTCCCTCCCACAATCACTCCTCTCACAATCACTCCCCTTCCTCTCCCATCACCTCCCTCTCACAATCACTCCCTCCTCTCACAATCACCCCCTCCCTCCCTCTCACAATCACCCTCCTCTCATTATCACTCCCTCCTCTCATCTCACTCTGTGAGCTCTCTCCCCCTTACCACCCCCTCCCTCTCACAATCAATCACCCCTCCTCTAACAATCCCTCCCTCTATCACCCCCTGAGCTCCCTCTCACTTCACCCTTCCTACACCATCACCCACCACCCTCTCACCATCACCCCTTCCCTCACACCATTATCCACTATACAAGCACACACACTGCATTCACCATACAAACACACACAGACACACACTTATACATGTGTGTCTGTGTATCGTATGTGTGTTGATATATGTGTACCTGTTTGTGTGTCTGTGTATCTGTTTGTGTGTCTGCGTTTGTATCAGTTTGTGTGTCTGTGTTTGTATCAATTTGTCTGTATGTGTGTGTCTCTATCTGTATGTGTGTCTGTGTGTCTCTCTCTGTGCATGTATGTGTGTGTGTTTTTATCTATATGTGTGTTTGTATATGTGTGTCTATCTGTATGTGCCAGTGTTTGTCTGTGTATGACTGTTTCTATGTAACTGCATGTGTGTACCTATGTGTCTGTGTCTGTGTGCCAGTGTGTGTATATGTAAGTATATGTATGTATGTATGTATATGTGCATACAACTCAGCATTTCGCCTACACCACACACAAATACAACCCTGCATCCAAATGTCAACACTACAAAAAAAACACTACAATATTCAAAAACCACACTACAGAAAAATGCACTCCTGTATTTAAATGCCAATACGTGCAAACCCACCCATACATTCACTCACACATACTCCACACAAAAACATGCTTACATTCAAACACACAAACAGTGCTTAGTCCTAAATATATAAAAATAAAAACACTGCTCAATGCTAAAGACATTTTAAAAATTTGTGGGTGTTTTTTTTTTAATTAAATTTTTAAGGGGGTGGGGTGGGGGGTGGGCGTGGGGGTGTTGCCCTGGGTGCCAAATGCTCCTGCTTGGACTACTTGAATCTGAAAAAATAACATATGCTGAAATTAACAAAACATAAGAAATAGTGACAAAGGAATCTAAATAGCACATTAATCTGATGAAGTAGCAGTGTCCAGACTCTAGACTCTATATAATTTGTATGGGATGAACGCTGAACTGTCAATTGTAGGATGTTTCTAAATTCCCTGTCTCCTGTTTAGTCTGTCCTCCTGTGTCTCCTCTATATCTCACTATTTCTTACCACCAAGGGAACAAAGAGAGCGGCGTGCCTCAGCACAGAACATTATTACTGCTGCGCTCTCACCGCTTAGTGGCCCATTGGGCTACACAGGTTAAATCGACATTTCTAATCCTCTCCTGCCCATAGTGTCTGTCCCTGTTCTAATCTCTTTTCACTTTGTGGATTATTTTCATATCTTTGTATCATTTCCTTTCCTTTCTCTCTTTGATTTTTTTTTTTGTGTTGCTTTTTTTCCTCTGCTGTTTTTGTCATATATTGCCACGTCTGCTCCACCTGTTGCCCTATGTGTTATGTCTGGTTGACCCTGGTGATTCTTCCAATTACATATCTCCAAACAGTCCTGGGTTCAACAGGACAGTCTCAAATCTGAGCTCCTGTCCTGCTGTACAACCTGTTCCGGATTCATACCTTCCAATGTTTGTATCATAGCCATATTACTCGTGTTTCCTGTGGAGGAGCGGAAAGTATTCTCGGCATGGAGGAATGGCAAACAGAGAATTACAGCATCAAACCTGGTGCTTAAACAATGCTTAAAGGGACACTATAGTCACCAGAACAACTACAGCTTATTGAATTTGTTCTGGTGAGTAGAATCATTATGTTCAGGCTTTTTGCTGTAAACACTGTCTTTTCAGGGAAAATGCAGTGTTTACATTACAGCCTAGTGATAACTTCACTGGCCACTCCTTAGGTGGCTGTTAGAGATCCTTCCTGGTTCTTCGCTGCCTGAAATGCATCCAAACATTCAGTATCTCCTCCCTCTGCATGCAGACACTGGGCATGTCTAAAGGAAACAGGCACAAAGCATGCAGCTGCAGACTTGAATACAAGTAAGATTTACTATATTTAGGGAGGCATGAGGGGACCAGGGTGGCTAGATGGTGGTTTTAACTATATAGGGTCAGGAATACATGTTTGTGTTCCTAACCCTATAGTGCTCCTTTAAAGTTAATACGTTTGCACGTAAATTACTATACCTTGCATGGTATTTAAATATTTTAGACTATTTTTGACAGACAAAACCTATTGCAACATTTATGAATATATCCATTTCTATTTTTTTATCATCAAAGGGGAAACCGTACTCAAGGGACTTCACAGACAAATAAATCTGCTTTTATTTCATTGCAGTCAGCGTGCAAAGAAAAATCAAACTGTCAATGTTTCAGTCTGTTCTGTAAAATTACTATTTTGTGTGCCAAAAGGTTCAGAAAGCATAATCTTTCCAGGCACTGTTATGATATAAATCACATTTCACTGAAAGTTCAAATCACTTTCTTTTACCATCTTCTCCATTCCCAATCTGTTTTATCCATACTCCCCTTGATTGCAATTTTGGGGGGGGGTGCATATTACAAAAAAAAAACAGAACATGTGCATTTTGATTAGAAATAACATTTGTCTCATAGTAAATAGTAAACTTGTGCATTTGTTTTTGGCTGAAAATTCGGCCGACCGAATTCTGTATTATTATTATTATATATATAGCGCCAACAAATTCCGTAGCAATTGGTGGACGAACAAACATGCAATTGTAACCAGACATGTTTGATGCACAGAAACAGATGGGTTGAGGGCCCTGCTCAATGAGCTTACATGCTAGAGGGAGTGGGGTAAAGTGACACAAAAGGTAAGGGAAGTATTAGGTAAGTAGGTTGGTAGAATGGTATTCTATAAAGACTTAGTGTGGAGTTTTTTTGGAGCCATTAACATGGACGTATGGACGTATAACTGAACAAACGACTCAAGCAATGGTCAAGCATTTTTGTTTTTTATTTTGTGATTCGGATTTCTGTTCATTGTGCCAAAAATAGAGATAATCAATAAAAAAAAAAAAAGATTATTGCCTGGGGGACAGCCACTAAATGTTGATTTTATTCCCAGACTAAATTATTATTCCCAGATTAAATTAGATTAAAACAGGAGGGGCCTTAAAACAAATGTATATTTATATATTATATAATTAATAAATATATTACATATAAAATATAAATTAAGATTTTTAACTACCCCTCCTCTTTTTCCCTCTCTTTAGCTATTTTTTCTTGATCTGTAAACCAAATGACCCAAAACTGTACCTAACAATGTAATTAGAAAATAAATACATAATATTTCAGTACACTGATCGACCCATTTTCATTTTTGGTTTGTCTGAATACATAAAACAATATTCAGATGAGCCCAACTGCAACATGGACAACTATCGGACTATCCAAACAATTAAAACATTTTAGTTTTTTAAGAAGTGATTCAGCTGTACCAATTTTTTTTTCTATAAACAAGTCTAGTAAATCTAGCTTAAAAAGTCATGGTGCTAGCCAGTTAGTTTGAAGTGAATAACATATCGTAAACTGAAGATGTTTCAAACTAACGTTCTTCGTATAAAACAGCATACAAAGGATTAAGTGTTACACAACAAGTTCAGTTTGACCAGCAACACCCTTCTTTACTTTATATATCATGTATAAACTATACTGAATCACTTCCGTGGACGCAGCAAAATTGCAATAAATGTTTAATGTTTCCTTTTTCCACTTCACAGTTCAATGTATGGCTCTGACGGTATCCTCTAGTGAAATGGAGGCGGATTATTGAGTATTACAATCTGCTAGACCTGTACTGCAAAATTACTATGCATCTTATTGACAGATCAGCCCCAGACTCACAGAGCTTTTTAAGCACCATTCCACCTTTGTGTAATCTGCATGTCTGGTTTGCTATAATACCCAGGGCCGTCGTTAACGCGGGGCAAAGATGGGCAGCTGCCCCGGGCCAAGTTACTCCTGGGGGGCCCAAGGCCTTCAATTTATTTGGGCCCCGCACTCTAAGGAGGCCCACGAGGCCCAAGGCCCACAATTTATTTGGGCCCTTGCTTTTCGGCAACATGGGAGGAAGTGACTGCCGCAAGTCACTTTCTCCCATAAAGAGAGCAGCTGCCCGAGAGGGAGCAGTAGGAGCAGAGCAGGAGTGAAGAGAAGGTAGTGAGGATGCAGGCTCCTCACTCCTATCAGCCTCAGGCACCACATTGGACCCCAGGGACGCCACCCTCCAGCAAAAGGTAGGAAACTGGAGGGTGGGTTTAAAAATGTTTTTACATGTGTGTCAGTATGTCTGTGTGTATGTTTCAGTATGTCTCTGTGTGTGTCAATATGTTTGTGTGTGTGTGTGTCAGTGTGTGTGTGTGTGTGTGTGTCAGTGTGTGTGTGTGTGTGTGTGTGTTTCAGTATACAGTTGCAAGAAAAAGTATGTGAACCCTTTGGAATGATATGGATTTCTTCACAAATTTGTCATAAAATGTGATCTGATCATCATCTAAGTCACAACAATAGACAATCACAGTCTGCTTAAACTAATAACACACAAGAATGAAATGTTGCCATGTTTTTATTGAACACACCATGTAAACATTCACAGTGCAGGTGGAAAAAGTATGTGAACCCTTGGATTTAATAACTGGTTGAACCTCCTTTGGCAGCAATAACTTCAACCAAACGTTTACTGTAGTTGCAGATCAGACGTGCACAACGGTCAGGAGTAATTCTTGACCATTCCTCTTTACAGAACTGTTTCAGTTCAGCAATATTCTTGGGATGTCTGGTGTGAATCGCTTTCTTGAGGTCATGCCACAGCATCTCAATCGGGTTGAGGTCAGGACTCTGACTGGGCCACTTCAGAAGGCATATTTTCTTCTGTTTAAGTCATTCTGTTGTTGATTTACTTCTATGCTTTGGGTCATTGTCCTGTTGCAACACCCATCTTCTGTTGAGCTTCAGCTGGTAGACAGATGGTCTTAAGTTCTCCTGCAAAATGTCTTGATAAACTTGGGAAATCATTTTTCCTTCGATGATAGCAATCCGTCCATGCCCTGACGCAGCAAAGCAGCCCCAAAACATGATGCCCCCACCACCATATTTCACAGTTGGGATGAGGTTTTGATGTTGGTGTGCTGTGCCTTTTTTTGGCCACACATAGTGTTGTGTGTTTCTTCCAAACAACTCAACTTTGGTTTCATCTGTCCACAGAATATTTTGCCAGTACTGCTGTGGAACATCCAGGTGCTCTTGTGCAAACTGTAAACGTGCAGCAATGTTTTGTTTGGACAGCAGTGGCTTCCTCTGTGGTATCCTCCCATGAAATCCATTCTTGTTTAGTGTTTTACGTATTGTAGATTCACTAACAGGGATGTTAGCATTTGCCAGTGACTTTTGTAAGTCTTTAGCTGACACTCTAGGATTCTTCATCACCTCATTGAGCAGTCTGCGCTGTGCTCTTGCAGTCATCTTTACAGGACGGCCACTCCTAGGGAGAGTAGCAGCAGTGCTGAACTTTCTCCATTTATAGACAATTTGTCTTACCGTGGACTGATGAACAGCAAGGCTTTTGGAGATACTTTTATAACCCTTTCCAGCTTTATGCAAGTCAACAATTCTTAATCGTAGGTCTTCTGAGAGCTCTTTTGTGCGAGGCATCATTCACATCAGGCAATGCTTCTTGTGAAAAGCAAACCCAGAACTGGTGTGTGTTTTTATAGGGCAGGGCAGCTGTAACCAACACCTCCAATCTCATCTCATTGATTGGACTCCAGTTGGCTGACATCTCACTCCAATTAGCTCTTGGAAATGTCATTAGTCTAGAGGTTCACATACTTTTTCCACCTGCACTGTGAATGTTTACATGGTGTGTTCAATAAAAACATGGCAACATTTCATTCTTTGTGTGTGTTATTAGTTTAAGCAGACTGTGATTGTCTATTGTTGTGACTTAGATGATGATCAGATCACATTTTATGACCAATTTGTGCAGAAATCCATATCATTCCAAAGGGTTCACATCCCTTTTCTTGCAACTGTATCTCTGTGTGTGTCAGTATGTCTCTGTGTGTGTCAATATGTCTGTGTGTCTGTTTCAGTATATCTCTTTGTGTGTCAGTATGTCTCTGTGTGTGTCAGTATGTCTGTGTGTGTGTGTTTCAGTATATCTCTGTGTGTGTCAGTATGTCTCTGTGTGTGCTAGTATGTCTCTGTGTGTGCCAGTATGTCTTTGTGTGTGTCAGTATGTTCATGTGTGCATCAGTGTATGTATGTGTGTGTGTATCAGTATGTCTGTCAGTGTGTGTCAGTATGTGTGTCAGTGTATGTGCCTGTGTGTCAGTATGTCCATCAGTGTATGTGCGTGTCTGTGTCAGTATGTCTTTGTGTGTGTCAGTTTGTCTTTGTGTGTGTCAGTATGTCTGTGTGTATGTGTGTGTGTCAGTATGTCTATCAGTGTACGTGTGTGTGTGTGTGTCAGTATGTCTATCAGTGTACGTATGTGTGTGTGTCAGTATGTCTGTCAGTGTATGTGCCTGTGTGTGTCAGTATGTCTGTCAGTGTATGTGCCTGTGTGTGTGTGTGTCAGTATGTGCGTCAGTGTCTGTCAGTGTATGTGCCTGTGTGTGTCAGTATGTCTGACAGTGTTTGTATCAGTATGTCTATTAGTGTATGTGTGTGTCAGCATGTCTGTATATGTGCCTGTCTGTATGTCAGTACTTCTATCAGTGTATGTGTCTGTGTGTGTTAGTATGTCTGTCAGTGTATGTGTCTGTCAGTGTATGTGTCTGTGTGTGTTAGTATGTCTGTCAGTGTGTGTATCTGTGTGTGTCAGTATGTCTGTCAGTGTATGTGTGTGTCAGTATGTCTGTCAATATTTGTATTTGTGTGTGTCAGTATGCCAGTCAGTTTATGTGTCTGTGTATCTGTATGTAGTCAGTGTGTGAATCTGTGTGTGTCAGTATGTCTGTCGGTGTATGTGCCAGTGTGTTTTTTAGAAAGGAGGGTGTTTTAAAAAAAATAAAATAATAATGTACGTACATTTATCTTTTTATTTCTACTTAATGCATGTTTATAGTGTTTTTAACTTTATAAAGTTTAATGAGAAAACAATAAAGTAAATTGAAATTACCTTTACTACTGATTAATGAGATCCTTGAGGTTGATGCTGCGAGACTAAATATTTGATATCTGGTTCGATTTTCGTAAGGAACAAACGAAGGTCTCCTCTTTCGGTGATATTCAGACAATTTCGCTGTTTGCTCATAATATGATTTCTCATCCGTGCATCAGCTCCCCTCCTCAATTCCCCTCCCCACCTTTTTTTCCCCTTTTTGTTTGTTTCCTGTTTTTTAACCTTCGTTATAGCAATGCCCAGCAGGAAGGCTGAGCTAGGTAGCCCACTTATTATTATTATTATTATTAGCCAACAACAATTTTCTCCTTTTTCTTTTGCTTCTTTCTCCTTTTTTACAAGTACTCTGCTCCTTCGTTCTCCTTTTTTACAAGTACTTTCCTCCTTTATTTTATCCCCTTTTTTCTATTTTTCTTCTCTTTTTTATTTTTTTGATCTTTTCCTTTTTATCTCCTTTTTTTATGCTTTTCTTTTACCTTCCTAAGGGCAATGTACAAAAGTAAGGCTGCTGTATAGTGGGTAGGGGGGCTGTGAGGTGGGTAGGGGGGCTGTATAGTGGCTAGGGGGGCTGTGAGGGGTGGGTGGGGGCTCCTATACTGGGTGGGGGGCAGGAGGTATAGTGGGTAGGGGGCTGTGAGATTTGGGTAAGGGGCTGTGAGGTGGGTGGGGGCAGTATAGTGGGTGGGCAGTGAAGTGGGTAGGGGCTGTATAGTGGGTAGGAGGCAGTATAGTAGTGGGTAGGGGGCTGTGAGGTGGGTAGGGGCCTGAGGTGGAGTGGGGGGACAGTATATGGTGGTGGGAGACCCTAATGGTGGGGTAGGGGGCTCTATGGTGGGTGGGGGGCTGTGGGGGGAGTAGGGGGCCAGTACTCTAGTGGGTAGGGGGAGGGCTTGGGGTGGGTGGGGCTGTATGTAGGTGGGTGAGGGGGCAGTATAGTGGGTAGGGGCAGTGGGGTGGGTAGGAGGATTATAGTGGGTGGGGGCTGGGGTGTGAGTGGGGGCTGTGGGGAGGTGGGTAGGGGGGCAGTATAGTGGGTATGGGGGCTGTGAGGTGGGTAGGGGGGCAGTATAGTGGGTAGAGGGACTGTCTGTGAGGTGGGGGGCATCTGAATTGTGGGTAGGAGGCTGTAAAAAGGTAAATACCTTTCAGTGTCCTCTTGGTCCGGTGGGCAGCTTCCCAGTAATGTGCGTGGGGCGGAGCTTGTGGGAGGGAGGTGGAGCTTCCGTTTGGGGGCGGGGCATGCGGCTGAAATTATTTTAGACTGTGCAGGGAGACTGACAAGTCTCCCTGCAGCTGCTGGCAGCCACACCAGCTCCTCCCTCCTTCCTCCCCTCGGACTGACAGACTGGCACAGTCCGAGGGGAGGATTTATCAAAATGATCATTAGGGCTGTCAGCCCAGCCCCAGCTGGGCCAGTCCGGCCCTGCCACCCACTCTCTCAAACGGAGGATTTAGCCGCCGAAATCCCTACCGACCACCTGTAATCCTGAAACACCCACTAGTGGGCGGTAGGGACATGATTGGCGACCATGTACTAAGCATAAAATAAAATACTGAATTATAAACTTCATCCAAGCACCAGCATTAAATAGCCAAGCTAGGATTACAGCTGATTTGGAGATTTCAAATTTTTTCAAATCAATTTAAGCAATTTTTTCAGTTTTTTTTTTTTTAATAGTGGGTATGATGATGCATCCCAAAACCCGTGTGGACATTTGAGTCTTAAATGTCACCCCCAAGTTAACCCTAGAGCCCCAAAGACTGTGACTTCGGAGATGCTCTGTAATATTCGCCCATTATAGGTGGTATTATTTCAGCATCCTTGATTTTTATTTACTTACTTTTCTATACGCTTGCCTGTTATACTGCCTATTGTACTGTGTAATACAATGTGTCTACTATTGTTCATTTTACTTGGGTGATTTGGAACGGAACCATGCAGCTTGTAAAACTCCCTAATTACAATAGTGAAGAAACTGAGAATCTTTAAAGTATCAATACTGTAGCTTTAAGAAAAGAGAGAATCACTGGTAACTTGATTCAACCAAAGTTTTAATAAGTGTTAAACTTAAATGAATTGCATTTAGGCAATAATCCAATAAGAAGAAGTGCAAGTAATCAACAACACAAAGTTCATTAATAAGTATTTCCTTAGAGATGCATTAAGTAACATTCTTTAGGTTAATGAGAATAATCTTCAATAGTAACTTTAAGCAAGTAGCTGAGAATATTTGCAAAGCAGGAACAGTTCATTGTGAATAAGCATGATGGGAGTTGTCCTCCATATAATTAGTAGCTTGAAGCACTGAGTGTATTTGCAAAGCAAGAAACAGTTCATTGTGAATAAGCATGATGGGAGTTGTCCTCCATATAATTAGTAGCTTGAAGCAGTGAAGATTTAGTAAGCAAGCATTAGTTCATTATTAAATGATATTGTAGACAAATAGCTGAAAGATATACTTAAGGTTAATGTGAGTAGTCCTCCAATAGATCAGAGATATTGTCCACTTGCAAAGTAAGTGAGTTTCTGTTCTCCAGTAATCCTCTATGGCATGAAGCAGACTTGTCTTAGCCCAGAGAGTCGGCGTGTCCCAGGAGCCGGCGTGCATATTCGGAAGTAGGACCCACATTGCCAGAGCCTGCGGAGAGGTAAGTCTGGCGGAAGTAGCTCCCAGTATCACCAAGCACCCTCTCTCTGGCGCGGTCTCCCTAAATACCGTCAGAGCTGCGTCAGAGGGGGGCGGGGTCCGGCTCCACGCAGCGGAGTGCCGAACCCGGAAGTGTTACCGCGTGACAACTATAGAGATAGCATCTAATTAACTAATTTAATTTTCATATGATCTGTACATTTACAGCCTCCAGAGCAGGAACTTATTTTACAAATATTTAAAGTGTTACTCCAAGCACCATAACCACTTCAGTGTTACTCCATGTCCGGCAGCATCATTGGGGCATCGTTAGCCACCCATGCTGGCCAATGGTCAGTTCTGTGCATATTGGACATTTGATGTAATCATGCTCAGAATCATAGAAACATAGAATGTGACAGCAAATAACCATTCGGCTCATCTAGTCTACCCAATTTTCTAACTATTGTCATTAGCCCCTGACCTTATCTTATATCTAGGAAAGCCTTATGCACAGGCTTAAACTACCTTACTGTGTTAACCTCTACCGCTTCAGCTGGAAGGCTATTCCATGCATCCACTACCCTCTCAGTAAAGTAATACTTCCTGATATTATTTTTAAACCTTTGCCCCTCTAATTTAAGACTATGTCCTCTTGTTGTGGTAGTTTTTATTCTTTTCCTTTGCTCATTTTCCTGATTCCAACACATGAAATTCAAGAACTGGCTGTTCATTTTGTGGCCTAATGTCACGAAAACTCCCGTGTCACAGCCTGCTGTAGTGGCATAATAGCTAGCCTCCTGCCCACAGACTATGGGCCTGGTCACAGACCTTAAAATGATATATATAGGATATGGGGGTACACTGTGTTAATGTTGAGTTATTATGTAAAATGTTGAGCTGGGTGAAAGCTATTGTGTTAATTGTATTATGTAAACGCTATTGTGCTATGTGTCTTGGTGTCAAGTAGGAAATTAAGTTATCATGTCCCAGACACGAAGACACCAGAGAGTGGCTTGAATTGTGCTGGCTGAAGGGGGTATGGGGTAGGGGGATAAATGCATGTGTTTTTCTCTGAAATAAAGTTCCCTTGTTTTACCCAATACAACTGGTCTTGTCCACTATATTGGGGAATTTTACAGAGTTCCAAAGGGCTAGAATCACTGTATGCTGTAGCTAAATCCAGTAGCAGCTGAGGATTAAAATAGCGGTGACCAAGGGACACTAAGAGACCCTGGAACTCGTGACACCCAAAATATCCCACCTCTTAACAGGTGCCATTGTAATGCTATAAACAATGTTATTCACTTCAATTGGGAGTTGCGGTACCGGGGCAGAGGGGTAAAGTCGTCCTAAAGTGGGCAAGCCAGTGATGGGTATTGTATTACTGGAGGTGCCCAAAGGGGGTAGATTCATCCATAAAAGGGGCCTGTCTTTATGGTGTGAATGCAGACCGAGCTGATTAATCACTGCGTGTGTGCGCCAGCCCAGAATTGCACACGCACATATCGCGGTTACAGGTTGCTGCCCAGGGCCGGGGCACATGGGGCCGCACAGTGCAGCCCCTCCTCCCACCCAGTAAATACACTCATGTTTTGGCTGAGGAGTGAAGGTCCCCTCTCACCTGTAGATGGTACTTTATCCACTCGCGAGCAGGCAACCAGCATCCAACAGGAGCAAAGAGAAAGCGCAGGGAGGATGGCAGTCCTGCTCCCTGCCTGACAGCTTTTACACCCAGGAAGCATGTGACCTGGTAATCAGGCACAGCCGGGCAGCCCACGCGGGTCTTTTGACATTTTGCTTCCTGTGTGTAAAGTACTGTCAGAGAGCTTCTGGCTGGGAGCGAGAAGGATTGAGCAGGGAGGCCTGTCACAGAGCTGCTGGCTGGGAGTGAGAAGGGTGAGCAGGGAGGCCCGTCAGAGAGCTGCTGGCTGGGAGTGAGAAGGGTGAGCAGGGAGGCCTGTCACAGAGCTGCTGGCTGGGAGTGAGAAGGGTGAGCAGGGAGGCCCGTCAGAGAGCTGCTGGCTGGGAGTGAGAAGGGTGAGCAGGGAGGCCCGTCAGAGAGCTGCTGGCTGGGAGTGAGAAGGGTGAGCAGGGAGGCATGTCACAGAGCTGCTGGCTGGGAGTGAGAAGGGTGAGCAGAGAGGCCTGTCAGAGAGCTGCTGGCTGGGAGTGAGACGGGGAGGCCTGTCAGAAAGCTGCTGGCTGGGAGTAAGAAGGGTAAGCAGGGTGGCCTGTCAGAGAGGTGCTGGCTGGGAGTGAGAGGGGTGAGCAGGGTGGCCTGTCAGAGAGCTGCTGGCTGGGAGTAAAAAGGGTGAGCAGAGAAGCCTGTCAGAGAGCTTCTGGCTGGGAGTGAGATGGGTGAGCAGGGTGGCCTGTCAGAGAGCTTCTGGGTCGGAGTGAGAGGGGTGAGCAGGGAGGCCTTTTAAGAGAGCTGTTGACTGGGAGTTTAAAGGGTGAGCAGGGAGGCCTTTTAAAAGAGCTGCTGGCTGAGAGTGAGAGGGGTGAGCAGGGAGGCCTTCCTGGGGCAGTGCTCTGCATGGAGACGTTGAACTCTTCCCATAGAGATGCATTCAATCAAGGCACCTCTACGAGGAAATGCTGATTGGCTAGGGCAGCATTTGGCCCCGCCACCCCCCCCTCCCCCCCTTGCAGATCTCAGCCAAACCAATACATTCCTATATATACCTGTGTATCTGTCCCCACTGGCACAATTAATGATAGGGCTGGTATAAAACATTTTCAGTGCTTCTTTTTAATTCCCAGTCCGGTCCTGCACAGGGCTGAATACCCTCAGTATACTTTGCTCAGTGTGACCTTGTCTAAAGATACGCTTGTGCTATGCTTTGAGGGACTTGGTCACTCGTGTACCCAGATATGGGACACCAGGAGCAAAAACAGGACGGCAGGACAGGCTGCCAAAACCTATTACTGTCTCGATGAACCTGGCAATGTTAGCGGTATGGATTTGTATAATATGTGTATATTACTCGAAATCTTTGAAATAAAAATGTGGTCAAGCAGCTTCAGCAAATGATTTTCCTAGGGGACTCCAACTCATTTTTAGTTACGTCATCTGCACCAGATTGGCATGGTTTTAAAAACTGTCCCAACACTGTACATTAGTGCTATTTAAAGAAAGATGAATGATAAAGCATTAATAGCAGTGCTATGTCAGCATTTCTGGCTTCCCACCCATTAGAACTATAGGACACACTTCCCACCCATTAGAACTACAGACATGCTTCCCATCCATTAGATTACAGGACAGACTACATTGTTTCATGCAGGTGTGTGACTCTGTAATCACTTCCTTCCACATATAAACCCACTCCCTACCGTGGCATCCTGGGTCACCAGACAGCCCTGAAAATCGATTGTCACTTGCACTTGATATCAGGCCTGGGTGGATTTTGGAAGTTAGTGCTGTACGCTGTAGAATAAATTAACATCTGTTTATACATTTAGAAAAGGATGAATAGCAAAAATAATCCAATCCATTTATGTTACTGACACAAATTAACAGGCGCCCCTGGCACCTATAGACTGGCACCGTGCCTGTCACTCTGCAGTAGATGTTTAAATAAATTTGACCAGCTTTAGACAGCAATGATAGGTTGCAATTATTGAGCTACAAGACCTTCTATTGAGCCAGAGTCTGCTCACCTCCTCTTTAATTCTACTCTTATATATACCATGATATAAAGGGGTTTACTCAAGTCTTTATTCTTAATCACTTTACTTGCTTCATCTCATCAAAGTGGTTATAGTGTCGGGAGTGTTCTGGCTGTGTCCTTTCATCCAGCATTAAACCATTTTTTATATTTTCATGCTAAACAAGAGTTCCTAGAAACGTATTCTCTTTGTGCTGCTTGGGCTAACGAGGAAGTATTAGCCTGAGCAGCAATAGGCAGTTGTGATTGGCTGAGAGTGCCAGCTGACCGCATTTAGCCTATCACAGTGCTATTGCAGGTAGGAATCGGTATGGCTGCCAGGAAGTGTTTAATCTCTGGTTTAGCCACACCTCCAGTGGGGGTGGGCCTATGGGAAACTAGAAGCCATCATTCAGTGTTAAAATTCTCAAAAATTGTTAACCCTGAATGGAGGGACAGTGTCAGGGGATTCCAGACACTATAACCACTTCAAAGAGATAAAGCAGGTATTGCACCTACAGTCCCTTTTTAGACCATGGTATAAATAAGAGTAAAATTAAAGAAGAAGTGGACAGGCACTATAACCAATTCAGTTAGATAAAATAGTTACAGTGCATGCAGTGTCCATTTAAACTTGTATCATGTTACATGAAACTATCTTCTTTGTTTAATGGAAAATATACCAAAATTATATAAAAGTGAAAAAAAACCTCAAAGATTTGTGTATGCAATGCTGAAATTTAAATTTAGAATTTTGTGGTTTCAGACTCCAAATTACACAGTAGGTCGGCCGTGTTTTCAGACTTATTTTAGAACTGTAACATATTTACTGGTTATTTAGAGGATAACAAGAAAAGATAAAGAACAAATACTTGATGAACTTCAACTTCATTAGTCTTGCTGTGGCTATCAACTGGGAAATCGAAGATTTAGGTGGTTTTCATTTTTTTATTCTTATAAGGTCAATCCATGATTTAATCACCACTTACTGAATGCATTACTTTGTCTGAACAGCTTTCTTCATAGCTCATGGAGTGTTTGCAATGCTATGGACCCTGGCTGGGGACTCTGTTCTATATCTATACCTGCCATTTCTTCCTTTTTGCACATAGCAGGGAATTTTGTATCCAGTATACTGTAGCAGGATCAGGATGTTTAGTCTAGTTTAGGTGCACTCAGAGGACAGATTCTCTCCTTCACTGCCTCTCCCTGCTGCGAGTCTCTACCATTCCCTGCTACTCCTACATCAGGTTCTTATACAAATTGATACACATTTACATTGTGTGTCATTATTTGGGACACTTTTTATTTGTTTTGTGTAAAAACTGCAAGTCTTGATTTGTCTGCTACTTATATTATTATTATTACACCAAACGACCATGTATTGGTGAGAGGAAGGCTTACATCCATTCAATTAGGGTGCTAATGATTACATTGGTACTTTTATTTTTTAATTTTCACTTATTTTAGACTCAACTGAGCTTTTATAAAGGTTATGTTTTAATATTTTATTAGGCTGGCTTTCCTTTTTTTGGGATCAACTTAACAGAGGAGGATAGATCAAAGATAGATCGTGGCTGCTGTGGAAGTACGAGGATATGCCCATACAGGAAACAGCTAAGCAAAGACTGACAGCACTGGCAACCACACTGAGCAGATACACACAGTGAAGGAGTTTAAGCATGCGTGGGATAGGCATAAGGCTATCCTAACCATAAGATAAGGTCGTCACATTCTATGTTCTAGGTGTGCCCCAATTCCCTTATTTTTTTATAGCAAGTTGTATGTCTGAACTATTACCATCTTATATATTACTGGGTATCACCATCTTTTGGCTATATGATTGCCATTAGTGTAGGCATAAGAAATTAAGATACAGGAGCACTTGTAGTTGCTTTGATTTACTGTAAAATTGCAATCAAATAAGCAGACAAAAAAATTCAACTACAGACATTAAAATTGATGAAATAGACAAGCAGGGAGCCAAGCAGCCAGCCTGAGCAGACGTGCCGAGTCCCAGCCTCTGTCCCAAATCGATTGTTTTGGTGAAAAACCCAAAAACTCGGCACGTCCATCTCCTGGTTAGATATTAACAAGCAGGGGAACACCCGGGCGACCAGCCTGATACTACACATCAGCGGATCGACAACCGGGTGCCACGATCAAGCCACTGAGGCCTACGGGAGTTCGAGGCGGGAGGGGACGGCCGTTCCTCCTGTTCACGGCCCCAAAAACAGACTCTAAAGCAAGATCACATCCTACCCCCCCCCGGATCGGTGGGGGTCATGCCGGTCCACAGCAAGTGTCTGGAGCATTCAGCCGCACCCCAGTCCTGTACGCTGAGCAACAACCCCGGAAAGCTTCTACCTCGTGGCAAACACAATATGGTGGCTACCTGCTTACCTGAAACACAGAGCCTGCCACCAAGCCAATAGCACCATTCTTGCACCACCGCTGACTCCCTGCATCGCTTGGATCAAATATTCAGGAGTTTCTGGGAAAAGCTGCTGAAGCGGACTCAGATGGAGCAGACAGTAGGCCAAGAGCTCTCGGTAAAAGGAGTGCTTGACCGCGAGCAACGCGAAGCGAATGGGCTACCCTCGGGCACAGCGCCAACATACTCAGCTACTGTCACACTAAAGGGCTGAAGGCCATGAGGGTCCAAACCCAGAGGCATTACCCACACAAACGGAGGGGCAAGTGCCACAAGCGGCGGCAGACATCAGACCCTCCGGAACCTCCACACGAGGACGAAACCCGAACTATTGTAGCAACCGGGGCTGTGGCACAGAAATGCCGGCCAACATAATAGCCTGGGGCAGGAGGGACGCCCCCACTCGCACTTACACCGCAGCAGTACCGAGAGGCACATAGACGGGCTCAAGCGGCATACCACCGAAGGGAATCGGACGGCAGGGACAGACGCGACTTTCTGACCTTGTGTCCCTGGAGGCAGACCACCTAGCTATCCCGACATGCGGAGTAGGCTGAGGACCCTTACCATTGTTTTCGCCTGGACTGGCACGGAGACACGCACAGAGCTTGAGAATCTGCTGGGACCTGGTGATCCTACTTGTAGCGTGTACTTTAACATAGCAATGCAAAGCCTTAGATTCAAACTATAAAAGTGTCACTGTCAATCTTAGAAATAGTAATGTTTTGCATATACAAGACGACTGCCCAGCATGATATGTAACCCACTGTTTGCTATATGTCTATTACCTAGCATACAGGTTAGAATAGAACCTAATGTTATACCGGTTTATATCTTGACAGGTTAACCTTGCTAATTATTGCACTCAAAACATCTACCTACCCAACCTGTGATCCACTATTATACTCATGATAAAACATAAAATGGTGCATATGTATCATAGGCGACCTAGCAATGTTAAGCATCCAGCATCTTTACTTTATTTTAATCCACTCAATCTTACTCGGACAAATTAACTGTTTAGTTAAGCATGTTAAATATAAAAATTGTGCAAATTATCAAGCCACTGTTTAACTTGTATGAAACTTGAAATACTCTGTTGTGGCGCTCGTTGAAATACTGTGACCAACTGCACTACTAAAATAAAGAATTTAAAAAAAAAATAGACAAGCAGGCAATTTTTCTTTTAATTCCTAAAGCAGGAAAAGGAAGATTACAGTATTTAACTGTCCTGTGAAAACCATAAACGCCCACAATCCTTTAACGTACCTAGAAAGGTCTCCTACACATAGGGGATCTGCACGTATTTTGCTCTGGATTGTTCCTGTTCATGAACCAGCCTGATGTGTTAGTAGCACAATATGTCCATTCACGTGTACTGGTGTTACTATGATTCTCTACCTGTGCACTGTGTTCTTTGATCTACTCTCTGTTCTGTTTTATTCGTTTTTATTGTAAAATAAACAAAAACTAATTGAAATAAAGCAGGTTGCGCACTGTTAAATCAGAAAATAAAGAGAACGCTAGATTTAACAATGTGCTGCCATTGAATTCACCATAATTCACTGTTTGGTGAATGTATCTCCTGGTCTTTGCACTGTTATTTAGAAAACGTGTTAAAGGACCACTCTAGGCACCCAGACCACTTCAGCTTAATGAAGTGGTCTGGGTGCCAGGTCCAGCTAGGGTTAACCCATTTTTTAATAAACATAGCAGTTTCAGAGAAACTGCTATGTTTATTAATGGGTTAAGCCTTCCCCCAAAGCCTCTAGTGGCTGTCTCATTGACAGCCACTAGAGGCGCTTGCGTGCTTCTCACTGTGATTTTCACAGTGAGAGTACGCCAGCGTCCATAGGAAAGCATTGTAAATGCTTTCCTATGAGACCGGCTGAATGCGCGCGCAGCTCTTGCCGCGCGTGCGCATTCAGCCGGCGGGGCGTAACGGAGGAGGATCGGAGGAGGAGAGCTCCCCGCCCAGTGCTGGGAAAAGGTAAGTTTTAACCCCTTTCCCCTTTCCAGAGCCGGGCGGGAGGGGGACCCTGAGGGTGGGGGCACCCTCAGGGCACTAAGGTGCGAGGAAAACGAGTATGTTTTCCTGGCACTATAGTGGTCCTTTAAGCTGGACGAAGAATTTTCACTATGCACTGTCGACTGAGGGGCTGACAAAACGTGATACTTTTTCATACTTCCCAACGTTAATGTTCTGTGAAATTGGGACGAATGGGAGGCCTGGAATTTGAGTGCAAACACCTATGCCCTCTTTATTATCCTAACATCCCACTATTCTAGGAGAATCCTGTATAATCTGTGTAAATGGATACATTTTCTTGTTCGAAGTTACATTTTAGTTTCAAAAATGTTATTAGTAAGTCACCTAAAATTTCTCGGAAGAGCCCCGTCCGTAGCTAAACCCCACACTCACATCCCTAAAATGAAAGTGTCCCTCTTTGACCAACTAAAATGTTGGAAGTTGAGAATTATCATCCAACTAGTTAACTACAAAGGAATTGAGGCTTGTACTTGTTTCAGGACAAACGTTACTACCTTGTACCTTGTACTTCCCTACATTACACAACCTTGTTGCCGTGGCAATGTAAGCAGAGTCCTAGCAAAGCATAGTTTCTGTCTCATTAGAATTACATCATTAGAATGCTAGGTAGCAGTGGCTAAGGTTTGTGCTGGAATGAGTATAGACCTGAGCTGATAACTAGATCAAAAGTGACAAAGCCCACTAATGACATATGGCAACGGACCTCATTTCATTTTTTCTCCATGATTTTCCTTTAGCACCAATTAATGCATGGAAGGACCAAAAATATTTTCTTCTGCACTTAGATTAGAAAATGTAGAGACCCTTAAATCTGCTGATCACTGATTTCAGAATCTATCTCTCTATAAAGAGTCAACACTGGATAATGAATAGAGGATGCACAGAGTTCAACGATTTTCAGTTGACGCAGTGAATATTAAACAGATCTAAATGGCATTGCGGTGAATCACTTTCTATCTAAGTATACAGGTTGCTTTATGGCAATATGTATTTGAAACCAATATCCGCATTTCTAATTATAACAGTACCAAGCATTAGATAGAAATGATAAGCGTCTTAATTTCCTGTTTACTAATGGCTTAGAATGTTATGGGACTTAACCTTGGGTCACACAATGACAGAAATGTAATTTGGACAAATCTGGGCTGGTTTTAAACTCCACAAAGTTAGATATTAAGAGCTGAGTAATTACTAAGAACATTAAAATGAATCATAGAAAAATGGATTTCAAGCATCACTTAGCACTATACAGATATACTTTAAATGATTATCAACTGGTCATTTTAAAATATTTAGTTATACTAATTTCATAGTCGTCTAATAATTAATTCTCTCAAGTATGATCTTTTCAAACAAATAAGGCAGCCATTCTCCAAAAAAAATAAAATAAAAAGTCTATCTATCTATCAAGGTCTTGTCTCTTTTGCCCCTTCCCCTGCCCCTCTGTGGCTCTTTGCCTCCCCTCCCCACCCCCCCAGCTCCTCTGTGTGCCTCTTTTTCTCCACAGCCCCATTTGTGTATCTCTTCCCACAGCACCTTGTTTCTTTTTCCCCTAACTCCTCTATGTTGCTTTGTGCCTAGCCCAGACCTTCCACACATCTCTACTCCCCCACATGTCTTATTCCCCAGCCCCACATGTGTCTCAATTCCTCCCTCCAACCCCTCCACTGCTTTTCCCTGTCACAATGAGGTCACCTGCTGTCGGTGACATTCCCTAGCACTAATGGTTTTTACACCCACTTGCTGATGTATCCTGGCATTGATGCTGGTCTCCTAGTAACCGTTTTATTCCTGTACTTTCAACTCATCTTGATGCAGTTAATTGTGTTTTTTTCATATTTCCTATATAAAAATTTAAATTTACACTATAACAGTATACAAACTGCTGTTCGAGTGTTGAAATAACTAGACTTTGCTGCTGAAGGCATATTTCTAAAGTAAACAGCATATTAAATTTAAAAAAATATATATGTTTGCAAAAATATTCACTTTGAAAATCATAGCATGGAAAATTCTAAACAGCATCAATCAGGTTTTCCTTTCTTATGATGGAGACAAAGTCTTGGATTAGTTAGCTGCTTAGTGGGATAATCACAGGGAATAGTCATTTGACGGAGTTGTGTTTTTACATTTGACTCAACAATGTGACTTATAGAAATAATGATAATAAAAACATAGTATCTAATTGTCTACTCCTCAACTCATATAAAAAAAGCAAAACAAAGAAAAGATATGAGGATCTGGACAGAGGTTCCAGAAAAAGTACATCACGTGACATCATCACGCACGACGTGACGCCCGTGGCATGCTGGGAAATGCGGCAAAACGGAGGCCCCAGCACTCCAATCCTTTACTAATTACAGAGAGGGGGTGGCTTTGGACTTAATCACTGTTTTTTTCATGTATAAAAAGGATGAGTGTGTTATAAGGTGGGAGGGAGATGATTCATTGAGAAAGGGAATGTCCGAAATGTTTGTGATATTCTGTCCTCCAATTAAATACCAGTAGCACCTTGGTGTGCACACAGCAACTTTTTGCGCAGCCTCTTGTTTGTTCTATTTATCCCATATAAAAAAAGCAGGTGTTTGCATGGAGACCTGACTCTTTTCCAAATTCATAAAATGCCAGACATCTGGCTCTAGAGTTAATGTTTTAAGATCAAAAGGAAAATGAATGCTGAAGCTGTCCCACCTGATTGCACAATATTTTGATCCCATACTAGTGACAATTCAAAGGTGGGGGCAATTTTTTATATCTACTTGGTTTTCCAGATTGAGAGATTTCTACCACTCTCTGCTTTTATTAAAACAATAAAATATTCTGGATTTAAACTATGACATGTGCTTCGAAATTCCATGTAGGTTGCAGATGTCATGAAGTAGAATTATGATGATCTGTTGAAAACATCCCAGGGAGTTTATTTAATCACTAACAAAGTATATATGTTTATATCCTTTTGTCAGGAAAACGTTATATTGGTTTTTTTCCCCCCTGCCATATATAAATAATATTAGCTGTAATTTTCAGAGTTAGTGGCAGGGGAATTCTCAGTCAGGTTATGACGGATGTTTCGGAGATGAAATCCAGTATAATATTAATCAGCAAGATATAAGAATGTAGCAAAATGGACACAACCCATGAGGATTTCTTTTACCATGTAGTCTTGGTCTATTCCTTCATAAAGTAAAAAACATTTTAACTTATCTTTTATATTGGAAAAATATGCCCCTACCCTTAAACAACCCTTTTCCCCTAAGCACCTTATTTTTCTGTTCTTAACTATTCGTATCTTTTTATTGTGCATATTTTCTTTACTTATCTCTCTCTACATGCAGTTTCTCTACCTAAACAACAGTAGAATTTGTTCTAACCCACAACAGCTTACTTCCAACACATGCAACTCTACAATCAGGTTCCCCTCGGCGTGCGCAACCACAAAAGCAGCACCCCCAGAAGTCACTCATTCACATTCCATGTAACTATTGTGACTAAATAGACAGTAACATATATGGGTTCAAGTGAATTTTTGACTCATAAAGTTGATAAGATTTGTAAGCATCTCCATGGTTTGAGTTTCCGAAAAATGTAAATAAGATTATCTTACAAAAAAGAAACAACTGGCACTGCCAAGCTAGTTTTGACGAACTAATGTTGATCCAAGTACAGTACGAAATTTTGAACAGGAGCCCCTTACATGATTCTTTCACAAAAAAGGAAATAGAAATGATTTTAGCAGGGCCAATTGTTTATGTTTTTGAAAAATTTTTTAACAATGTATCTCCACACAGATTACATGATGGAGGTATGATATTATACCCAGACCCAATCCCAGAGCTTCACTGAGATACATTTTGATGTCTAGGAATGACAAAGTTGGGTTGTTCTATTTCAATATTGTCTGTATACTAAAAACTATAAAAGTAATAAGTAAATACATTGTTCTATGATTCTCTGCTGGGGCTAAATTGTACCCCATTGTTGTTCCCTCTGTCTGTATATAATAAAGCGTTTAGTTCCTTGGAAGTTAACAGGGGAAATGGCACAGTGGATATTTAGAAATGCAGTTTTCACATCAATGCCCTTCTTACATAGTAAGTTAGTGTAGATACTTAACATGGCTTATTTTTGTGGGTTACTTGTATTTTAAAAAACATTTTTTGCAATTCACCTTAGGTTTTTAAGTATATATAAGACTACTCTTTCTTATGAGTAATGTGATCTTTGTCATTTTTTGGTAAAGGGAAGAAAAGCAAAGTTCCATTTCACTTGCTAAGCTAATTTACCCACATTCCATCAGTCAAAAGGGCAAACTGATTTTTTTTTTAATGGATAGTGGAGAAGAAAATTGCAGCACCCAGATATTGAAGATATTGAGATGCAGCACAAGGAAGAAAAGATAGTACATATGAATAAAGGCAAGTAACAAGGAAAGGGTATAACCATTAAGATACAAGGTGCATAAGGAAAGGAAAATACAAACATGGCATTGTCACTTTAATGCCTTCCTCTCATTGTTATAATAGAGATCTATAGGCACAGGAACATAGTGTATATAAAGAGAGATAAAGCATAATGTTTCTACTAAATGATAAAATGTATCTCTGATGCAAGAATCTAGCCTGATCGCTAAGGTTGTACAGAAACACAGAAGAAGCCTTTATACCATCTGCAGAGCCAATAACTGCTACCCCAAATCCTTATATACCCCTTTATACGTGTTTGTATTTGTTTATGTTAATTAGCCTCCTATGTCATTTTTTTAAATCCACTGCTTTCTGTTTTCTGTAAACCACGCTTAGTTCTGTGTTTTTGTTGCGAGTATTTACACAAATTGCAGCTCTCCAGGGACTTAACGTTGAACTCAGGACCTCTCCACGGATTTAACGTTAAACCAGACTGCCTAGTGATCCACCCATGTTTAATTGCTGAGTTCATGAGAGGTGAAGCCAAACTCACTATAGGAAATACACAAAAACTATTTTTTTTTCTGAGTCTCGTGAATAATACACCCCAAAACAGCATTTCATTTTAGAGATATTCCTCTGCTCCCTTCAGATTGTGTTTGCTCCATTTACTTGTGCACCCACTTGACATTATTAGTTCCACAGCATAATCTTTGTTTTTTTATTTATGTTAAAATTATTTTAATAGTTTTTTCTTCTGAAAAAAAGTTCGCATTTTGCAGGATGCTATACCAGTATATTTGAACACGAACGTAACCTTAAAACACCCTTGCCTTTAGTTCTATTTTTATGTGATTAGTGATAGCCTTGTGGTTTAGCCGCTAACCTCTTAAGTGGAGAGACAATTGTTTGAGACAAGAAATAAGCTTGGCATGACCTTGAAAGAAATTATTTTTCTAGATCTATCCTGTGAATTGCTTAGAGCAGCTCCTATGGCAGTTTACTTGGTATTATCAGAACAAGGCCTTAAGAGAAAACGTAGTATGTATTTTTAACATATTTATAACGGTGTATGTGGGGGAGGAGTAAAGTCAAAGCTTATAAAACAGTCAGGACGTATGTTACCTAATCAGAATGCCTACGTTGCATCAACTTTTGCTTTGCCCCTCGTGTTATCGCCTCTTGACCCTAAGTGAATTTCCTTGTGTCTCTTGACTCTTGGGTGGACTCTCTGTGTACCTCCATTCACTGTTTATCATAAAAACCAAATGTTAGTAAACTGTGGCCTCGACTTAACTATGTCGGCAATAACCAGTGGGGGTTATGATAAATAATTAAAAATCAATCATTTCTGACTTATATTCCCATGCAGAGAAGTGATACTTGCCTACTAAAGTATTCCGATTGTTTGGCTTATATGCCAACCAATCAGGTTGCTCTCACTGATATTGCAGTCCAGCATGGGTTGATGCAGGGGAGATGCTTAGATGTCCCCCTCGGACTGGTTTTCTCATTAGGCAGATTAGGCACCTGTGCTGTATGGGGTGCATGTTTTCAGCACTTATAATGTGGAGCTCAAGTTGGCTTGGCCAATGTCCTCAGTAGTCCAGTAAGCCTCCTATGCAGGATAGCAGGTTGCAGGAACAGATTTTAGAGGGATTGGACTAGAGAACATATAAGAGAGTGAGTATTTTGCAAACTCCACATGATCGAACAATATGACACTTAACTTCCAAAACAGCACCAAACAGGGAGGGGGGCCATGGACCTTTAGGCTAGGGGTGCACAATATTCCCTCAGGACGCAAGGGGGAAGACCACACGACACCAGGGCACCGTGGGCATGGAAGCCCAATAACGTTATACCACCACATTGATAGTACTCTGACACTGTACCAAACAGAAGCTTGGTGACGATTTAGTCCTGAGACCACTACCTTTTCTTATACTGGGACATAGCCCACTTGCACAGCTAAGCCCACCGGGAACCATGACTCAAACACCATACCAGATGACCACACGCAGGAGGAGGTTGTTGTGACACCATACACCACTCAATAAGATTACCATGACACTAGGTAGCAATGCATTGGAGGTGCATGAACCATGCGCGACCTCCGCACAAGCCAAGACCTCGCCAACAAACAAAAACTCGCAACCATGACAGAACAACAAACCACATATAGGCGACCAAGGCACAGAAGCCAGTCCAGCTCACAAGCGAGGCATACCAGAGGCGTACACCGCAACAGCACTACTGACCCACACTTAACTTATCCACACAGACACAGCGCACCAAACATATGGAGAGACATCACAGGTGGAGTCTCTACCTGGCTGTGGGGGTGTGTCTGGCATGTCACTCTGCCTCTCTAGGGTTAGGGAAGGGGCCACAGCAAACAAAGACCACAACCTGGAGGGCCCTTATCCATCACCATTATACCTCACTTATAATTCAGATCGTATGGCAAAAGTCTTCCTACATCTCTGCTAAGCTCATCACGCTACAACACAACTGACAACAATAGAATGGGGGGATAAACTAAACAAAACACAAAAAAAATGTTTTATTTTTTTATTTTTTTAAAGTGTGTGTTCATTTCTATAAACAACCATTTATATTTTACAAAACCTTTTTCCCTGTCTTATATGTATATTGTGCAAACCTGTACTCTCACATACGCAACACAAAGACAACAACAGAACGAAAACAAAACAAGGCGGGGAAAAAAAAATGTGTGGTGATTCCTATATACACCAGTTTGTAATTGACAAACCAGTTCACTGTTCTGTTTGTATGTTGTGCAAGTCTGTATTTTTACATTCACAACAAAAATAAAGAATTACAAAAAAAAAAATCCACGTGCTCTAAAGACCCAGTTTCCCTTATCCCTATTAAAACCCTCCCAAAACCTAAACAAACCCTTTCCATAGTCCTACATTTAAGCACTCAAAAACCTCATTGTAAACACTAAACACTCCATGTACCCCTATACTAAACTTAACCCAACTTTTACCCTAAACTGAATAATTCTAAACATCCCTTATACAAGAACTATAACACGTCTCAGGCTTTTAACTCTTAACACCCTACGTAAACCAACTCATACGTTAACCTCTCTAAAACTGTAACCTGCCCCCTTCTAATATTATCTTAAACCCAGCATGGGTTTACACAGCTGCATGCACTCACTATACTCACAGATTCAAACACAACACATCGCAAGCAGAAATATACACAAATACACACTGATCAGCCACAGCTTTAAAACCACCTGCCTAATACTGTGTAGGTCCCCCTCGTGCTGCCAAAACAGCTCTGATGCGTCAAGGCATGGACTCCACAAGACCTCTGTGTCCTGTGGTATCTGGCACCAAAAAAATTAAAGCATATCCTTTAAGTCCTGCAAATTGCCAGGTGGGGCTCTGTGGATCGGATTTGTTTTTCCTGCACATCCCACAGATGCTCAGTCGGATTGTTAGCTAGGGAAATTGGAGGCCAAGGCAACACCTTGAACTCTTTGTCATGTTCCTCAAACTATTGCTAAACAATGTTTGCAGTGTGTTAGGGTGTACTATCCTGATGAAAGAGGCCACAGCCATCATGGAACAGCATTGCTATGAAGGGGTGTATGTGGTCTGCAACAATCTCTAAGTAGGTGTCACGTGTCACCGTAACAACCACATGAATGCCAGGACTCGTGGTTTACAAGGAGAATATTTCCCAGAACATACCACTTCCTCCAGCGGCATGGCTTAGTCCCATAGTGCATCATAGGGGTTAACGTAGTCTTCCCATAGGGATCCTTTAACTGTTGCCATCAGCTGAGTATTCTAATTCTGTAAAAAAAAAACAAAAAAAACCTGCTCTCTCTTTTGGTGAACATTGCATTACTTTTATCAGTTGGAGTTCCTTAAAAAGCTAGAAAGATTAATTAAGGACCAACTCCACAGTCTGCATGTCAGCAATAAATCACACACAAGAAATGAAAACAAAAAACAGCATTATGAGAGATGCTAAGAAGCTGGGTTTCCTGGTACCTGAACAGAGCAAGATACCACAAGGTAGCCTTAGGTGACTGTATGGGACCCAGAAGCTACACAGGGTCCGAAACCATTCATTTTCTCTGAACTATTTACCATCCCACTATGAAGAATGAAGGGGGTTTTAACTTCAAAGCAGACGTTCCCTATTGGAACACAGAAAGGATCCATACAAAGTAGGATGTACTGTGAAAGCAACTTTATGGAATACTCATATTAATCCAAACACAGAGATGCAAACACATGGGGTCCCAAGCAGATGGCACTTCTGCATTTAATGCCTCACAGGCCCTAATTCATAGACAATGAAGGGGATCCCAAACCTGTAATATGACCAGGCCTTGGGGGGATTTTAACTCGTCTCCGCACTTAAACCCTGCTGAGTTAATTGACAACTGCATTATGATAGATTTAAAATAGCTACGTGACTTATTGCTGGGTTATGGCACACTCTTCTTGAGTGCTTCTACAGCACTGGGTGAAGTCAGTAGGCACTCGGCATCCGTAAACTCTATCAGCGATACCAGTAGGATTTCCAAGTGATTACAACTAAGGGATTTATTTACAGAATGATGAGCTGTAGCACATACAATTATTGTTTTCTAATTTTAAACCAGCATAGCTGAAATGGAAATAGAGCTTCGTTAGAAATAAATAAATAAAACTTCAAAGAAACATTTGCAACTGTCCTTAAAGCCCATACATTGAAGTTTAGGGCCCAGCCATTTTTAATGTAATCAACAATCTCGATAGCAGAATTAGCAGCTTAATATACAGACCATTATATTGATTTTACTGCAACCCTATTTGCAGCTAACACACTTAAACTTCTGGAGCCCTAGGCAAATCGCTCGATTTGTTCATGCATCTCTATTCCCATGTCCTCTCGTATCTCTGTTTTGAAGTTGTATTTAAATATTGTGACTAATGTGTGTTTAATGTGTGGCTTTTTCTGCAAAGCAGTTCTTGCTCTGTTGTGTATTTTATCTTGTTGATAGCATGGTTTAAGTATTGTCCTTTTCTCACAGCTTAGGCTGCATGCCTCTGTGTGTTGGAGTATTTTTCTCATAGTCTGTGTAGTGCCCCATCCCTTGTAGCTGTGACTACTTCATATTGTACAAGAGGACTGTATTATTGTACAGAGATACTTCTGTAAAACGTGTGTGTCCAATATTTTATGATTTTACAGTGAAATATAAAACTATGTTTGTTTTTTTATATATAAAATCAGAAATATTATGTTGAATGGGATGATTTGTAGACTATATGCATACTCAGACATATATGTGCCACTTTAACTTGCTTGAACAGAACCCACCTCGCATTTACTATGTTTTTTTATCCAACTTAACTTGTTTGTTAGAGACTATGGGCTTATTTAAAAATCTTGTTGGCTGCTGCTATTAATTACAGACATTAATTAAGACATAAAAAGCTTGTAGCGGCTACAAATTACAACCAGATTGATAAGTTTTTATAGCCAATTGCTAATAGCAGCTTCCGCTAAAGGTAAAATGACCTGCATAATATCAGCATGTTGGTAAAGCACAGAAACACACACCTGAGCATGCACACTTCTCCTTGTGTGGCAAGTAGCAACAGGCAAGTAGCGAGTGGCCAGTAAAAAGTGGCGACATTTTGTCTGACCAATATTTTTGGGGGGTTTCAATAGGATGCATAGGGATTTCACTTCTCATCTAATCCCACCAGGCCAGAGGCTAGTGTTAAAAAAAACTAAAAGTCACCCAGACCTCTTCATCTTAATGGTCCTGTGTGATTAACCCTTTCATGTAAAACATTGCTGTTTTGCAGAAGGAGTGTTGTTTATATTAAAGGGTTAAACCCGCTTCTCGTGACTGTCACCCTGATTTCGCTGCACTGACAGATCCAATGCTTTCCTTTGAGAAGCACTGAATGCTCGCCGTGCATACACTTCAGGTCCACAATGCATTTCTCTGAGTAGCATTGGATAGAGGCAGCAATGGAGTAAGTGACGCCTTCTCGATGTTGTCGCGGGAGGCGGAGAGGACAGCAGCTCTGAGGGAGTCACGGCACTGGAAAAAAGTAATTTAAAACAATTAACTATTTTTATGGAAACCAGAGTAGGGGAGCCTAAATATTACTAGGAATAGGGACATTGTCTACAACAATTCTATACTGTTCTTTTAAGTCTTGGGCTACTTAGTGACTGACTTTTAGCAGAGTCTCTTACTCTGCATGTGAAATTCTGGATTTCGGTAAACAGCTTTTAATCTCTAAAAAAAAAAGACCTTTCCCATAATGTAGTGCAGAGATGAGCATCATGGAAAACTGTTCTCACTGCATTCAGAATAGAAGAACTTACCCACCTAAAATCTAAAAACTATCTCCATAATTTTTTTGTATTTTTTTTTTTTTTTTTAAACCTGGCTCAGTTTATAATGTGATGTTTCACTTTCAGGACAGTTGCCTCATTATAAAACGGTTGTTCGGCTTTAATACTGAGCAGCTACAGTGCTAGGTATACAAATAGAGAAAAATATGTGAATATCACTGGGAAACAATCATTTCTTTTTCTCTGCCTCGGGGTCCTTGGCTGACAGTACGGATTGGGAAAGCAGAAAATGAACCAGTCCTGAATGTCATTCCAGAGTTATAAATAATGTAACAGGGGGCGCTGGACAGCTATCAGCTTTAAGGGACACACGCACACACTTTCTTAATAAACATAGATACTTTATTGAAACATGCATTATAGAGACAGTTTATCCTCGTCTAGCACTGCTTGAGCTACCAGCTGACAAGGTCACTGGATGAGCTGGGAATCTTTAAATTTTACCTGTCACCCTGGATAACAATTTATCCCCAGAGAGAATATAAAGAGATTTATGTGGATCCTGGAGATTTTTAGGCAAACTCTGTATTCAACACTTTTACTATTTCAGAACTTTTTTTAACCATTCTATGGCATGAGCTATGAAACTTTGCAAGCCTTATAGCACAACTCTTAAATAGAATATATAATTAATAGTGTGATTTGCACACAATTCAGGCTTTCCAAACCTTAAAGCAGTGAGATCTGAAACCTCTTCTCTATCTCTCATATTGTTTTTACAGCCTTAATGTTTGGATAGCATCAAGGGAGATGTAGTTCACAATATCTGGAGTGCTAAAGGTTGCCTACCCCTGCTTTAAATGAACACTATAGAGTTAGGAATACAAATGTATGTTCCCGATGTTATAATGACCTGGTCACTCTTTAGGTGACCGCCCACCCTTGTAAATAGTAAAAACGTAGTTAACTTACCTTTTGTCCCATGATGCACCACATTGTATATGCATGGCTCCCTCTCCTTGGCCAGGATCATTAAGATTGATCATCTCAGCCTGTCCTGTGCTTTCCTGTAGGGTTTGCATGCGTGGCAAAACACTGTGCTGTGCCAATTAAATGGTCCCCATGAGGCAATCTAATTAAAATATCTGAGTTATACTCGGCTATTTTGTTGGCAGTGCCTCTAGTGGGTGTCAGAGTGACTGCAACTACAGGGAGTGCAGAATTATTAGGCAAGTTGTATTTTTGAGGATTAATTTTATTATTGAACAACAACCATGTTCTCAATGAACCCAAAAAACTCATTAATATCAAAGCTGAATATTTTTGGAAGTAGTTTTTAGTTTGTTTTTAGTTATAGCTATGTTAGGGGGATATCTGTGTGTGCAGGTGACTATTACTGTGCATAATTATTAGGCAACTTAACAAAAAACAAATATATACCCATTTCAATTATTTATTATTACCAGTGAAACCAATATAACATCTCAACATTCACAAATATACATTTCTGACATTCAAAAACAAAACAAAAACAAATCAGTGACCAATATAGCCACCTTTCTTTGCAAGGACACTCAAAAGCCTGCCATCCATGGATTCTGTCAGTGTTTTGATCTGTTCACCATCAACATTGCGTGCAGCAGCAACCACAGCCTCCCAGACACTGTTCAGAGAGGTGTACTGTTTTCCCTCCTTGTAAATCTCACATTTGATGATGGACCACAGGTTCTCAATGGGGTTCAGATCAGGTGAACAAGGAGGCCATGTCATTAGATTTTCTTCTTTTATACCCTTTCTTGCCAGCCACGCTGTGGAGTACTTGGACGCGTGTGATGGAGCATTGTCCTGCATGAAAATCATGTTTTTCTTGAAGGATGCAGACTTCTTCCTGTACCACTGCTTGAAGAAGGTGTCTTCCAGGAACTGGCAGTAGGACTGGGAGTTGAGCTTGACTCCATCCTCAACCCGAAAAGGCCCCACAAGCTCATCTTTGATGATACCAGCCCAAACCAGTACTCCACCTCCACCTTGCTGGCGTCTGAGTCGGACTGGAGCTCTCTGCCCTTTACCAATCCAGCCACGGGCCCATCCATCTGGCCCATCAAGACTCACTCTCATTTCATCAGTCCATAAAACCTTAGAAAAATCAGTCTTGAGATATTTCTTGGCCCAGTCTTGACGTTTCAGCTTGTGTGTCTTGTTCAGTGGTGGTCGTCTTTCAGCCTTTCTTACCTTGGCCATGTCTCTGAGTATTGCACACCTTGTGCTTTTGGGCACTCCAGTGATGTTGCAGCTCTGAAATATGGCCAAACTGGTGGCAAGTGGCATCGTGGCAGCTGCACGCTTGACTTTTCTCAGTTCATGGGCAGTTATTTTGCGCCTTGGTTTTTCCACACGCTTCTTGCGACCCTGTTGACTATTTTGAATGAAACGCTTGATTGTTCGATGATCACGCTTCAGAAGCTTTGCAATTTTAAGAGTGCTGCATCCCTCTGCAAGATATCTCACTATTTTTGACTTTTCTGAGCCTGTCAAGTCCTTCTTTTGACCCATTTTGCCAAAGGAAAGGAAGTTGCCTAATAATTATGCACACCTGATATAGGGTGTTGATGTCATTAGACCACACCCCTTCTCATTACAGAGATGCACATCACCTAATATGCTTAATTGGTAGTAGGCTTTCGAGCCTATACAGCTTGGAGTAAGACAACATGCATAAAGAGGATGATGTGGTCAAAATACTCATTTGCCTAATAATTCTGCACTCCCTGTAGAGACATTCAAACCCTGCAATTTAAATGTTGTGACTCCTGCAGAACAACAATGTTTTTAGCTGCATGGATAAAACGTGAGGGACATTGCACCTAGACCACTTCATTGAGATGGAGTGATCTGGGTGCCTATAGTGCCTCTTTAATAAATCAACTTCACACCGGTTTTCTAACTTTGACACTAACGATATCCCTAAAAAGTGGTGCCAAATACGAACTCGCCAACCCTAAAAAAACACCATTTTACAGATTGTATTCTGCAAAGTTTTTATTGCGTATTGCTAATAGCAGATTCCGCTAGAGATATAATGACCTGCATATTATCAGGTTGCTGGTAAAGCACAGAAACATACACCTGAGCGTGCGCACTTTCACCCTGTGTGGCAAGGAGCGACTGGCCAGTAAAAAGTAGCGACATTTTAATCGAAGAAGCAAATTGGAATACATGTTTTTGTTTTTATAGGAGTTTTTGTGGTTCTCCCATGCCTCTCTACAACTCTAGCTTTCAACATTGCAGTTCTTTCTGCATTAATGAAATGCCTATTAAAAAATCACAGAACTTCCCCATGTTATCCTCTGTGTATTAATTTGCATAAAAGGCATTTGTATCTTTAAGGAAGTTGTCAAACTGTTCTAAAACGTTTTGACAGATTTGTGGTGCCAAGGTGCTCTTGCCACAATAACCATCACAACCGTATTTAATGGTTATAGCGCTTAACCACCTTATTAATATAGGCATGCACACTGAAGTCCAGATTTAGGAAAAGGTACATAGATTTTAACAAATATTATACTATAGCTGTTAACAGGCAAATAGTTCTTCAAATTATCATTCACTTGCAAATAGGAAGCGAATGATAATTTGTGATTTCCGAATGAGTTTAGAAAAATGATTTTCTCATCTGAGACAGCATTGAAAGTCATGTTTCAGTGTTTGTAGATGACACAAAACTCTGTAAACTAATACAATGTGAGCAAAATATTACTTTGCTGCAGAGGGATTTAGATAGACTGGGGGACTGGGCACTCAAATGGCAGATGAAATTTAATGTTGAAAAATGCAAAGTTATGCACATCAACGTAAAGAATACACAAGCAACGTATACCCTTAATGGAAGCAAATTAGGGATAACAACACACGAAAAGGACTTGGGAATTGTTGTTATAGACTACAAACTATGCAACAATGTGCAATGTCAATCAGCAGTGGCCAAGGCCAGTAAGGTATTGTCATGCATGAAAAAGGGCATTCTTTCTCGGGACGAGAATATCATTTTGCCTCTTTATAAATCACTGGTAAGACCACGTATTGAATATTCTGTGCAATTTTGGGCACCTGTTCTAAATAAGGATATTATGGCACTAGAAAAAGTGCAGAGGCGGGCTACAAAATTAATAAAAGGAATGGAACATATCAGCTACGAAGAAAGGTTTAAATTTGTTAACCTATTTAGTTTAGAAAAACGTCGCCTGAGAGGGGATATGATAACATTATACAATATATTCGGGGCCAATATGTATGAGTATGGTAGAGGGATCTAGTGTTCTGTTAACCTAGGGCCAGGTTTTCAGGTATTTTTATATATATTTTTACATATATGTTGTAAAAAAAAACATATCTTCATTATATGCTTTAAAGATTCTTTGTCTTTGTAGTAAAAAGCATAGAGAACAAATCAATGCGGGACACTATGATCAGATAACTTAGTTTCACTTTTGGTAAGTCCCTGTTTAGATCTCAGCAAGTTCTGATATGGTGTAAGGTATGGGTAGGCAACCATTGGCACACCAGACGTTGTGAACTACATCTCCTATAATGCTCTTTCAGCCATAATGCTGGCAATGCATCAGGGGAGATATAACTCCCCTATAAGCTATAACGTGCTCTGTTGCCAGAGTAGGATTGTCAAAATCATATCCTCTGCTGCCTTCTAACTCAATGGTAGTTTTAATTTCAGGAAACACATAATCTTCATTTCCTGGGAGACTTTGCTCACCCTGAGGTTCATAATTTAATTGTTTAACACCTCCCATACAAACTACAATAAAATCTACATTATTTATCCGAATTTATACAAATAATATGCAAAATATAAATGTGTGCCCTAGGCCTAGCGCATAAGTTCAAAATAATCAGAAATAATTGATAGCAAAAGGTATTGTTAGAATTATTTTAATGTCTTGATAAATTACAACAACAACAAAAAACACTTTATTTTGCATTGGATTGTAGCATGTTAGTGACAGGCAGCATGCTCACACATTCAATCTGCTGGACAGCTCCTTTGACAATAATTAGTCTGACCATTCATTCACAGTTCTGCAGACTAAAATATTTATAATTATCACCAAAAGAGCACCTTAAACAGGGAACCCACCGAGCGTGCTTCGAGACTAAAATTACAGAGCTAGTAAAGAGACTTGATTAAAAAGGCAGAAAAACACGTTTCTGTTAAAATGTTGGGATCCTGTTATAGCTTTGGGTGAACATTGCCGGCTTCTTGTTAGCCCCTTTCCTAGTCCCTCCCCTATTCCTTTCCCCTTTACCTATCCTTCCCTACCTTTGGTTTCTCTTGTCTTTCTTTGTTGTCTTTAACGTTCATCCATGTCTTTCTGTTCTACTATTCCTTCATCTCTGTCACATCAAATTAACCCCTTAAGGATACATGACATGTGTGACATGTCATGATTCCCTTTTATTCTAGAAGTTTGGTCCTTAAGGGGTTAAATATACCGTATTTTTTTTTTATGGCAATAACTTCAACTGAGGTCATTTGAGGTCAATTTTATATTCATTTTATTTTGCAAAAAGGCCTATACATTGTCAATTAAAAATAATCAAATAATGGTTTAAACAGCATTTGATTTATATATTTCTGTAATATGTATATTGTTTAATATACGCACATTGTGGCTTTCTCTCAAATAATGTTAATGTACTCTTTTATTTGCAATAAACCAGAAGGTTTGATGATAACTATGGAAAATTGAAAATATAAGATGGGAGAGGTTCCAAAACACCAAAAATACTGAGTGGTTTGTGGAGAAATGAAGATCAAATCTTGAAAAAGACATCCCAAGTGCACAAATCCCCCCCCCATAAATAATAACTAAAAATCACTATTTAGCAAATATACCCATAGAAAACATGCATGCATTTAATTATACTTTTTTGTTTATTGTGGGTATATCAAAAGCACCAGCGCAAACTTTTGTAGTTCAGAATTAGTGAACCACAAGCTGCACTGTTTAGTAAATATGCCATTTTATCACTTTGTTAAAAATAGCTACATTGATTTTTGCAATATACATTTCTGCCCTGGTGCCAGTAAATCTCAGAACCTAGTTACGCGTCTGGGCATGCTAAAGACTAATAATTAGTGCTTGTTAAAAAAAATAGGGGTAGATTCAGACCTCTTCAAAGAGATGGTTGTTTCCTAAATATGTGGTTTTATAGCTTCCTGCTATTCAGTAGGACACAATGTCTCAATGGTTTCATTTTCAAGCAGATGTTAACTTGCTTTAGAAGTTTTTATCTCCTGCTCTGTAAAGTGAATTTTAATTACACACAGGAGGCACCTGTGACTAGCGCTGCATAAACAAAGTGACGTAACTCCTAAATGGCATGATCTATACACGAAAACTCCTTCATTAATCCTAAATTGCTTTGGGAGCTATAGTGTCCCTTTAAGTTTTGCTATCCGGAATTAATTAAGCTAAAGTTGTGTTGGTGCCTATAGTGTCCTTTTAAGTTTTGCTTTTTGGAATGAATTTGTGAAAGGTTGAAGAAAAAAAAAAAAAACTCTCTCTTTAACGTGGCCTTACCCACATTGAATCATTATCTATAAAGCATCTAGAATTATTACACCCTTCCTGGAACATAATTTTAGGGCGTTTTGTTATGGGCAGGTGACAGTGAACATGACAAATTTACCAATGCATTTATTCCTCTGTCCATCTATTTCTAAGATATAATTGTAGAGAGATCGGACTCTTGCAGTGCTAATTGCTCCTGGTGGGTGCCTCAGCCCTCTGTCTTTTATCCTGGGTGGGTCAGAATGTCAGTGAGTTTGCTGTGTGAAAGTGTGTAGGAGAGGTTTAGATAAACATTCCAGCAAGAAGATTGGGAAGGGGAGGACAAAAGGCAGAGAAGGGGGTTGTAGTTACACATATATTCTTTTAAAAATGGGATTTGCAGTTGCATTACATCTGAATTTTGTGTTATTTTGAAGCTGGATTAAAAAAAACTGGCATTAGGAAAGGTCACCCCATCCTGTATAACCTGGACTGGAAGCTAAAGATGTGTTTTTCTTGGTTTGGCTCACCCTGGCAATCATATACAGGAAATCCTTAAAGGACCATTCTAGGCACCCAGACAACTTCAGCTTAATGATGTGGTCTGGGTGCCAGGTCCCTCTAGGATTAACCCATTTTTTTAATAAACATAGCCCTCAAATCCTCTAGTGGCTGTCTCATTGACAACCGCTAGAGGCGCTTGTGTGATTCTCACTGTGAAAATCACAGTGAGAACACGCAAGCGTCCATAGGAAAGCATTGTAAATGCTTTCCTATGAGACCAGCTGAATGCGCGCGCAGCTCTTGCCGCGTGTGCGCATTCAGCCGAAAGGGAGGAGAGAAGGAGGATTGGAGGCGGAGAGCTCCCCGCCCGGCGCTGGAGAAAGGTAAGTTTTTAACCCTTCCTCTCCCCAGAGCCTGGCGGGAGGGGGACCCTGAGGGTGGGGGCACCCTCAGGGCACTATAGTGCCAGGAAAACGTGTATGTTTTCCTGGCACTATAGTGGTCCTTTAACACTATTATTTCTCCAGATTTACTTACCTACCTGCTTTCTTTAGGCTTTTTAATTGGAGTTGTACAGGAGATATGTGTTGCATTCTGGGAATTTAGATTAAAAAATCACTACAAGGGTCTACTTACTAAACAGTGCGATATCTGGTGACATGTGACTTACGAAATGTAGGTTAAAGAATCCAAGACAAAAAAAGATCTGCAAGAAATTTATTTTTGATTTTTCACTAAAAGTATAATTGTGGAGCAAATTGCAAATTTTAATAGCAAAACGGTCAAGCTGAAAATATTCCCCAACTGAGATATATTTTTTTAACAAGGCTGTTTTCGATGTAAAATTAGCAATTCACATGTTGGTTCCATTCTTCCAGATTTATATGAATAACCCCCATCATGACAATTTACAGTCACTTTCTAAATGTCAGACATTGATATCAGCATCAAGCCTGGTTTGATGATCTTGCTTTTGTCAAAGAAACTGTTCTTTTAAAATATATCTTGAAAAGTGACCTGCATTGTAAGAAAATAAAAAAATAATAGTTAATGTCTGTAATGCCTATTTTATGGCCTGGGTGGCTGAGCATTTTTAGAGTTATAGTCAGTGTACATGGAGTCCCCAAGATTGTGACCAGAAACAAATAATCTTAGAAGAGAATGATTGACGTAGATTACAGATAACAGCAAATTGTCCTATCTAGTCTGCCCAGACTACTTCATATTCAATAACTTTTTCGGTAAAAGGTTTTTCCTAACATGTCCTCTATATTTTGCTCCCTACAGCTACAGTTCATACCCAGTGGAAATTATTTAGCAAATAATAAGGTTACAATGTTAAAGGACCACTATAGTGCCAGGAAAACATACTCGTTTTCCTGGCACAATAGTGCCCTGAGGGTACCCCCACCCTCAGGGTTCCCCTCCCGCCGGGCTATGGGGAGAGGAAAGGGGTTAAACTTACCTTTTCTCCAGCGCCGGCCGGGGAGCTCGCCGCCTCCGATCCTCCTCTGCTCCCTTTCGGCTGAATGCGCACGAGCGACAATGCTTTCCTATGGACGCTTGCATGTTCTCACTGTGATTTTCACAGTGAGAATCACGCAAGCGCCTCTAGTGGCTGCTATGTTTATAAAAAAATGGGTTAACCCTAGCTGGACCTGGCACCCAGACCACTTCATTAAGCTGAAGTGGTCTGGGTGCCTAGAGTGGTCCTTTAAGGTCAGTAGAGCATGTAAGTTAGACATTCTTCCTGTACCAGGTTTGTGACAATTATCTGCAATTTTGTTCAGCTCCATTGCAATATTGATTAAAAGTTATGAATGCATATTTATGAGTCAAATTTAAATGAAACAACTTAAGTAATAATCTGATGAGTGTAATTTGTCTGTACATACAGCCTGAAAGTTCCATGGAATTTCAGAAGGATTCACTTGGCATTGAATGTATTAAATGTGAACTTTAAGAAAGCAGCCATGATCCTATTGACTCTAGAATATTGCTGTATTGAAAATTATTGCATTTGCATGGTGCATTTTCATGTTCACAATGAGGAGCATTAAAGGACAACTATAGTGCCAGGAAAACAAACTCGTTTTCCTGGCACTATAGTGCCCTGAGGGTGCCTCATGGCCCCCTCCCGCCGGGCTGAAGTTGGAGAAGGGGTTAAACACTTACCTTTCTCGGCGCTGGGGACTCTCCTCTTCCTTTGGACGTCATTGGCTGAATGCGCATTCAGTCAGTTCATAGGAAAGCATTTTCAATGCTTTCCTATGGACGCTGGCGTCTTCTCACTGTGAAAATCACAGTGAGAAGCGCGGAAGCACCTCAATGAGACAGCCACTAGAGGCTGGATTAACCCATATGTAAACATAGCAGTTTCTCTGAAACTGCTATGTTTACAGCAGGCAGGGTTAGCCCTAGCTGAAGTGGTCTGGGTGCCTATAGTGGTCCTTTAACAGAGCAGAGTTGCACTAGGTATTAGGATGATGAAGGGCACAGAAATGTATCCTATGAAGTAATCCTCCATAATTAAAGCAGGGTTCGATTTGGAGGGGTTTGGGTTAAGGGGTGTTAATGGTTATTTGGAACTTGGGGTTTTACATGAAGTGCCAGTTAGAGGGAATTTAGGATTGCAGGATGTTTAGGGATAGCTTGGCTGCATTTAAATTATGATTCATATCACTCTCAGTCAAGCTTCTCCCTAACCCCATTATCCTTAAATCCTCCCTAACAATTAATATCCCTAAACGTACGTCCTGTACCTGTCTGTAAACCTATCTGTATCTGTACCTACCTGTACAAACCTGTAAGTGTAAGTACCAGTAACCCAAAACATTCCAATCCTTAACCCTAAATGCATAACTCTAAATCCCCCTCAACCTCTAACTCAGGGGTGCCCAAACGGTAGATCCCCAGATGATTTAAAACTACAGCTTCCATGATGCTTTACCAACCTAAACACATGCAAAGCATCACAGGAATTGTAGTTCTACGACATCTGGGGATCTACTTTTTGAGCACACCTGCTCTAACTTAAAGTTCTCATTAGCCTTAAACCCTTCACGGTAAGCGTTGTAGCACCAATTATAACTGTGCCGTGCAATAATGCTGCTCCCTTTAAAATGCTGTGCCATTTCCATGTTGGTCAAACGACACTAGACTAGTGTCACCATTTTTTACAGTGTCGTTAAATACTTATCTATTCAGAATTAGCATTAAGAAAGTATCCAGTCTAGGTCTGCTGCACGGAAGTACTAAACAAGTAAAAATAATAATAATGACCATTTGTACAAGGGTGTAATTCTTACACAGTTTAGCAACCGCTAATTGTTGCCTATTTTGCACAGCAGAAGATTCCTATTTGTGTTAATAGTGCATTTAAACCATTGGTCGTGCAAGATTGCCATGCCATCTGCTATTATGATTATGTGATAGACAATAGAATGTAAATGTGATATTATGTTCACTGTTACTATGGATGGATACCCCTCCTTTTCTTCCAAGTTCCCTTTCCCTTTTCTTCCCTGAATAGTATGTTTTTACTACTTATTATTTTTTTTTATTTAAAATTTTAAAGCCTTAATAAAAATAATTTGAAAAGAATGTAACTGTAATATTATATTCATTGTTATTATCGATGGATACCTTTCCCTTTTTTTTTTTCCAAGTTCCCCTTATTTTTGTTGTAAAACTTTAATAAAAACAATCTGAAAAGAGAGATCATGTGATTTTACAAATCTACGTGGCTTATGGAACTGGGAGTTGTATTCTGGGGCAAAGTTCTAAACCTGGAACAATCTCTACAGAACTCAATGAAATGTTCCTGTTTCTCTCTGACTGAACACATTGACCCAGAATTGATCATAATAACCTCAGCAGGTTCTGTATGCTTTTATTGTTTCATAAAGAGGAAATGGAAGACCCCCATGACCCTTGAACATTTTAGCCACTTGCTTGTTCCTGAACCTGTGCCTGAAAACCTGGACTACACAGGTATTTACTACTATGGCCAGCAGTCAAATTTCTGGATCAATATTATCCCTCAAGAATAATTGAGTTCTTTGTCAGACTTAATAATTAACTTGCTTCTTGAGTGGCTAACAATACATTGATCTATCCAGACAGGATTAGTCATTATATTTCAGAATGACTGCTTGACTTCAAAGGGCAAACATTGGAACCCAACTCATTGGTTGCTATCCCCTAACTTGCATGATACACTCTAAATGAAAATATTAAACCGTGAGAACATCATGGGTGAACAAAAGGTAGGCTTTCAGTTTCTGCCGAACCACAGCCCCCTTGATGTTTTGATCCATTTAAGGCGGACACATCATTGTTAAAATTGAGACCCGAAACATCCAAACTACTTGCAGTAGTAGCTGCCAGCGGGCAAGTGGTTAACAAAGTCCTTGGCATCTCAGTTAAGTACATGGCGGCTTGCCAGTTCTTGCTAGCCTGCCACTATAAAAAAGTTAAAAAAAATACAATAAATCTTATGGAGGTTAATATGGCACCTTGGATTTTTATCCTCTCTAGAGCCCCCAACTTACATGTAGTAATATCTAGAAAGCATTGAGAAGCCAGTGGTTGCTGAGCGGGTATTATACCCAGGAAAGGCCAAATAAAAATCCAAAATATCCCAACACAACTGTTAAAAATGAAAAGGTTGTGAATTGAAAAAAAAAAAAAAGAGACAAACAATAAATAAATCCATGTGATCCTATTGAGGGGTCTCCAAAGCCTGAGCGTTTTTCCCCACTTTAAATGTCAGAGTGCTGTGATTGGTGGCTTAAATGGCAACCAATCATACTGCTTCGATGGGCAAATCTGTGTGAATTGAACACAGTTTGCTTTATGTATGGGAATTGAACACAGAATACTCTCTGTATGTGAATTGGACACAGTATGCTCACTGTATATGAATTCCAGCACGCAGAATAGTATCACATCTAGGACTAAGGATAATGTTAAACCAAACCTTAGAATGGCTGGACTTAACGTACCGGAGAATAGTCATAATTCTTGCCGAGGTCAGGGACACAGAACGTGAAACAACGATGAGGAAAGCCAGAAGTCAAGAATACCAGAAATCAGGGGAGCCAAAACAAAGCCAAAGTCAAATACCAGAATAAACACAATCAGGAACTATAACATATTCTTCCTCACGTTGTGGTCAGCTAATTGTACCCCCACGTCCGCTCATATGATTGACGACGTTGGCGTTCACGTGACGCTGCGTGCGAACGTTTTGGGGTCAAAGAGCGATCTCAGTCAATCGGAAAGGTGAAACAGATAAACCTACAATTACCTTTCCTCATTGCCCTGTCGTGGTTTCCCCAGTGGTTGTCCTGATTCAAGTTTCTTCTGGTTTTTGACTTTGGCTTTGATTTTGACTTCCCTGTATTTCTGGTATCCCTGACCTCTGTCTTTCCTTTATCATTATGTCCCCTGACCTCGGCTAGAACCCTGACTATTCTTTGGTATGTTAGTCCAGCTAGTCTAAGGCCCGTTAATATGTTACCTATTAGTCATCTGTGTAACACAATTCTACGTGATGGATCATATAGTAATCCTGACAGGAACACACTCTTGGATAACCAGCTAGTAGAAACCATGACAGGGCACTGACCAAAAGGTAATTTGGGCTGTAATTGGTTGTCTCTGGTCTCTGACCACAAAACGTGCACGCGCGTCTATGACGTGACGTCGCACGCACGTTGGCGCCATCTTTGATGTGGGTGAAGGTGAGTTTCCTTTTAAAACCGGAACCGCAGCGGCCGGCGTTTTTAGGAACGTTGTACTCGCTGTGGAGCGGAAAGGAAGGAGGTCGGGCAGCGGTTTGCTGCAACCAAGGTAAGTATACAATATCTCTATCGGCGTGGCCGCTTTGTTTATGTGCGGCCATGCTGGCAGAAGAATGGGCAGCCATGACAGAATTCAACACAGTATACTCACTGTATATGAATTGGACACAGTATACTCTATGTATGTGAATAGGACACAGTATACTCACTGTATGTGAATTGGACACAGTATACTCTCTGTATATGGTTAGGATAATACAATAGCTCATGAGACACAGCATGCTAAAATGTGTATATCTGTACTAAATACATTGTCTGGTATAATGTTGAAAATAAATTCTTCTCTGGCTTGGAATCTAATTCAACTATGCCCTACATCACCCCCACCCAACATTATATACACACACCCAAAAACAAAATAACAGAGCACACCCATTGAATAAGCCCACAGTTTGTATTAATCTCACTAAAGTGTGCCAAACTGACTCAACATGTTTATTGAAAACCCAGCTCCCTATAAGCTATATCACCACCACCTAATGTCTGGTAAGTGTGCAAGACAAGGGCTCGCTGATAATACGATAATGTGATATGTTGTATAGAAGACCAGTTTCCACAGATTAGAAAGGAAGGAAATTGCAGAAGAGAACAGAAGGGATTCTTTTTGAACCAGACAGAAGTGCTGTAGTACAGAGTTATATAGTATGGCCTTTACAAAATAATAGTAGTGACACAAATTAACTGCCAGAATGGCGCGTTCAATCTTTCATCGTTACAAGTTTTATAAAATGAATATCATCAATTTAAAAAAGACATTCCATTGCCCTCCCCACACCCCAAAAAACACAAAAAAAAAAATCATAATTATGAAATCATACCCTCAATGAAAACATCCGTGTGTTTTATTATGATTTTTTTCATTGGGGCTATATCTAAAAACAGCTTGCAAAAGCTGCAGATCTGCTGTTCGCAGCCTTTGCAAGCCCTCCTCTTCTAACCCCACCCAGACTTTCTGTAGTTGTCCAATCAAAGACTTCCCAATGCAGCTCAATGAGAAGTCTTTGCAAAGTGGGAGCTCTGGGTAATTGCTGCCTCTGGGGTTTAGCTCCACTGAGATAAACAAACAGTAACAGAACCAGTGGGGAGTAACAAGATTTATTTATAAAAATGCCAATTTCTCTTGAAATCTTTACATTTTGTGAAATTAAAGAAAGAGAACACACTTTTCACACTTCATCAAGTGCCGCATGTAGAGTAATCCGTTAAGTAATGATATGCGTATCCTAAGACTTTAAAATGTGCAATATCTAAATATGTCCTTCTTTCAAAACGTCTTAGATGTTAATACTATATATCTTGTGTCCATATAAGTAATGCCAAGTTAGAAAACATGCAGGTGATGTTAGTGGCTAAATGATTATTATTAGTTTAATTATAATCTGACGATACAATCTACAGACAAATAAAACCAAAGTTTATCAGGAACATCAATGGATTTCCACTAAATTGTTGAGTAATGAAAAATTAATCACACATTTTAATTCCTGAAAGCAAAGTTAGAAAATAAACAGAGCTGCTTAGTGAATAACCCAAATGTGGATATATACAAAGAAAATATGAGGAGGGACCTACTCAAAGAAGTTTTTTTTTTTTTGTTTGTTTTTTAAATTGGTGTTTAGATGCAATATTGTAAAGTATTTCAGGGACCGGAGTCAAATTGATAGAATCTGCATCCAAAAGTAGTGCCTTTTGTACCTGCTCACAGCGAACATCTTGTGCCGAGCAGTCACATTCACCTGTTCTGCTAGAAATGGAAGGTGTGAGCGTTCGTTGAGAGTTTGCGACGTGTTTGCCAAATGTTTCCAAGCAAAGAGTATCTAATCTGTGTTTCATACATGGGTTGTTTCAAGGAAAACCAATTTGAAAATGTGAAATTTGCCACCTTTTTACTCCAAAGGCACATCACATTTGATAATATTATGTTTGTTGGCGTATTATAAATAAAAATAATAAAAAACAATAAAGAGATTGATGATCGTACCATTGACAGTAATTGATATTGTCGCTAGGACAATTAGTGTTCAATGGAAGAAAAACTGCATAGGACACCTGGAGATAAAAAAGATTAAAGGTATAGGAACCTTCCAAGCACCATAGAAACTACAGTGTGCTGTTGTGGTTATAGTGCCAGAAATGCCAGTGAAATTCCAACACAGTTATAATAATTTTTTATAAAGATTCTATATTTCAAGGAGGGATAATGACAGTGCCTCTTTATTACTTACAGGGTTATTTAACACAGAATTTTCGGTTAAAACAACCAAATTGTAACTGAAACAACAAATCTTATATTTTCTAAAGTCAAGTCTTGCCAGAACTCTGTCATTCTGATCAGGCTACCACTTCTGATGATTTCAGCAGACAGCTTGTTTTTCTGAGGCAAACAGCATACAGAGTTACAGCTTCAGGCTTGAATACAAGTAAGATTTTGCTATATTAATGGAAGCATGAGGGGCTGGGGGGGAGGGGGGCTAGATGGTGGTTTTAACACTAAAAACATGTATTCCTGACCCTATAGTGATCCTTTAATCTTGTTCCTCAGAGTTAATTTCTTTTTAACTATTTGCCCGCTGGCTTATAAAGTTGCCAGTGGGCTAATAGTTTGGACATTTAAAATCTGGGCTCACATCATATAAAAGTTACAATGATGACACACCCACCCGAGAGTTATGATATTGTCCAAAAATCATTTTTCAAATATTAGTCCACATCCCCAGTGACTACTGTTTAAACTCGGACAAATTAACAAATACCTCACTGCTTCTTCTCTTCAGTAAAACACTATTCTTCTTGCCAATGTGCCATATTTATTGTTATTATTATCTAACCTCAACCATTATTTTACAATTTCTTTTGACCGAATGATGTCTAGAATTAATTAAAACCATAGCCTGTAGCATTAATCTTTACAATGTGTTACCAAGACGTTAACTATATATGAGGGCGGCTCTACTGACTAAATGCTACCAGAAAGTTAATGGGATTCTTATCTAATATTCTCATATAATATCTATAATATTTTAAAATTGCATTGTAGAACATATTTATTTATGCTTATATACTAAACTGGAAATTGTGGAGAAATAACCAAATAATTAGATTTTTAGCATGAGTATTTTGTCAAAAATGTGCTCAATTACTTTGTCAGTTTTCAGATGAGTGAATAAACAATATTTCTTCAGATAGTTAGAGTCTTTCCACTTTAAAGGTCCATAGAAATTCAGACATGTAGTGTAATACCACCTATTTAGATTAAATATAAAGAAATAGATTTAGTCATATATCCACTGTTGCACCATTCTCGCTGTGGTTGAGATTATCAGTACTGATGATATTATTATTATTATTATTATTATGATATTTATAGAGCGCCATCAAATTCCGCAGCGCTTTACAATGGGTGGACGAACAGACATGTAGTTGTAACCAGACAAGTTGGACACACAGGAACAGAGGGGTTGAGGGCCCTGCTCAATGAGCTTACATGCTAGAGGGAGTAGGGTAAAATGACACAAAAAGGTAAGGATAGTATTAGACTAGTGACAGTTGCAGAAGAGGAATCAGTCAGGAGCTATTAACAGTTTAATTGATACGCTTTTATGAAGAAGTGGGTTTGTAACGATTTTTTGAAGGAGTGGAGACTGGGTGAGCATCTAACGGAGGATGGAAGCGAGTTCCACAGGAACGGTGCAGCCCTCGAGAAGTCTTGAAGGCGAGCATCAGAGGTGGGAGTACGGACAGAAGATAGACATAAGTCTTCAGCAGATCGTAAGGGCCTAGACCGACGGGACATACTTGTGTATAAGGGAGGATAGATAGGTGGAAGCAGCATTATGTAGCAATTTGCAAGCAAGAACCAGAATTTTAAATTGAGCTCTATATTTTATAGGAAGTTAATGTAGGGACTGACAGAAGGGTGAGGCATGGGAGGTGCTGGCGGACAGGAAGATGAGCCTCGCTGCCGCATTCATTATGGACTGAAACGGCGCAAGTTGGGAGCATGTAAGACCACTGAGAAGCGGATTATAGAAGTCAAGGCGAGAAAGGACAGTGGAATGGACCAACACCTTAGTTGCATCTGGTGTTAAGTAGGGGCGGATAGGGTTAATACCTTTCTTATTTTTTTTAAATACCAATCATGCTAATTTGCATAATCAATTATATATGTGTGGCATGACAATAAAGAAAAAAAAGAGATACATTTGGAAGTTAAAAATTCTCCAAACCATTATTCAAAACTACAATTAGTTTTGGGTTTTTTCTATACAGAGGGATTGTACTACAGTTTGGGGAGACTGGACTGAGGAGCCTACCCTGAGTGTTCACTCAATAGACCCAGAGGTAGGCTGTCTGCATCACAATCCTGTCCCTAATGGGCGGTGCATTCTAGCATTGTACACTAAGGGCAAGGGCAGAAAGGGGAGGAGTAGTGAGATATTGCATGTAGGAGTAAGTGATGGGCTATGGTGCCAGTGCTATTTGCGGCTGTCAGCCACAGATTGTGTGTGCAGCAGTGTGTGTCATTGTGTGTATAAAGCAGTGTGTTTACCTGCCATGAATAGTAAGTGACCATTCTTGATCCAGCTCATATTCCTCAGTAGCTAATTCAAATTGCTGTGTTCAGTCTTAGGGGCTAGGGCTATGCAGTGATCACAGAAACCGACCAGACAAAAAAAAACAAAAAAACCTGCATTTGCATTGCTGCTATTTCATTGGACAGACAGTCTAACATACTGGATGTGCTGGTAAAATGACAGCTTGGTGGCAACACTGATTACTGATGATTTCATCCAATCGAATGCCTCCCATAGGGAAGCATTGGAGGACTTGTACATGCCAGTCAGCATCTCCTCATGGTGTGCATTTGGCGTCTTCATGTAGAGCGTGGAGATGCCTAATGTCAGTTCTTCAATATTTGCAGGATCCCATCCAGGAAATGCCTCTAACGCCTGCCTGAGTGACAGCCACTAGAGGTGGCTTTAGGCAGCAACATAAACACTTACCTTATTCATAAAAGGCAATGTTTACACTGCTCCAACTACAGGGACAGGCTCTTTTCCCCAAAACAATTACATTAAGTTGCAGTGGTTCTTGTGGTTGGTTTCATTTTAAGATACTGGAAATGTCTAAATTATACTAGTTTATAGAAAACAGACAAAAAAAAAACAGAAAAATATTGGCAACAAATCTGTCCTTGTTTACCACTTGCACATACTTTTAATACATTATGAAAATATTGAAAAAGCAAAATAAACAGCTAAATGTTTTTACTTATAATGTTTGTTTTTGTTAGATATCCCTTTGGACAAATTATATCTCTGTCTAGTCTGAAATCAGTAGAAATTCTTAGGCAGCCAAGATGCAAACTTAGAGGTTTCTTAAAATGATTACAGTTCAGCGAGAGTATAGAGGAGGTGAGCAACTTACTGATAAAAATGGTTCTGTCCCCCCACAGATCCCAGAACTTTAATTGTACAGGTGGACTGGTGAGGCTGTGTGCCAAATATTTTTGGTTGAAAGAGGGAGTGGAGGGAGTGAATTCTTCTAACCACTCCTAGGAATGATCTACTCCACTCACACAAATCAATGACAATTTCCAGTCTGCTTCACACACCCTACAGCAACTTTACTGGGATTCTTTCCACTTTTAGAACAAACCAGCAATTTTATGAAAAAAAAGTCCATTCGCTGGGAAAACATCAGCCGGACGCACAAGGTCAGTCCTAACCTTTCCTGTAATAATAGTTTTATAGAATGATCAATATTAATATGTTTATGGGATTAAAACACATGTACTAAGATAGTTATATGAGAAATATATATACTAATATTAATAGCAGTGCTAACTGTTGTTTTGATGCAGTGATAATTAAATATAACCTTTTTTTTAAAAAAAAAACACAACTTGCATTTTGTAATAGTTGTTTTTGCTGAACTTTGACTCTCATTAACCTCAGTCAGCATCTGGATAAGCATGCTGAGGTCTGGAATCTACAGGGCTACAGTACTCACTTGTCTGCTTTAAAACTAAACTAACCATTGGAATGCATATCAATGGCTATCAATCAGATTATTCTAAAGAGCCAATATACTCAATTCAATAAAGTTTTTTTTCAGTAAAGAGTTCCAATACCGTCCTCCAGCTGGTAGGAAGCCACAGCTCCCAAAGTCTTTGCAGTACTTGTGAATTGCAAGTATTGGTGGGTTTGTGTCAGTTGAAAGTTGGGCATCAATATTTCACTACTCCTGAATAGGACGTGGGCTGGAATGAATTTTCTCTGACTTAACCATAAGAAATGTCTTCAATTTTTATTTTTTATAGCAGTTTCTCAGTGATATTTTTTGGGTTTCTCGGTTGTTGTTGATGATGCAGTATATATCCAGTGATAGTTATATTGTATCAACCGAGGATCAGGCTTGATAATGATAACTCTCTATATTTTAATATATTGCTTTCCTTCTCCACGAAGCATTGAACTATGTTAGCATGTATGCTGCGATTTTAACCAGCGAAAATATATTACCATTACCAACTAAATATTCACGTTATCAATCTTGGAAGGATTGATTTGGCATTGCTTGGAAACAAACTGGTACACCTGAGATTTAACCCCTTAGGGGCCAATGGCCATGTATGCAGTCACTCTGAACCAGTTTAGCAATCTGAGTGCCTTATAAACAGGTTATAATGTTTGATTTTTATTAAAATGTATTTTATCATAAAATTAAGAAGAATACACATTTAAATTTCTTATCAGCTTCAACTACTAAGTACCGACTATTAATACACATAGTGCCCCCTATTGCTAGTAAAACATGGCTATAGTATACAGACACCACTATGCAAGCGTTTTAGGCCTGTGGCATTTATATAGCGCCAACTTATTCCGCAGTGCTTTACAATGTTATAAAGGGGGGAAATTAACAATAAATGAGTCAATAACAAATGTTAGAAAATTGGGCAGACTAGATGGGCCGAATGGTTCTTATCTGCCGTCACATTCTATGTTTCTATGTTTCTACGTAAAAAAAAATTGATGAGGACTCTGCTCAAAAGAACTTAAAATTGAGTGGACGAAAACATTTGCACAGACAATCAAAATGCAGCTGCAAGAACGGTTAATGTGTACAGAGTGTATATTCCTCGTTTAAATGTTTAATCGTGTATTGTTCGTGCAGTGTAGCTCGTTTGAAAGTAAAAGAGATATTAATGTACTCTTTTTTTTTTTTTTATGGAAAAACACTTTGAGATTTATTCACTAAACAAAAAGAACTGAGAAAACAAATTGTGCATTGTTAGACCACATTAACTCAATTGGAGAATTTCTCCAGTTTTTCTGTTAGTGCCTAAATGTTTTAATTCTCTTCTCAACAGTCTCTTATTAATTACATCCCTGTGGGTGTGCCTAATTAATAATACATTTAATTATTGAGTTATTTTCACACACCGGTGAATATGTACCCCCGATCTATTAAATTGTTCTAAAACAGCCTCAAATGTGTTGGTTTTTTTCTGACTAAATTCCGCCAATCAGAAAATACCAGTTCTGCCAAATTTAGAGTAGCAATATAAAGAGAAATAAAAAAAACAAAAAACACTTTTCTCGGGGAAAAAATGACCAAAAAAACTGTTAAGTCCATTGCAATTCCTAAAAATTATGTGCATTAACAAATTAGAGCAAAAGACATAGCCGGTGGAAAAAAAACTGACAGATTTAAGAAATTGAGCCAAAAATGTAAAAATAAACACAAAACAGCACACTTTGATAAAATGTCGCCTAATATACAATTCTGTATAGCTTCCATTTGCCAGGAAAGTACGTGGTCCATCTCTGCGTGGCGTGGTCACTGCTTGACACCAATGACAATCAGCAGACATGGGTCAATTTTTTTATTTGATATATATGCCTCTGTTTCTATTATCTTCTACTAATGCAATAGAATGTTGTGAAAGAGAAAATAGTTAAAGGGCGTTTCTTATTTCAGGGCAGACTGTTTTATCTCCACCCTAGTAATGAAAAAACATGCCTAGGAGTCCCTTGCACAGACTTAGAGGGATGGTTCTGACTTCTTTAAATAAGCAAAATGAATTGGGTGATTGCATTTTTTTGCCAGTTTTGCCAACAAATACATATCATGTTCACTGGCCGGTCGTCAAATAGTCAAATTCTTTCATCTGTCTATATATCTAACGTCAGACAGCAATGTCCACGTTATTCGTTATGGAGTTTAAAGCCTGTATGCAGTTTTGTTTGGGTACTTGGAAGTGCTTTAGGCAGCTGCTCTCAAGTTCAGTAATAACAACCATATAAAATACAGGCTGCGCCTTCCTTTCCATCCCCAGAGAGGGGTGGACAGCTCCAAAGATAGGTGGCTGCCGTGGCACTTGTCTGTCATTGCCAAGATTGCAACTCTCATGAGGTTAAGCCAGTCAACCCACTTTACAATCAGCAAATACCACAACTGTCTTCTCTGCATTCTATTTTTCAAAGGGTAAACTCCCACCATCTTTACTATGTCATCCCCCAACATCTGTCTGTAATTTGGATAAAAAGTGGCTGGTAGTTTAGTTGTTGTAGCTGATGAGCTCTGCTCATTAAAACTCAGGATGCAGTGCGAATATCAGCACGTATCATTACAGAGCAGGGTACACTGGTGTTTCATAGTTTTGGCACTGCCATGTTTTGTAATACCCACCATACCTTGGCTGAGAGTAATGAGAGTTATGTTACACGACATTGTAAATGCATATACTTGTAATGAATGTGGATAACTAGCTTTAGGGTACACCCAATGTAAATGTGCATGTATATTGTGCTCTCCCACTAAATCTTAGCTCACAGCTAGTTAGCAAAGCAGACAGAAATAGTGTTGTGTTTATTTCAAACAGAGTTTTCCTCTGTGAATAGTTCTGTAAAACTGCAATACAATAAGATAATCTAATATTACAATATGTATTTACAGGTGACACTTTGAAAATAAGTATGATATTAAAGGAACACAAACATGTATACCTGACCGTATAGTGTTAAAACCACCATCTAGCCCCCCTGGCCACTATGAGGAAAGGTCAGTGCTTGCATGCAGAGGGTGGAGACACTAAATGGCAATGCTGCTTACTCTGCAGCACCTCCCCAGGAAGAACCTCTAGCATATATCTGAGGAGTGGTCAGTGGAGTTATCTCTAGGCTGTAGGGCCACCCCCAACACAGCTCAAGGTCTGGACCCCCAGGGGCCCGCCTCCAAGCCCGTCTGATTCCTGTGAAGTAATGAACTGTAATTACAACTAGAGATGTCGCGAACTGCTCGCCGAACTGTTCGCGAACTGTCCACCGGCGAACAATAACGTGTTCGCGTTTGGCGAACATATACGATTTCCGGTCCGCCCCCTATTCGTCATCATTGAGTAAACTTTGACCCGGAACCTCACAGTCAGCAGACACATTCCAGCCAATCAGCAGCAGACCCTCCCTTCCAGGAAGTGTCTGCTGACTGTGAGGTTCCGGGTCAAAGTTTACTCAATGATGACGAATAGGGGGCGGACCGGAAATTGTATATGTTCGCCCAACGCGAACACGCTATTGTTCGCCGGCGGACAGTTCGCGAACAGTTCGGCGAGCAGTTCGCGACATCTCTAATTACAACATACAACCATCAGGTATGCTTAATGCAATAATTATATATTAGACAGCATAGATATAGTTATGCAATTTTTAATTGGGGGTATGTCTAAACATATATTGCAATAGCTGCAGATCTCTTGTCTGTAGTCTTTAAAAAGCATCCCCTTCTGAGCCCGCCCAGACTTTCTGTGGCTGTCCAATCACATACTTGTAAATGTAGCTGAGTGTGAAGTCTTTGCAAGGCAGGTGCTCTGAGCAATTGCTGTCTCTTGAGTTTAACTCCTCTGCACTAAGCAACCAGGAAGTAACAAGACCTTTTCTCTGATTGACAGCCATGGGGGTGTATCAAGTTCAATTTATAAAAGTGTCAATTTCCACTGAAATCTGCATTTGTAAAATGAAAAAAAAAGTATAAAGCACTTCATCAAATGAATGTGCTTTAGGAGTTTGGAGTGTCCTTTTAATGTTGGTAATTACTGCAAAGTATGCTAACTAGTTATCCATATACAAGCAAGACAAATGTACTGTCTTTTGTTAAAGAAGTTATTGATATTATTTATTATTATACTATGCTATTTACTGGGCTATGACATTGCTGTAATAGATAGATGGCACAGTTAGATACAAAGTAATATAAGCTGAAAAAATAGATCCATTGAGTTTAATATTTGACACATTCTTTTTACTGCTGTTCAAAAAAAATCAGTTTGAAGTAATGTCCAACTGAGCCACAAAGTAGATTTTTCATTGGATTGACAAGCTGTTACAATGCAAATTTATAAAGTTATATTCATTACTTCTTTCAGTGAATTTTAGATATTCTTGTATGTTAAAAATGTTGGTTTGTAAATGTAGATTTCTTAGTAGCATAGGGTCAGTTTTGAGTATACGAAGTATATGACCCTTACTTAGTATTATAGCTTGACTTAAATTTTTGCCACACACTCCCCTCTGCTTTCATTGTTTTTTGCATGTTATATCTATTCAATAATATATTTCAATGTGTAGATTTACTTGTTCTTGGGGGAGGAAACTTCCTCTGCCTTTAATTAGGGTAAGCTCTGGAAGTGATAGAAAAGTTTGCATGTCGAGAGGTGGTATATTCTAAATGGAACCAGGCAGTTCTGAAGAGTATAACTAATAACTGGAATTGCGCCATATGGTTTTTATTGATTTAGTATTTATTAAAAAAAAAAACACATCTACCAACATGAAAAAAAAACTCAGGGGTGTTTTGTGCGAGATACTTTATGAGACAGTTGGCTGTAGATTAGGTGCCTGAATGGTTCTTTTAAGTTACCGCACAGTCTGCATTCGAAAATTTTGAAGTAGCTTGAGGCAATGCTTTATTTTGAGAATTCTACTTGCTGGCTATTTTTTAGTTGTCATGGAAACATTCAATGCATGAAGGAAGACATTGGATGATATTTGACTGGAGAGCCTACTTTTCGTTCCATGCAAAGTACCACTTTGCCAATTCCACTTCACATACAGCAGATCAGGAAAGGAATTCAGACGATTAGAAGTTGACATTAGAAATAGTTTGGTACTACCTGATTACATAGTAAGTCGTTTCCTCCAAAAAGTCAAACATACTGTTTTAGAAGATTTTCCAACATACCAATAATGATCTATTTTGAATACCAACATGATTATTCAACCAAGTTAGAATTGTTGGAAAATCAAAGTGAATTTTAAATATAAGGTCAAAGTAACCAAACTGGGAGCCCAACTGAATTTGAGAATGTTTCCCTTTTTGGCAATTTTGGACAAATTGTCCCTTTAATGAAGAACCCTACCAAAGTCATACAAGAATCTGAATTGGCAGTTCTACCATCTCCTATCAGTATTGGTACGGCATTGACCATGGGTTATTCGCCAACTCCCAGCTGCTGTTTTATTACAAGAGGTAAGCATAAAATTATAGGAAACACAGTCCTTGATCGTGGTTTCCCTTGTGAGCACTGAGCAGGATGAGAACTGGGCCTAAATACCCCTCCTCTAGATCTGATAGGCTGTAATCGGCCTTTGACCCCAAAGGCAGTTACCAGGTTCCCATTTGCATAATTGCTGCTCAGCATTAACCCTTCTGTGGATTTGGCTGCTGCTCAGCACACCTTTTCATGTGGCATAGCACCTGGTAGTAAGTTAATGGAACAGCCATATGGTCTGTGAGGAGGTTGAGTATTAGACTGCGTTTTGCTGAATACTTATTTAATGTCTTGGTATTGTATAGGGATCTCTGGATTTTGAGGTGTACTAGTGGGTAATTCAATAGTGCCCACTCTTTTGGTGACATGCAATATGCACCTTTCAATACAATCCTTACCCCATTCTAATATTTCCCCATTAGCCCAGTCAATATGAGGGTTATGCTTGCTAAGCCATGGGAATCCTAATATAATAGGACAAGAAGGAGATACAATCACCTGAAATGTAATATCTTCCTTATGTAAAGCACCAATGGAAATATTAATGGGTAAGGTTTCATGCGTTATCAATGGTTGTGAGAGTGGTCTCCCATCAATAGCTTCAACAGCTAGGGGTGATAGTCTCTCTTTGATAGGTATAGTATTACCTTTGTCAAATTGAACGTTGATAAAGTTTCCAGCAGCACCTGGATCCATCAGGGCTTTGCATGAAAAGTTATTTTTGTCAAAGGCGATAGAAATGTCAAGGAGAAACCTATTTTTATTCTTTTCAGAGGACGTTTCCATTACACCTAAGACCTGTCCCCTTAAGGTGCTTAGGTGCGGTAGTTTTCCGGACGTATGGGACAATTGTTTCTCATATGTCCCTTCCTACTGCAGTACAGACATAGGCCCAGGGCCGGACTGGCCCACCGGGATACCGGGAACTTTCCCGGTGGGCCGCGGCACCTAGGGCCGGTCTGGCAGCCCTTATCATTGGGCTGACAGCTCCTGTGCAGCTCCTGTGATCCCGGCCGGCCATGTGTGAGCTGTGCGGCCGCACAGAGCCCCATGGGAGCAGGGGGAGCCAGGCGGCCGGCACAGCTCCACATGGCAGCCCGGGATGAGAAAAATAAAAATAAATTTGTGGCGGGGCGTGCCTTTTGTGTGTGCCGGGGCGGAGCTTAGCGTGCGGCGGGGGCCTGGCTGACTGCAGCATGGGAAGCAGGAAGGAGTTCCTGCTTCCCCAACAACCAGCCTCCAGGAGTTCCAAGCAGGAGGCAAGAAGCAGGTCAGTGTGTGAGTGTGTGACTGCCTGTGTGTGACTGTCTGTGTGAGTGTGTGACTGTCTGTGTGAGTGTGTGACTGTGTGACTGTGTGAGTGTGTGACTGTGTGACTGTCTGTGAGTGTGTGACTGTGTGACTGTCTGTGTGAGACTGTGTGAGTGTGTGAGTGTGTGACTGTCTGTGTGAGACTGTGTGAGTGTGTGACTGTCTGTGTGAGACTGTGTGACTGTCTGTGTGAGACTGTGTGACTGTCTGTGAGTGTGTGACTGTCTGTGAGTGTGTGACTGTCTGTGTGAATTTCAGGGACAATAGGTCTGGAAAAACAGAGTGCTAAATGCATACTCATGCGTCTGGTCTTGTTTCTAGTAGCTTCTCTGGTTCTTAATCTATTATCAATATGCATAACAAAAGTGATAAATTCATTAAGCTTTTTGGGTAAGTCTTTGGCAGCAATCTCATCTAGCATAGTTTCAGATAATCCCTTTTTAAATGCAGAGATTAACCCACTATTAGTCCAGTCTACCTCGGAAGCTAGGGTACGAAATTCTATGGCATATTCCGAGATAGACCGGTTCCCTTGTCTGATGTGCATCAGGGCAGTAGAGGCGTCATCCTCTTTGCCTAAAGCTTCAAACGTAAGTTTGAATTCCGTAAGGAACTCCTGGTAATTGTGTGCTACACTCCTATTACTCTCCCATAATGGATTGGCCGAAGCTAAAGCTTTACCTTTTAATTGATTCATTAGGTAACCAATTTTAGCTCTGTCTGTGGGAAAAGATCCCGGTGAGGCCTCAAAATGATATTCCATTTGGTTAATAAATCCCCGGCATTCTTGAATATTACCATCAACATGCAGGGGAGGAGATAGGGAGATAGTAGGTGCCCTGTGTACTATAGCTTGAGGTACACAAGGTGGAGGTGAGGCCGCAGGTTGCAGATGCGCTGTTTGGGTAAGAAGCGTACTGAATACCTTGGCAAATTGATCCATGCAGTGATCATTATCCTCCAGTTTCCTTTCACACGCAGCTATGTGCTTACACAATTCTACAGGATCTATGGCCATGTCGTAATGTCAGGATTACAGAATGATCCAGCACGTAGAATTGTGTAACACAGAGGACTGATAGGTAACGTATACCTTAGACCTTAGAATGGCCGGACTAACGTACCAAGAATAGTCAGGAATAGCCGAAATCAAGGGAAACAGAAAGAGACACAACGATAAGGAAAGGCCAGGAGTCAGGGAAGTCAAAAACAATGCCAAAGTCAAAAAAACAGAATAACCAGAATCAATAACGCGCTCTCGGACAACCACAAGGAAAACCACGACAGGGCACTGAGCAGGATGAGAACGGGGCCTAAATACCCTTCCTCTATATCTGATAGGCTGTAGCCGGCCTTTGACCCCAAAGGCAGTTACCAGGTTACCATTTGCATAATTGCTGCTCAGCATTAACCCTTCTGTGGATTTGGTTGCTACTCGGCACAACTTTTTATGTGTGGACAGTAAATGCCATTAACCACATTTTTATAAGCGGATGAATACGTGACAGCTAGTAAGCTAATCTATGTTTGGGAAAGGTTCCCTGAAAGTAGATCTGCTTTCTAGTGCATGCTTGCTAGTGTTTTTCCCGAAATAAGACATCCCCTGAAAATAAGCCCTAGTGCATTTTTCAGGGGAAAATTTAATATAAGACCCGGTCTTATTTATGGAAAAATTTTAACTTTAAGTGTATCCCGTCCAAAGAAATCCTTAGGTGGGGATAATTCCACCAGCGCTGTGGCAATAGAGCAGTACCTGTCTGCTCTATTCTTGTAAGTATAACTCATTTTAAGATATTATCTTGTTGTTCATACTGAGAGCACTATTTGCTGTTTTATATATATTCTGTGGACACCTACTATCCAATACCGGAGAGGCGGACCTATCTCCTCAGCATTTAAAGAACAACGCATATCCGAGTAGGTTCTAGCCTACATTAAAGGAATTCCAAGCCGGATAGACGGACCAACCATCTAAGTACATCCGATAGTGGGGATCAAACCACTAAGTGTCTCTTCTCCTAGAGCTGGTTAAAGCTCCAACAAATGTGAGTGAAATACATTTCCTTTGAATATATACCACATCTGGACATACAATATTTCACCATTGGCAGCTTTTTCTTTTTTCTTTTATCTTCACATATATGGACTACCTACCATACGGACGGAGTAACACTTGAGGATTACTATCGTATTACTGCACATCAGTGAGACTGTTCCAATTTATACTTTTAAATATCTGGATGAACTTTACTTGATTTTACTATTATTGCTTATTTTATTTATATACATTTTTATACACTTGTTATCTTTTTGTTCAAGCGCAGCCCTTGACCCCCTTTCTTGCATTTTCTTGTTTTTAATAAAAGGGTTTCCTGAAGGATTTCCCTTTTAGGGTTGCTGCTTAATTGAGTTAGCGCAGACTCTTCCTCCTTTCTAGAATACTGCGATTGACTGTACATTTTATTTAACTAAAAATAATCATAACAGCTCCCCCTACTGTTGAGGTCTGTCATACACATGTGTTATAATCTTGATGACTAATGTTGCCGCTCCAAAACACATAAGGATCTGAAAATACTGTGATCTGCAAACGTTAAGACATCATCTCCTTCTGACACAATAATGCACACTATCTCTCACATACCCCTGTCTAACCACTCCTTATAAATCTCTCTCCCACCCTTCCACTGCTAAAGCCTGTGCGTGTGGGAGAAACCGCACAACAAGGCCACACCTGTCACAGGCTGTCATCCAGGGTTGTGCCTGACGCACTTGGAATCTTGACCTTACTTGGGTAGAAGCAACTAAATAAAACTTGAAAATGTTCTTTTATAGGCTTATTAAACCAGCTTGGTGTATAATAATCTTTAGGTTAAATATAAAGCTAACATGGCTACTTGTTTACTATTGTTTGTGTTCCATGGTCAAGCAGTGATGGCTGATCTGGGTACCCCAGATATTTGTTTGAGAACTTTATTCCCCAAAATGTTCAGCCGATAAAGAGAAACTCATTGCTTGAATATCTTGGGTGCCAGTTATTTGTTTATAGGTGTCAAAGGAGAATCATCAACGTTCCAAACAAGTTCTCATTAAATACAGTACTTGTATATATCAAGTTTATAGAGTGCAGTACTTTGTGTTCTGGATCAAATAAAAAAAAATAAGAAACACTTGGAATTTGTGGATGAAAAATAATTTGATGTCTGCATTGTTTATAGTGATTACACAGGTGTCTCCATTTTATTTTTCTTTACAGTTTGCTCAGTTAGCTATGCCATAGTACAGGTTTGGTCAGAGAGATTGGGCTGCAGATTATTTTCTTTGGGCTGGGAGCTGTAGGTATGAATAAAGGGAGAGGTTGGGAATTGATGTGTGTGCCAAGTGCCAACCTCGGTTTACAAACTCCTCCAGATAAATCAAAGGTATTTTCTCTGTTTTAACAGGCTGAAATGTTTAAAAGGTACGTGTTGTTCTAATTGAAACAGTGTCTAGATTAAATGGTTTTATTAACTTTATTCGCTCTGACGACTCGAGCCATGATTTCAATCTGGACAAGGAGTGCACGTGTATTTTATTCACTGAATGATAATAAATATATCAAATCTACTCCCACCGTTTCTCAAGCACCTGTAGTTGTTGGTTATTGTACGCCCCTTACTTTGCATTTTTTATTAATAAAAAAACACGTGTTAGTGTGTAAATATGTCTGTAATCTGCATGTATGTTACTGTGTGAGATTGTTTATATTTACCTGCAAAATCCAACACTACACATAAATGCATGCTTGCATTCAAATGCCAACATCACACACAAATATTCCCTTACATACACACAAATATGCTGCATACAAAAACATGCTTACATTTAAGCACACAAACACTGCTCCGTGCTAAATAAAACCAGATATTAAAATTGGAGTTGCACGACAGATGGGGATCTACGTTATGGCCACCCTATTAATAGGGGACCCAAAAATATGCACGTGGGCCCTCTCTACTTTAGTTTTGCCATTGCATTGGTGTGGAGGTGTGATTGCATGCTAGGAAGCAGAGGGGCAGGATCCAGGGGGCCTAAGCAATTACTTTCCCAGGCTCTGATGGGAGCACTGTTCCTGTGATCTCTGCAGCCGTAGTGCCCTGAACATAGCGCAAACACATCTTATGAAGTGCTCGCGCTATGCTTATTGGCGATAGTTGGGACAGCGGATTGTCACTCCAAAATCAGGACTGTCGAGAGACAGTAAATAAAACAGGTGTAGAAGCAGAGAGAGATATTTTCTGTTACTTTGGCTATGAATGCACACAAACATATGTTTCATACAGTATGTACGTAATGGGTTTCTAAATTAACACAGAGCCTTCAAAATAAGAATACTATCATAGAACTGAGTGAAGCTGCAGCCCACAACATTTGACCCGCTGTCCCACTTACCTGAATTCCCCTCATAACAACTTGAAAGAACACTCTAAGCAACTAAACACATTTAGCTTAAAGGGTTACTCCAACCATCATAACCACCACAGCCTGCACTATGACCACTTCTGATCACTGATATGGTCATGGTGCTTGCATGCCTCCCATGCATCCAGATGCCAAAGGGACAGTGTCAATTTTCAGATCCCGTCACAACTATTCCGACTTTGTTCCCAGGTGTCCAGCTTTTGGAGAAACTGGCCCCAACAAGCATTGTGTGAGTGCATCATTATACCATGCTTGCTCTGTGCTCAGGCATTAGGACACTGAAACAGTGCTATGGGTGGGCCCACTCCCTTTCCGAATCAACCGATTCACTTTTAACCCTTCACAGGATGCCAAAGTTGAGAGGTATGTGCTTGGAACCACACTTTAATGAAGTAGTTTGGGTGTATAGATCAGAGATCATTATAGATCATGTATCCTACCTTAAATAAGCACAATCAGCATTTTGCATCAGTTAGCCAGCCATAAGGGTCCAGATCTCGGCTGCCACATCAAGGTTATGGAAATAAAACTTCATTGCATCTTGTTGGCTACAGAGGGACACTTTAACCATATTGTGTGCTTTTTCACCGTTCAGAAATCTTCCTGTTATCACAAATGAGGTCAAAAAACCTGATGCCTTCAGGCTTAAAGGGATACTCTAAGTACCAAAACAACCTTAGCTAAGATCTTGCCCCTGCAGTCTCACTGCTCAATTCTCTGCCATTCAGGAGTTAAATCACTATGTTTATGCAGCCGTAGCCATGTATCCCATGTCTGTGACTCATTTAGTTTCCATGAAAAAAATGTTAAAATTTTACAGCACTATGTGTTTACAAAGTTACTTCAATCCTAAATGGCAGAAAATTTAGCATCAGGTTTTTTGACCTCATTTGTGATAACAGGAAGATTTCTGAACGGTGAAAAAGCACACAATATGGTTAAAGTGTCCCTCTGTAGCCAACAAGATGCAGTGAAGTTTTATTTCCATAACCTTGATGTGGCAGCCGAGATCTGGACCCTTATGGCTGGCTAACTGATGCAAAATGCTGATTGTGCTTATTTAAGGTAGGATGTCAATTTTAAACAGATCGCAGACCAGTGGTTGTAAGGACTTTAAGTTCTTCTTCAGGACTAGGTGTCCTTCCCTCTGTTGCTAAAATTTATATCCCAGAATTCTGACAATTACAGAGTAGAAGGAATTCCTGCTAGAAATTATTGTAAACTGGTATTAACGGTACTTGTATTCTTGGGAACTTGCCTTGGTTAAAGGGACACTATAGTCACCAGAACAACTACAGCTTATTGAATTTGTTCTGGTGAGTAGAATTATTACCTTCAGGCTTTTTGCTGTGAACATTGTCTTTTCAGAGAAAATGCAGTGTTTACATTACAGCCTAGTGATACCTTCACTGGCCACTCCTCAGATGGCTGTTAGAGATCCTTCCTGGGTCATGGCTGCCTAAAATGCATCCAAACATTCAGTGTCTCCTCCCTCTGCATGCAAACACAGAACTTTCCTCATAGAGTTTCATTGTTTCAGTTCATCTCTATGAAGAGATGCTGATTGGCCAGGGCTGTGTTTGAATTGTGCTGGCTCTGCCCCTGATCTGCCTCTTTGTCAGTCTCAGCCAATCCTATGAGGAAGCATTGTGATTGGATCAGGCCACCACTTCTGATGATGTCAGTGGTCAGAGGAAGTTCACAGGCAGAGGCAGCAGTTTCAGACTTTAATACAAGTAAGATTTTACTATATTTAGGGAAGCAAAAGGGGCCAAGGGGGCTAGATAGTGGTTTTAACACTTTAGGGTCAGGAATACATGTTTGTGTTCCTGACCCTATAGTGCTGCTTTAAGGAATTATGACTTTAGGGTTGGGGGGAGGGAGGTGCAGGAACCTAAATTAAGAAATCAGAGGTTACGGGACAAGCATTGCCCACTGTTCATGGTTAAAGAAATGTGTTCATCGCCATAACTGCATGGAAAGAGAGAGCTTTGTTAAATTATTATGCACCAAGCGTCCCCGGGTTCTGTCCATATTAACTTACAAAGTCACCAGCTCAGGGGTAACTCTAAATGTGTTTTTAGAGAATATGGTATTGAGTTATCAGATATTCCATTTACATAGGAATCAAATAGGGTTCCAAGGAAAATCCATTTCCAGGTATAGCTTGGTTCTCATCCCTCATTGTATTATCGTCTCTTGAAGTGTATAGCTACACAACATAAAAATATCGCACAGCACAAATAAACATACTATCATATTTATATGCATCTCTCATTAGATATTTGTAATGGAAAGAAATCGATGAAAACCAAACAAATTTGGAATGCTTGACTTTGCCTGTTAGGTTTGATTGGATGAGGCACTTTGCCGTAAATGCTGCATTTGTCCAAGTGATTCCCACCATTTGTTAATATTTCCAGCGTTCAATAAATGCCCCTTGCTTTTGACAGTGTCCTCTAACTGACCTGGCTCATACTTTCCAAAGACACTTCAAAGCTGGAAAAGGCTGGCACAGTGTTTGTCCTGTAGAATGGGGGCTCTGTTCTGCTAAAACGGATATAAATCCAATTTTTAATATCCATAATTCCTTTATGTATACATTGTGATAGCCACATGACTTGCAAATATGTGAGGATAAAATCATGTAAATTAAATTATATTTTAGAAGTACTAAGCCTGTGTGCCAGCAGTCGCCACGTGTTTAATGCCACTGTTATCAACATACTGCACTATGAACCTTAGAGGAATCATGAGCAGCCCTGAGATAACTATTCCTTGTAATCCATACATTTGCTAGTGATTTCAACACACAGAGTATAGATCAGATTTGTATACAGCATTCTTTTTTTTTTTTTTTTATTGAATTATATATCATAAAACATTTTATGTAAATAGACATACAAAAAAAGGTAATAATGATTCTTTCTAGAATCAAACATAACAATAGTCATACCATAATCACAGATGGATAACTTATTAATATTCTTAAATCTTTACCTTTCATTGTCTTAGATCATTATTAACAGTATATCAGTTTTTTATTTTCCAGGATTAATTTCTACTATTACATCAATTATACATATTGTTGTCACAGTCGCGTTCAAACTTTCACAACAATACATGTTACTCATATATTGTTGACCAAAACACAAAAGATATGAAGATTTATATTTTCCTTATTCTCCTTTCTAACTCTTTTTACCTTTCTTATAAGTCAACTGTATAGACTTTCTTGTTTCCCATACAGTGTTTATCCTTTCTATGATTATATCCCATTCATTCAAACTTCTACATATATTAAAACATAGATTGGGTTAATTCTTTAGTCATCAGATATATAATTTTTCTCTTATCTTTCTTTTACTTCCCTTTTTTTCCCCCTGCCATTCCCTTTACACATTCTCTTTTTTTCCTTTCTCACCCTCTCTCTTTTTTCTTTTTCCTCTCCTTTTTCTTTCCTCTTTTTTTCCCTTCTTTTTTCCTTTCCATCCCTTTCCCTTCTTCTCTTTCTTTCTTTTCTCCCTAATTTTTCCCTTTCTTTTCCTTTCCATTAGTTTTTTCCCTTTTTTTCCCTTTCCTTTTTTTTCTTTTTCTCTTCCTTCTTTTTTTAATGTTTACAGTGGTTCTCACATTTAATGTATACCTTTTTACATTAAATTATTCATAATTTTAGCCTTCTATATGATTGATATCTGCTATAAGGGTATTATATACCTCTGTTGTTGTATTTTTTTTAATAAACATTATACCAAATTACTCCCTTTTCCATCTCCAATTGGTTCTGAATTTGGCCCTTTATATTGGGGATATCAATTCTTTCCCATAATTTTGCAATCAGAAGCTTAGTGGCCATAAGACAGTGAGTAACTAGTATTTCGTTTTTTTAATCTAATTTATTATTATAAATGTATAATAGGGCTATTTCTGGTGTAAAATTTAAATGGATATTACTTATCGCAGTTATTATTTTAAATGTAAGGTCCCATAATAGTTGGATTCTAGGGCAATTCCACCATATATGTATCATAGAGCCATCTAAATTAAAACATCTCCAACAATTTAAACGTTATGTCTTGGAAACAGTTTGCGGATTTAGTCAAGTTACCTTTCTTTACTTACCCCCCTTCTGCGTACACTATCAGGGAAATTAACTAAACTGTGAATTGTCAGGAATTCACCAGTGAATTGTAGTGTAAAATGACTGAATTAGAAAATGCTCCGTAAGCCATGTTTCCAGAACCTATATTGATCTTAACTGTGAAATACCCTGCTCATTTTACAACAATTCATGGTTTAGTCAATATTGTAATTATTATTAGGAGTAGTATTAGTATTATTATTATTAGCATATATAAGCTGAGCTTACAAACTAAAAGGATTTTGGTTAGGTGGATACACAATGATCAGCCACAACATTAAAGCCCTTTGCCTAATATCATGTAGGCCCCTGTGTTTCCAAAACAGCACTGCTGAGTCAAGGCATGGACTCCACAAGGCCTCTGAACAATATTGGTATCTGGCACCAAGACATTAGCAGCAGATCCTTCAAGTCCTGCAGGTTACGAGGTGGGGCCTCCATGGATCGGATTAGTTGTTCCAGCACTTCCCACACATGCTCAATCGGATTGAGATCTGGGGAATTTGGATGCCAAGGCAACACTTGATCTCTTTATCATGTTTCTCAAACCATTCATTAACAATTGTTATACAATTATGCAAATATAGAAATGGGGTATTTGTAGGTGAAGAAGACCCTGCTGAAACGAGTTTACAATCTAGGAGGATTTGAGATAGGTGGATATAACGTTAGGTGACTTGCCTAAGAACATTTACTAGTAAAGTGGTCTGACTGGGATTCGAACCTAGGATTCCCAGTTCTAATGCAGTGACGTTTCTTCTATCTGAAAATATAATTTCCATAAAACCATTAATATAATAAAACATTGCAAGCTTATATGAAGTATTTTAATTACAGACTTACTATAGGTAAACATAGAAAGTGTTTAGATAGGAACTTTAAAGTTAAATAGACAGCTTGCAATAAGAACTAACTTTACTTCTTTTTTTTTTATCTAATACATTTTTTACAGCTTACTGCCTCAAGTCTGGGCTGTGACCTATTGTCCAACCCTATAGACGGAATTATTAGTCACATTCCACCCACTCTGCAACCTACATCTAAGCTATACGTACAATGCCTATTATAAAGAGAAATTCATATACGATTGAAAGGAATAGAAATGAAAAAGGTAATAAAAATATCTAAATATACAATAGGAACACGGTTTGCCAAGGTTTCTCATCTGTACAATTCTGCCCAATGACCTTTATATAAATGTTATATGAATTCTGATTGGCTGACAACATCAAACAGCCATTTAGAATATTTTTAAAAAATTTCTTCTGTGGGTGTTCTTCTTTAAGCATGTTATCGTGATGAGATGACAACGGCAGAAAAATAAAGTCAAACTAGAAGATTTAAAAGAAATACCCAAATCATATTTTTTTGGCTCAGCCAATTTTGGCTTCAATTTAGCATTTCGGATATCAGATCATCATGACAAAATCTTTAGTGACTAGTCCTCTATATCTCATTGTAACCCAATTATTTTTTTTAATTATTATCACCAGAGAAGGATTAACATCCCATGGGGTCCTACGCAAGTTAGCAGTTTGGGTCCCCCTTCATTCTTTACATATGGATGGTTAATGGGGCCACGCAAACTCATGGTTCTGGGGAGCCTGTTAAACCTCGCTACCCTAGATGTTCGCCTAGAGTAGCTGTCAGGATCCTATCCAGACAACCAAAGTTATGTTTCATTTTTTCTTTTATTTCTACAAATTTCAGTTTTCCAGCACTAGTGGCCTCCCTAGCCACTAGTCTAAATCCACAGTTTCTCTCACCTTCCTAGCGTGATTAATAAATCTGCTATAAGGAGCCACACCCTGCTGAACAAATGGCCTTTAAAGTGAATTAATGAAGTTGATCTTCAACCTGATTAAACATCTGATCCTGGCACCTATAGAGAAAACATTGAACCCAACCTGATTTATGGGAACAACCTGCTTTATTTCCAAACTGCTTAATGCCAATAAGCTTGGGGACAAACCTGATCGACAATACCTACCTGCTTAAATCCACACTGGACTTCGATACCTTCTTGCGTTGTTTCAAACCTACCTTATCTACGCTACCAACCTGCACAATATAAACATTCCTGTTATTTTGCAACTATCCTGAATGACCCTGTTACAATTATCTGAAATCTGCAATACTTCATCCAAACCAAAGAAGCTGATCACCTAAACTTATGAATATCCTGTATTTCTGAAACCTTTATAGTCTGTTTTGTTCTGTCTTATTATATTTGTTTACCCGTAACCTATATTTTCATTTATAGGTTTTCCTTCACGTTATTTACTTATAATTTCATTTATAGGCTCTTCTTCACTTTATTTACCCATAATTTCATTTATAGGTTTTCCTGCTACCTAATAACCTGTCTGGGACATATTGCCTAACTTTCTATTCTTGTTATTCCTCTATATACTTACTTATAATCTCTTTTATAGGTTCCGCTTTCTCCCTTTGACCTATATTTTCCTTTATAGGCGTTATTTCCTAAGTAACCGGTTCTGGACATATTTCCTAACCCTCTATTTAATTTTCTCCTTTTTACTTTCATTCCTCTATATTATTTCCACTTCCCTTTAATTCCTGCTACACTTATTATTACAAGAAAACCACGTCAAAGATTATAAATAAAGAGCCTAAAGTTAACCCTGGTATAAGTCTCTTATGTGACCTGATCAAGAACCTGACATGACAGTTACGTTATTATTATTATTATGATATTTATAGATCGCCGTCGAACTCCGCAGCGCTTTACAATGGGTGGACGAACAGACATGTAGTTGTAACCAGACAAGTTGGACACACAGGAACAGAGGGGTTGAGGGCCCTGCTCAATGAGCTTACATGCTAGAGGGAGTGGGGTAAAATGACACAAAAAGGTAAGGATAGCATTAGACTAGTGGAAGTTGCAGAAGAGGAATCAGTCAGGAGCTATTAACAGTTTAATTATAAAACGTTATAGTTAATCCTGCTCTGTTTGTCAACCATAAGTTTTGCTGCAGTCTACGACAAACACAGCTGATAGCTGTTACACATATATTTGATGTTTTATGTATCTTCAGGCATTAATGATAGACCTGATGTAATAGATTGAAGTATTTATGGAAGTCTTTCTCTTGTCTATATTATCAGCGTATGATTTGTGCAGTGGTACTATTTATGGTCTTGGATGAAATTATGTACCAGTAAATCTTTCATCAGACTAAGAAATAAAAAGACTGCTGATTGCAGAAACATTTTATTTCAACTATATATATTACTTAACTGTGTGTAAACATGCAATTACCACCCCCTCTCATTGTCTGATATTCCCTCCTCCACATTTTCATCTCATTGACCTATCTATAAGATCTGTGTTGGACTGTCACCCTGTGTTTACTTAACATTTCTTAAATCCCACTATTGTGTTTCATTCCATTGATATGTTAATGATAAAGTGTGAGGTCCAGCAGGTTCAAGATTAGGAACCCTGGATGCAGCTGTAAAACTAATAGAACTCAATAGCCAGGAAACCACCCACCAGCAGAGGTTGAGACCTTGACTTTGAACTGTTGAATTGCTAGACATTTTCCAGGGACTAGATGTAAGAGGTCCAGTATGGTTTAAAGTCGAGCCCATTATATCAATAAGTAGTCAGTACAGTAACATACAAAGGTAGACAAAGGCAAAGAAGTAAAAACATGCAGAACTTGTAAGGTTGACCTAGACAATAACAAAGAGACACTAGAAGCATATTCAACCAGTCTACATAAGACCATCATCTCGATTGCAGGAGCCACCAGTAAATGGTCACACAAACATTAAACACGAAACCAGTTCCGGTCAGGATTATTGTGATTGCTATTACACGGACCAAACAACTAAGAAAAAAAATCAATATCACACTAACTTGCATCACTGAATAAAGATGAGAAGTCCCATTAAATATATAACTCCAACTGAACATATTATGGGACAAATGTCATGGAGGATGTTTCTCGTTTCATCCTTGCAATTAAATAACATCAACACTGCTACAACCTATTACCTAAAATATCTAATTCCAGACAAATATGTTTTGGCTCCCCAACGTGTTTTCTTTTCTTACCAGCCAAAGAAACAAACCATAGGCTTTGTAGGATTCAAATGCTGCTAAATACTTGACATGTAACAGTGGCAGCCCGTGGGAATTACCAAGACAGATTCATAATAAAAATGCATTAGAGGGTAGGATACATTTGGTTTGCATCTTTCTTTATTTTATCTATCTATCTATCTATCTATCTATCTACCTATCTATCTATATATCAAACTATATATATATTGCAGCAGTTTCAAGTTTTTAAGCAAGTGCTCTAGGATCAAAGTCAAAAATCCAAAATAGCTTCAAAAGTTCCACCAAGTCAGTAGTACATTGGAAGGTGGGTATAGAAGATGTTTCATCTCAGTCATGCCATTTTCTGGTACATGTTAACATTTGGAACATCCAAAAAGTCTCTTAATGTTCATGTGAAGATGTCACATGAACATTAAGAGACTTTTTGGATGTTCCAAATGTTAACATGTACCAGAAAATGGCATGACTGAGAAGCACATCAAAGAACACGGGGTAAATACAGCCAGTGGGCCACAGTGATAAACATATCTGGGTACCGGGGGCAACTGTAAGGTAAAGGTTGTATTTGTATAATGTAAATTGCACTGTAAAATGTACAATGCCCAAAATATTTCACACTGTGTGAACATGGGTGGGTGGTGAATATCTTTATTATGGATTGTTGTATTTTTTTAATTTTTTTTTTATGCTCTTCCAGTTTAATTTTAGTGTTTTTTTTTTTTTGTCTTTTTACTGTGTAAAATGTGCACACTCTGTCTTTGTTCGAAACTGATTACATCAGCCAACAGTATAGTTTAAAATTTACTGCGTGGTTTCTGTAGGTTCCTTAAACTCCTTGAACCGATATGATGGTCTTTTGAATCTGAAATATAATGGTTGTACAGATTAAGCTTATCCTAGTTGTGTTAACAGAACGGTTTTGCACATGTTCTGCTAAGATTATGCTAAGAGAAAAGGCTCTATTTCCATATAACATCACCAAGTATTCTTCCATCTGTAACAATGTATACTTGTTTGGTGCCCACTGTATCTCTAATGTTTGTTCTGTTTTCTATTTCTTAAAAATTCTGCATTAAATGATATTCTAGAAATAAGTCTGTCTGTCAATCTATCTATCTAAGGTATCTGCCTAACTGAATAGTCCTATGTAACATCATATATCAGTATAGAAGAGAAAAACGTCAGTTATGATAATAGCTTATTATTTTATATATTTGTTATTTAGTAAATCATAAGATTGTAACACCGGCATATTTTACGCATTTGTCTCCTGTTGTTTGCCGAGATAAAGATTTTATTGGCTATGACATATGTATAGTCGCCTTTCCGGCATATGCATGGCAATCCCAAATAACCCCCCACAAATATTTGGACACCTTAATTTTGGAAAGTTATCACAGTTTTAATAATATAAATAAAGTTAAAATAATTTAAGGTCATTGTCACATATTAACATAACATATGCTCCACCAACTCCATTAACAATACTACCCCAGACAATGACCCACAACACAATAAGTAAAACCACATTATAACATATAATTAATATATAAACAAAACCATTGCCACCAAGAGCATAATATAACCATTGCCACAGAGGGCATGATTTCCCAGGTTTTTTCATGTAGGGGCATACCGAGATACACCCTACACACACCAGGTTCGGAGCTACCGACGAGCTCGAACCTACAAATACTCTTCCAAACCTAACTGTTCTTAGCGAACAAAACTATTTTACATCAGGGCAAACCACCTACACCCCAACTTCTCTATTCCTGCTGCCGTGACCAAACGGGATCTAGAGATCAAATTAGGGAGGGTGGGACAAAACAGGTAAGTAAGGATTAATTAAGATAGCCACTGATCTGAAATAGCCACTGTATATACTCTTTTAACCCAAAACCCAACCCCCAGCTATTGTAGCCAGCCCCTTACATTACACCCCTCCTATGCCTGTCTCCTAGAAATGTCAAGGCCCATTCCCCTTAGCTGCGCTGCTCCATGGGCTTCATTCTGGACTAAGATGTACAGCTTGCTTGTCATCTTTTTACAACTGTTAAGTGAATAAGCCCACATTTGATCTCTCAGTCTGTGGCTACGGACACTGAATTCTAATGTTTTCAAGTGTGCGTAAACACAGATTTTGTTTATGGTTTACATTTTAATCACAAGTCACTGTTTAGTTAATAAGCCTGAAAGCAAAGCCACGTCAGAAAAAAAAACACAACAATCTATGAGAGGTCAAGCTAGCGAAGATCAAAGAAGAATTGAAGCCCATAATATCATTTTTAAAAACGGAGAAGATCTAACGAGAGTTCAGCGTGGCAGCTTGCTTCCTTCATGGCAATGAGTTCCTGTGCTCTGTAACCACACAATAGCCTTTAAATAAACCTCACACAGGCTTCAGGGGGCTGTGAAATTGGTGTTTGGTTGCAGTAGGAAAAGTGCCACTTCTTCCTGTTTAATAATACAGCCCCGAGCACAACACACAATTGCCTATCTTGATTTTCAGTGGTGGGTGGTAAGCTTAACAGACCACGTTCTCTGTTCTTAAAAGCCTTTTGAAATACAGTCATGAATGAAGCTTTCATTAAAGAGTTTCTATGCTCTTCACGATGAAAAGAGATTAATGAGCCCAATATGTAAAGTCCATCGAGAGGAAGAATGAAAACTAAAAATGCATTTTACTTTAAACAAAAAGCAAACGCAATTTACTGTATTCTATCGTTCATCATAGAGCCCTGACTCGTAAAATAATGGACTTATTGTAAAATAAAACTTTTCTGAACTCAAAAATCACTAGTTCTACAACAGTGGTGATTGCTTGTACCTGGAGTGGAACTTGGTATCTAGTACATATCACGAATTAGTGAAGGCATTAAAGGGGCAGTCTAGTCACCATAACCACTACAGTTAATCACAGTAATCAGTAATTTGGTGTTCTCTGTGGACTCTGCCCCCCTACCTTCTTTCTTTCTTTATTGTCTTATTGTTTTGGAGTGTAAATACAGGGCTTTTGCCAGCAGTCACAGCATGTCTTTCTGCAGCTGCACTGATAATGTGGAAATTATTTTCCAATTTCTAAACCTCCCAACAGTCCCCAATTTTTGTGGAATGCTGTAAGTGTATTCCTAGCATATAGTACTTCCCTCTCCTGAGCTCCTCCTCCTCCCCGCTCCACACCATGGCGATAAAAGGGTTAAAAACCCTATTGTCACTCACCTAAATCCAGCAGGTCTGGGTCAGGCTCTGCCTACGCTCCCGCAGCGCTGATGTCCCTTGGCGCTTGGTCAAGCTCCGCCTTAGCTCTTTCTCTCCGAACGTCGATGACCTAATGCGCATGCGCTTCGAGTGCCGCAATCACATTAGGACAACCTCGTAGGAAAGCATTAAATCATGCATAGTGTGAGGACTTTCAGTGTCAGGCGACCAAAAGTCGCCTAACGACTTTGATGCGCCTCTAGTGGCTCTCTGGTAGACAATCATTAGAGGAGGGGTTAACCCTGCAATTTTATTATTGCAGTTTCTTAATAATTGCAATAATTACCATTGCAGGGTTAAACTGACAGGAACACTGCACCCAGACCACCTGGGTGAGCTAAATGTGGTCTGGGTGACTATAGTGTCTCTTTAAAGAGACAATCTAAGAAGCATAAACACAACATCCTATTGTAATTATAATGGTGAAAGGAGGCTCTGCATGTAATTACTTCAGTTACTTTAATAAATATTTCAAGCACTTTGACAAAAAAAAAAGCAGGGGACCCTTGGCACCCAAAACCCACACCCTCTGCTAGGGATTTGATAATGGGTAAGTTTCCACTTCAAAATATTTGTATGAGCTAAAAACTTTGGTTGTGTAAGATCACCATTAATCACTCTAGTGCTGCTAAACGGAGACCAACTCCCTTTGAAACACCAGTAATCCTCTTACACCATAACCACTGCAATAATATGTAGTAGTTATGGTGTTTGGAGTACCCATTAAGGACCCAAAATACTTCTTCTTAGCAAATTTAGCATAATTATGTATTTACACGGTTCGGCTTGTTGGAATGAAATATTTGACTTAATTTCAGCAATTTAAAAAACAATGCAGGGGGGCGGAGCCAGACTAGCAAACTGACAAGACGCACTCTGTGTGAGCTCCTGCCAAACGGGCTCAAAAGCTGCTAATATCTCGGGGTACAGAGGTGAGATGTGCCTACAAAACAGCCCATTGGACTGAGGAAGCTACTGACACCTCATTCAACACCCTCACGAGAGCATGAAACACTCCCCCCCCCCCCTCATGGACCGCACCACACGACAGGCTTCACAACCTCCCTAAGCAAGATGGTGAATATGCTTGACTCAGCTGTGCAAAGCAAGCGGCAGCAACAATCTGCTATCATAGACACTAGTGACCATGCAAGAGACTCCCTTGCAGTAACCTTTGACCGCTTTTGGGCCAAGCTGATGGTGAACTTGCAGCCAGCGGTAACCCATCACAAACCAACCACACGGGATAAAGCCGATGGCAAACAGAGGCATGAGAATCCCCTTCAGGGCACAACTAAGCCCCATGCTACGGACTTCCGCACCAAGGGCCTTCCCGGGCTGAGAGCATGGGGCACACCCCAGAGGTGCCGGCCACACCGGCAGAGAGCAGCAAGACGACAACTTCAAAAGGCCAACATGTGCTTCTATAAGCATTCTATATAGAATTGTGTTGTGATTTGTAATCCATTTCTGATAGTGGTACCTGTGAAGTATTAAGAGATAGATTTAGAAAATATACTGGAAGAATGATGAGCAACTGCAAACCACACAGGAGACATTGCCCCTGGTGTAGTGCAATTCAGAACGTTAGGAAAACAATTGGCACAAATATTTCCTTCTGATTTACAGGGTTAATTATTAATGTGAGGCATGGCTGGTCCGGAGAATGTTTCCAGTTTGGCTAGTTTGACCTGAAAAGTTAAATTAATCTTTTATTCACTTTAAATTTTCACTTTAGTGACTAACCCTGTTATCTTACAAAAATAAATATTTTTTACATCACTTTAGTATCATTTAATGTTACAAAAAGGTCAGAAATACTGTATATTTAATTTATAAACTAACATAAAACATGATAAAAAGTATTGCTTCATTTGTGGACTCCCTTCCAGAATTCTGGTTTATGGTGAGACAATGCTTTTTCCTTTAAACCTGGATCTGTAATACTGCTGTACAAGAGGTTTTCTCTCGTATACACAGTACGATGAATATATGGATATAACCATTTTATTTTTATTTTGTTTTGCTAAAACTTTAGTCTTCTATAGCACTGACATGGGCTCCTGGCAGGTGAAGCAACAAGAGCTGAAGAGGACCTGAAGGAAGACCATGGCAGTGGCCGCAAGGGACATGTTCAGGTAAGTACAACTCATCTTACCCTGCACCTGGAGACCAACAGACACGCAGAAGAACAGACACTGACGGGGGTCTTTGCAAAATATGCAAAGACCCCAGACGGTGAGAAAGCCATTTAATGCTCACTGCTTCTATAGTGGATATGTAAATGGACATGAATCCTTCTGTTCCTGGCAACAGTGCCTTCAAACAGGAATCCTTTTAGATTTTTGGGAATTTTGTCCAACATGAAATGTAAATTGTTTTACATTAAATACCATAACTGAGCCTTTGCGGAACGTAATTACAGCATCAGATTAGAATATTGATAAATAAAATGTATGAAAGTACTTTGTAAGACCTGAGAAAGGAAAGTCATTCTGAAAGCTTGTTATAGAATTTAGTAGATGATGTTATTTGTAAAAAACAAAAACCCTGCTATAAAAGTAATATGAAGTAAAGTAGTAATACTTCCATCATAGAAGTGACAGATTCAAGGATATACTTAATTTTTTACAGTTTGCTTTTCATTACGTATTTGGAAAAATGGATGTTCAGGACTATTGATGTTTCCTTAGTTTCTAAGGTTTTATAAACTGTCAGCTTTCCTACTGACGTTATACACTGCTCAAAGAAAATAAAGGGAACACTTAAACAACACAATATAACTCCACGTCAATCACACTTCTGTGAAATCAAACTGTCCAATTAGGAAGCAACACTGAGTGACAATCAATTTCACATGCTGTTGTGCAAATGGGATAGACAACAGGTGGAAATTATAGGCAATTAGCAAGACAACCCCATTAAAGGAGTGGTTCTGCAGGTGGTGACCACAGACCACTTCTCAGTTCCTATGCTTCTTGGCTGATGTTTTGGTCACTTTTGAATGCTGGTGGTGCTTTCACTCTAGTGGTAGCATGAGACGGAGTCTACAACCAACACAAGTGGCTCAGGTAGTGCAGCTCATCCGGGATGGCACATCAATGCGAGCTGTGGCAAGAAGGTTTGCTGTGTCTGTCAGCGTAGTGTCCGGAGCATGGAGGCGCTACCAGGAGACAGGCCAGTACATCAGGAGACGTGGAGGAGGCCGTAAGAGGGCAACAACCCAGCAGCAGGACCGCTACCTCTGCCTTTATGCAAGGAGGAACAGGAAGAGCACTGCCAGAGACCTGCAAAATGACCTCCAGCAGGCCACAAATGTGCATGTGTCTGCTCAAACAGTCAGAAACAGACTCCATGAGGGTGGTATGAGGGGCCGACGTCCACAGGTGGGGGTTGTGCTTACAGCCCAACACCGTGCAGGACGTTTGGCATTTGCCAGAGAACACCAAGATTGGCAAATTCGCCACTGGCACCCTGTGCTCTTCACAGATGAAAGCAGGTTCACACTGAGCACATGTGACAGACGTGACAGAGTCTGGAGACGCTGTGGAGAACGTTCTGCTCCCTGCAACATCCTCCAGCATTACCTGTTTGGCAGTGGGTCAGTAATGGTGTGGGGTGGCATTTCTTTGGGGGGCTACACAGCCCTCCATGTGCTCGCCAGAGGTAGCCTGACTGCCATTAGGTACCGAGATGAGATCCTCAGACCCCTTGTGAGACCATATGCTGGTGTGGTTGGCCCTGGGTTCCTCCTAATGCAAGACAATGCTAGACCTCATGTGGCTGGAGTGTGTCAGCAGTTCCTGCAAGACAAAGGCATTGATGCTGTGGACTGGCCTGCCCGTTCCCCAGACCTGAATCCAATTGAGCACATCTGGGACATCATGTCTCGCTCCATCCACCAATGTCACGTTGCACCACAGACTGTCCAGGAGTTGGCAGATGCTTTAGTCCAGGTCTGGGAGGAGATCCCTCAGGAGACCATCTGCCACCTCATCAGGAGCATGCACAGGCATTGTAGGGAGGTCATATAGGCACGTGGAGGCCACACAAACTACTGAGCCTCATTTTGACTTGTTTTAAGGACATTACATCAAAGTTGGATCAGCCTGTAGTGTGTTTTTCCACTTTAATTTTGAGTGTGACTCCAAATCCAGACCTCCAAGGGTTGAAAAATTTGATTTCCATTTTTTTATTTTTGTGTGATTTTTTTGTCAAGAAAAGAACAAAGTATTTTAGAAGAATATTTAATTAATTCAGATCTAAGATGTGTTATTTTTGTGTTCCCTTTATTTTTTTTGAGCAGTGTATTTACGGTCTTAGATTACAAGAAAGAAAACTCTCTCCCACTGGAATATACACAACTTAAAAAATGAAAGCAAAATATTCAGTTAAAAATAAATAAAAAACAAGTAAATAGATTTTATCTTTTTAAGAAACTTTACACATTATACAGAATAAGCATTATTTATGAAAATACTAGAAGCTGATATTTGATAACAATCATCTAGAAAACGAAAAAAGATACTGAATAGGGAAATTTATGTTCTTAGGTTAAGCCAAATATTGATGTTAATAATCAATGAGGTAATAATGTTTAATCAACAAATAACGGAATATAAAAATAATGGTTTATTTAAAGTATTGTATTGAGCAGTAACCTTTTCTATCACTTTCAAGAAAATTGCCCATCAATATGTGCATTTATGTGTATGGAACTGTGCTTTATGAGAATGGATGTGATATCTCTAGATTGTAAGCTCTTTCGAGCAGGGTCCGCATCAACCTACTGTAATTATGCCATTTATTGTTTAATTTCCATATTGTAAATCGCTGCAGAATAAGTTGGCACTATATTAATATTAATAATAATGATAATACACATGCTCATTTAATTCTGACACAGACATATGTTACCAAAATTGAAGCATAAGGTGACAGAATGTCCAGAAAAACAAATGGAAAATTGGGGTCATAAATTGTGAATCTTGTAACATGCATAATATGGTAATGACCTCTGTTTCAGAGGCATCTCCAATCGGAATCAAGTTATTAATCTTTCAGATTCTTTTTCTATCATTCGGTGTTTGTCTATTTCTGTTATTTCATCATACCAATAGATAGATAGATAGATATTTGTGTTGATATATGTAATAGAATCCTTGAAGAATAATATATCATAGGATATGTCATATATAACATCATGTATGATCTCATCACTAAATATGTTCTAGTTTAAAAGAGATCATGGGAAGGAAAGGACAATATGGCAAACCTTCAAAAATGTAGGAAGTCTTCAAAAACTCTGTAGGCACCATAGCCAGTTCATCTACTTGAAGTTATTATAGTACCTGTCCCCTACTGTTCAGTGTCAAATCTAGAATGGTTTAATATTGGATGAGGATTCCCAGCTGCCTCCAGCCAAGCCTAGCCCCTTTCTGCTGATCAGGCTAATTCTACTGCAGTCGCCCTTTCAGCTGATCACTCTCAGCCTTTCATTGCTGAACATCGCTGGTATGAGTTGGTGTACACAACAATAGCTATAGGCTCCAGGGAAGAGATAGACCCACAGCTGACCATGGACTCTTATTCAGTGTTATACCATTCAAGAAAGATTTAATGCTAAACAGTGAAATTGTGCCTAGGGACTCCGGACACCATGACCACTTCAAAAAGATGGAATGGTTATGGTGCATAGGGTGTCCTTTTATATAAATAGAACAATTGTCAGAGGGCGGTAAGTTTTATATTCTAAAAACTGCTCTAGAACAGTGAGATTCCCCATCCTGGCTTAGTGCCTACTTTAAGCTCTCCAATAAATGCAAGGCATGTTTCCTTTTATACTCCTATGTGTCTCTGGATGTGTATCATGTTATTCCTAATACAGGTGTGTTTTGAGTACAGAAATCCTGTGTTGACAGTTTTGATGTGGCTCTGGTTACCACCAAGGGGTAGGGCAGGTGATAAAACAATCTGAGCACCTCAGATGAACTTGGCACCTAATAGGTTATAATGAATATACAGGAATTGTTCTGTTGTTCAGTCAGGCAGCTTTGGAATTTATATAACAAATGAGACATTGTAGGCCCATCTGAGCCTAATCCCCCCTTAGTTATGGTGACGTATAACTGAAATCTTACTGGGGTAGAAGAAGCGATTGACACTTTTCACAGATCCAGATAGCTGTTTCACCAGTTATTTTGTAAGGCCAGAAAGAAGGATTTTAAAATACATTGCAATCAAAGAGCCAATCAAAGAGCCCAAATTACATCTCTCAGCTTTCTAGCATGTATAGCCTGTGAGATGAAGGGACTTGGAGGCACAGCTCTTTAATTGTACACAGCACCAATATTCTGATCCCGAGGAGATCCCTCCCCTCCAAGTCAGCAGTAACATAACAACTTATTTGTATAAGTTGGTTTCAGAGTCAGGAAGTGTCATTCCCGGCTCTCTGACTGACAGGTGTTGTAGGCGGGACTATGAGCATAGCTTTCAAGCCCTATTTTTCCAGATTGAACAAATAAAAGTATGGTACCCTGGCACCATAAAGACTCCATTAAGCTGCATTTAACCATTTCTATTTTATCTTGGCACCAAGTACATTCTGCACTGACATGGATTAAAAAATAAGCTTTAACATACACGTTAAGACAACCTCTAAGCTCTGCTAGTAAGTACTATGGATCTATTTGTTGGCCTCCAGAGTGTAACTTATTATGGTTTTGATTTAATATTTTTGGGTAAGCTTTTAAAATGATTTCAGATTTTTGGATAAACTTTTAAAATTATTTAATACTTTGAAAAATGTTTTAATATGTTTATTTTTGATATATGATATATTTTTAGACATAATATTTAAAAAAAGATAATTTTAAAATGTTAAATCATTTGAAAAGCCTATCCAAAAATATTACATCAGGGCCTACATGTGCTACTCAGATATTTCTAATCCTTAGTAGTCCACCCCACAGTGTAACATAAGAGTCCACTGCATAAGATACGTCAGTAAGTCAATGTCCTTATTTTTGAGTGACAGTCCCAAATCCCTCTGTCCCTCTGTTCTATCCTAATGTCCCTCTTTTCTAGGAGCTACAAATTGTTGGTGTATTTGAGTGTGTAACGGAGCTACATAGCAATCATACTAAGAGTAACGTATCTTTAACCTGCAATAAAGGTGTTTAGAAAGCAGTCTGTGTAAATAACATACATTGTTCTTGTTCTAATTACAGTTTAGCAACATAAAATGTTATTGGTAAAACATCTAAAATTTCTCAGAACAGCCCGCGCCTGGCTACACCCTCACTCACACCCCTAAAACATTTAATATTATATTTGTGCTGGAGGTGTTCGTTTACTGAGGCTGAAAGTTAAGATTTATTGTCCACGCTCCTAATGATATTCAGTCTTTATTAATACCAACTGAGAATGTATATAGGACTTTATAGAGAGGACCTCCACCTCACTGGGCAAGATGCAAAGTTAACGCCGTTTAGTCAAAATGTCCTGTGACGCGTGAATATTATGGTCTGCTTGTGGGAGCTAGTGACATCATTTCATGTTGTGTCTTTTGGCATCTTTATATTACTGCGCTGTTTGCGTCTGCTTGAAATTTGAAGGATGCCAGTATAAGAAAACAGGGTGGGGTTAGATGGTGCAAATTATAAATGCTACATCCGTGAGACATTTCAAAATCAATATTTCATTTAGAAGAGATTGTAACGCTGCAGCCCTTGCTGTCTGACCAAGCATTAAAAAGAGAATATGTTTAAATCACAAAGATTTCAGGCTCCTCGCCGTCTCAATGTCTCACAGAATGTCACGATTTGGATTTTGTCTCCAAGACACGGAGGAGTCTACTGTCTCTTTAAAATAATAATGCATTAACAACAATAACACAACTAAGTAACATTCTATGGCTTTCAAACAAATGTTTGTATGATGTCAGAGTGCAAAGATCCCAGAATCCTGTGCTGCAAGACATCACTTTTTATTATGGGGATCTTTCTACCCTACCATATACATTATTGTAGAATTTTGTATCTTTAAAAAAAAAAAAAAAAAAGAATGCTTTTCTTTTTTCTTTAACTGGTGCAAAAATCACAACAGTGGATGTAGGTTTTAGTGTATGCCCTGAATTATCTGACGGAAAACATTCTATAGCATAGATCTATACTTTCTACAACAAAACGTTTACTGTTAACTATTTTACTATGCATTAACAAATCATATCACTTTATTGCGTGCAAGTCTCACTTTTTCATAATTGGCGTTGATGAACCGATGAGCAAGACTAGTAGAGAATTATGGGAAAGCTGAAAATCCAGGGCTGTTTCCTCTGATAAGTTGATTAATATGTTTAGTTTTGGTGTCCTGGATACTTGACACCATAGACCATTTTTTGCTAGTTAGCACTAGATATAAAGCTCTGTTTTCCCAGCCTGTTATGGGGGCACAAGGCATTAGAATACTGTCTTGTACAACGTTTATTATATAAGATCATACAACTTGGATTAAATTGTCTGTCAGAGAAAAATCTTTGAATACACAATTAGTAAGTCAAAAACACAATTATTATATTATCGTGAGTGACATCAAAATTAGTACAGTACAGGTATCTTTGACAGATTTGGGGATTAAAGCAATTTGTAAGAGTAAAAAATCAAAAATTTAATGTATCAAACTTAATATCCCATCATTCATTGTTGTGCTACATACCAAACAAACGTCAACATAAACCCAAATGACTTTCAGTTCTGTCAGTGGGCTGAGCTGGCCAGCACTGAACATCCACCCAGACTGTCTCCGCTGAGTGAGGAGAGGTTACTTAAACTGGGATTGGGATGTGAATCACTGTTATAGCTCAAGCAATAACAAACAGTGGTATATGTGGGTTATTAAATCCTCTTATTGCCTAACGGGTGCATGCCATTGATATGATTTGCACACACCCTCTGGCATGGAAAGTGTTAATATCTTAATTGCCAGAGGGATCAGAAAAAAATATTTTAGCAAATTATAATCTCTCCATTTTGCTGGTTTACAGTGGGCATGTCCTCTGTTAATGGGAGAATTGGCAAGGGAATTGCATATTCAAAGTCAAAATGTCAGAGTTACAAAAATAGACAAAGTTAAGGTGGGTAATTCTTTTCCAATTCTGCTATTGTGCCCAAATTTGCAGTTCTAATTTTGATACTTGAATCGTTGTTGTGACATGTTGGTACCAATAAGGACATATCATTCATTGTGATATGCTGATAGCAATCAATTCTGTTCAAGTTTTTGGTAACGCACTCATATGTATATGGAGCAATAGGTCGATAGGTTTTGGTGATTACATTTCTTTGATGCTGTGTTATTTCAATGTATCCATGTACAGTGTTTTTTTATTTATGCTAAACACACAATTGTAGTGAATTGAAAGCCGAATATGAGATATTGACCAAAGTAGCTGATTTGTTTGGAAAAACTCTCCAATTAAGTTATATTAACTTGTTATATATTTTAGCCTATATTTTGGAATTCTGTTTTCAATTCACTACAATGAGTATTCCCCCACAGGAAGATATCAATTAATTAAAAATTGTGTCCACAGAAATAAATGAAAAGATAAAACAGTGCAGTACATTGAAAAATATTTACTACATTTGCCATTTTTAACAGGAACAGAGGTGTCGCTTACCAAGTCAGTTAAACCTCTAGAGCAAGCATGTCAAACTCAAAGGCTAACATGGGCCGCAAAACAAAAAACCTTCAGTTTTCAAACCAACGTAGGTTTATTTAGAAAAGTACACTATAAAACTGTTACTTAACTGGCGTCCTCACACTCGTAGGGCTTCAAAGTAAACAAAAGAGCAAATATATTTTAAGAAGACGTGCATTTGCATATAACCAATGTTTCAGTCCAACTACCTTGACATATTAAGAAATGTTTGGTTATGGGACTGAGATGGTGAATGTATGTTGTTCAAGCATTGGGAAGCTATTGTCCATGTGTGGCAAAAAGCTGCGTGGCCAATCAGCACCTTTATGGGAAGCATTCAGCGCCTCCATGCAGACACAATCTAATACACTGCCCCCTGCCCCTATTCTAATACACTGCCCACAAATCCAATACATTGCCCACAAATCCAGTACATTGCCCCCCTCCCTTCACTCTAATACACTGCCCCCTCCACCCTAATACACTGACCTTTAATCGAATACTCTACTGTCCCTTAATCCCCTCCTCCCTCCACGCTAACTGAATACACTGCCACTCCTCCGAGCATTCTAATTTATTACACTGCCCTCCCTCCCCCAAGTTAATACACTGCCCTCCCCCAATTTAACACATTGCCTCCCCCTCCTACCACTCTAATACCCACTTTCTCCCCCAATTTAATACACTGCCTCCCTCACTCCCCTAAATTAATACACTGTCCCCAATTTAATACGTTGGCCCCTCCCTCAAATTAATACACTGCCTCCCTTCCCAATTTAGCACATTAAACAGGAAGGTCCCCCAAGTACCTTTTCCTCTACCTTAAGATGAGCCACCTGTCCCAGTTCCAGCCCTGCTCTTATCTGCGCAAGCAGGCCAGACGCTCATTTAGCACTGCGAGCAGGATGGAAGGGAAAGTTGCTGGCCTGCGGAAGCATGCGATCGTCCGTGAAAGGGAAGACTAGAATCAGACAGGAAATATCTTTCCTGTCTTGCGGCTGGTCATAGCCACAAAACAAAGTGGCCCCAGGGCTGGTGGGCCTGCAAATATATCTATTGTGGGACGCAAGTTTGACATGCTTGATCTAGTGATATTCATCAATAGATGAGAATTCACCATTTAGGGCTAGATTTTAGATGTAGGATTTTCTCTGATTAGCGAGTAGCAATTTTCCCATAGACTTCAATGGAAAAAAAAGCTATTTAGTAAGAAGAGTAAATCCTAAATGGGCTAAAATAATCCAGCCCTTTTTTCTCTTGTAATAAAGCTATGTAAGAAAATATGACTATAGATTGTTTTATTTTCTTGAATCATATTTAATGCTATTGTAATGTTTATCTATTTTTATGTGCATCTCTTCCTGGTTGCGGCACCAGAATATTATTTGACTTCACCTATAGCGACTATGACTTAGCTTGCATAACAAACAAGTTACACCTTGTAATACACGAGTTGCCAAAAAAATTAGGCCTTAAAGGGACACTCCAAAAACCAGAACCACTACAGCTTATTGTACTTATTTTGGGGCAAAGAGTCTGTCCCTGCATGTGTAAACATTGTTTTTTCTGAGAAACATCAGTGTTTACTTTGTTGCCTACTGCCACCTCTAGGTCAGTCACTTGTTCTGCCACTGGAGGGACTTCCTGGTTTGTGTCCTGCAAAAATTGCAGGACCGACATTAGGCATCTTCACATCCTGCATGGAGACACTGAACGTTCTCCATTGAGATCATGGAGTCAATACATCTCTATGAGGAGATGCTGAACGCCACAATGTGGCAATTGCTGCGCATGCCGTCTAACCTCCTAATGTTTCCTTACAAGGAATCTTTGAATTTGGGGAGAACATCAGTATTGATGATCTCTGCCAGTGGAGGTGAGGTGACCAGACCAGCATGTGTGGTGGAATAAGGTAAGTAAATCTATTTATTTACTTACTTTTGAGGAGCGCAATAATCTAAATAGCTATAGTAAGACTATCATTTGGAATATATATGTGTTCCTTTAAGTATTTTAAGCTAATTATTAATCTGACAGAAACTTACAGACATTTCAGAAAAAGTGATATATAAAATGGGAAACATTCTGAAACATCAAATAAATGCTATTAATTAATATATTCTGCAAAACCTATCTTATCCTATATAAATATAGATGTAAAAAGCAGATAAAAGGTAATTCCCCTCTGGGGGTGTTCGTGAGATCTTGATGGTACGTGCCGCTGACTGCGGTAGATCTTTGGTCTGCGTGGTCGATGTGTGGAGGCATTCTTACTAAATAGCTTTAGGCTCGCGGTCTGGGATGGTGTGCCGTAATGATGGTAGGCGCTTGTGAAGTCATGGAGCCTTAAGTGGTAGCACCTGTCTTTGGGACACTAGGCTTGTGGCAGCCCTCATGTGGTGAGGTTGCTGATGCAGCCATGCGTTAAGATAGATCCAGAAGTTCTGGAATATGGCATCCAAACGTTGCTGTATGGTTTCCATATCACCGCTATTGGATCTCTGAGTTTGACAGAGGCCTTGAGAGGCTGGAGTAGGCCCATCCGCTATTTTAGGGAGGCTTGATATTGGTCTCGCAATAGGAATTCCACTGTAGGTCACAAGTGAGTGCAGCAGGCCGCAGCAAGAGTGTTTGGATTCCCTATGGCTTAGAGAGACATGAGTTGGTTTAATGTGTAGGTCTTGAAAACCCATGGCACCCCGGGATGGTAGTTACAGCTGATGGGCCGGGGATAGCACCCCTGAACCGGCCCATTGATCCGGAGCTTGTGTGCCACGCTTCTGATCCTGTATAAAGTCAGGCTTAGCCCCCCTATCCTTATCTTTTTTGTCACATTACCCTAACTCCATCTAGCATGTAAGGTCATTGAGCAGGGCCCTAAACCCCTCTGTTACTGTGCGTCAAATAATAATAAAAACAAAACTTAAATTTATATATGCATATATCCTGGTTTGCAATATATGCATAGCTGTGCGAATTCCACAATGATTTTAATTCATTTCAAGAATGCACTATGCACATCCAATGCATGAACACTGCATCTTGCTGAAAGTGTATAGCGTTTCATCTCACTGACTGTCCTAGTTGTAGTTTATATCTTTATCCTGAAAGAGCAGAGGTAAAAGCTAGAATCTTCAGCAATAAATATCCTTTTGTCTATACTTTTGCTAGCAGTTTGACAAGCACACAGCATGAAATGTCATTGTTCTGTAAAGCTATGATGTATCATGTTTGCCCGACTGGTACACGGTAAAGGACCACTAAAGACAACCAGACCAATTCTTCTCAATGAAGCAGTCCAGGGGCAGTGCCTCTTTAGTTTTAACCTTTTTGTAGAAACAATGTGTCCATTACATGATTAAAAACACCCTTTGTCTTCCTGACAGAGGCGGCTCTCAAATTAGGTAGCCTAAGCGGCCGCCGAAGGCCCCACACTGGCTGGGTCCTCGCTGCCGCCTTAAGCGCCTTAGGGACTGTGTCGGGTCCTCGGTCAGTGAAGTGAGTGGGCCCGGCGGCTTGCTCAGTATGCCGCCGGGTGCGAGGCCCCTCTGTGCCATCTGCCTGGAAGTAAGAGAGCGCCCATTGCAGACACCAGTCAGTGTGCAGAGCTGAAGACCATGTGTCTTGCAAGATCTGGCCAATCAGAGCGTTGCCGCGAGATACAGAGCTGCAGACCGGATATTATGGCCACCGAACCACCAGGGAACCCACCAGACCGACTGTGAGCTAAAAAAAAAAAAAGGTATTTTATCCCTTACACAATCACCCCCCCTCCCTCACACCATCGTCACTGCCCTCACACCAACATCACTCCCTCATATAACCCCCCGCCCTCACACCATCATCACCCCCTCACATCATCAGCCCCCTCACACCATCATCTCCCCCACATCATATTTACACAACCTCCCTCACACCATCACCCTTCTTTACAGTATTACCTCCTCTCTCATACAATCACCCCCCTCTCTCACCATCATCCCCTTCCCTCATAGTATTACCCCCTCCTTCACACCATCACACTTTACTCCCTCACACCATTACCCCTTCCCTCACACATCACCCCCTCCCTCACAGTATTACCCCCTCCCTTACACCATTACCCCTCCTCACACCATCACCTCCCTACCTCAAAGTATTACCCCCCTCTCACACCATCACCAACTCTCTCACCATCACCCCCTCTCACACTATCACCACCTCTCTCACCATCACCCCATATCTCACACCATCAACCCCCTCCCACACACCATCAACCTACTCCCTCACAGTATCACCCCCCTCCCTCACAGTATCTAAAGTATCACCAACCTCCCTCACAGTATCACCCCCTCCCTCACACTATCACCCCCCTCTCACACTAACAACCCCTCCCATACAGTATTACCTCCCTCCCACACAGTATCACCCCTCTCCCACACAGTATCACACCCCTCAAACGCAGTATCACCGCCCTCACACACAGTCACCATCCTGCATACACACTGTCACCCCCTCACACACACACACACACACAGTCATGCCCCTACGCACTGTCACCCCCATAATGTAGTGTCACCATACTCCCCTCACACTGTCACCCCCCCACACTGTCACCCCTCACACTGCCAGTCTCTTCTCGCATGCACACTCACGTTAATAGCTCCTAAACTCTGTCACACTCTTCCCCCAAGCATGCCACACTTATTCTGTCACATTAATGCCTCTAACCCTGTCACACTCACACTCACCCTGTCCCAGTAAACCCCCCCTTAATCCTGTCACACTCCTTCCTCCAATCATGTCACATTTGCCCTTCACCCAAACCCTGACACACTTTGCCCTGACACACTTACCTCCACTCACCCTGTCACACTCTCTCCCCACACCATGTCAACCATGGAGAAAATATCTATGGCACTGTTTTTTTTTTAACTGTAACTTTATTATTTGGTGAAGATTTTTTTTAAAGATTTTTTTCTCAAACAATAACCCCAACAGTACTTATTTATACACGACTGCCAGTCTATACAACCAAACCCCACAATTGTGTATAAACGATTAGCATACTTGCAAATTACATTTATTTATTACAAATTAATTTTGTTTGCAAATTATGCTACAACTACAGCCAGAGAGCTCACATTGCAGGGGCACAGGAAGCCGCGACACTGCAAGCCTCTGAACAACGAATGCAGAGACTGACTCTCTGTATCCAGCGCTGCAAACCCGCCTTTCAATATAGCGACTGCTCCTTACACACACAAGATGCAACCCTATTTTTTCACTTTGGGTGTTAGTGGGACCTCGTGTTTGAGTTTCGCCTAAGGCCTAAAGTCTAGAGCCGCTCTTGCGTCCTGATAGCCACTAGATGTGCTTCCTCTATATGAAACAGGTCAGACTAGATTCTCAGTTAAATGCTGTTCCTAGAGAGAATTTGATTGGTGCAACAAGGCAATCATCTATCCTGACCTGTGAGACAGTGTGGCCACTTTGAGACCAGCATGGAAAGGAAAGTAAATCTCATCATTTAAACTCTCATGGGGGGTGGAGCCGACACCATAATACGTAGAGTAAAACTATAGCGTTAGTAATACGTTTGTATTCTTAATACTATAGTTTTCCTTAAATAGGTGGAGGTTTTCTCCTTTTATTTTATCCAGTTAAATACAGAGTCATTTTGGTAAATGATGTAAAGTAGTGAATCTGATTTATCCTCAGAAAATCCTGATATTTATAGAATGATTTTCTTTGAATATGCCTGGACAAATGTATTACTTATTTTATATTACCCTTAGGGAAATAGCTCAGAAATCATTACGGGTTAATTCGTGAGTGGTTCTTGACCTATTTCAGGAACGTTTGGGTTAGTCTCTAAACTATCTTTATTACTTATCCTTTGAAATGCCAGATTCCACTGAATAATTTTCAAAGAATTTACCTTGGCAAATTTAATTCAAGATTGAATGTATTTTAGTGAAAGTGTAGCTCATGGTTATTGGGTGATGCTATCAGAGTACATGTGTTTGAGAGAGCAAAGTGACTCCCTAAACTAGTGTTTCTCAACCTTTTATGGAGAAGTACCCCTGCAGGTCTTAAAAAAAGTATTCCTGCCTCTCGAAAGTAGTTTCTACTGATTTAGATTCCAAATGAAATGTGTAGACACTTATGTTAATGTTAATCCCATATTGGAGAAAAATCCTGATTAAAGGTAGTAAAGAATATTTTAAAATAAATATGACATAATGTGAATATTGTGTATGTAAGGAGGAGTGTATAAACTATAATTTTTAAGTATGAAAATGACAAAATGAATATATAATACACACATAAGAACACACACATGTATGCACATAGGACACTGACACACACAATTACACACAGATGACACACACACACACATTTACAAACAGAGGACACTTTCACACACATTTACACTTAGAGGATACTGAAACACAAATTTACACACAAAGGACACTGACACACACACACATTTACACACAAAGGACACTGACACACACACATACATTTACACACAGAGGACACTGACACACACTCACTGACAGACACATACGCATTCTCTCACACACACACACAAATTACCTTGCTGCCCGCCTTCATTCTGCCCTTATTTTGGCAGAGTAGGTACCAACCTTCCAGGTAAGCAGGTGCCTACTCTGCCATAGTACACAGCCGGCCGCCTCCTGGTGGCCAGCTGGCCAGTTTATGGTGTACCTCCTACTTGTGGTGCAGGTTGAGAACCTGTGCCCTAAAATACTTTAGTTACAAACCATTATTATAGCTGTTATTATTACCTTTTATTTATGAATCTCACTTCTCTAGTGATGCAATCTTTAAAATGTGCTTTGAGTAGGAGAATATGCTTAAAGGGATACTACATTGCCAGAATAAAATAAAAAAATCACTTTTTCGTAGATATTCCCAAATGAAAACAGGCATGCGTTAAATTATGGATCTTTTTATTGGGGGTTTGGGTAAATGATAGAATACCAGCTGGCAAAACATTGTGGGGGTTTTAAAACAGTTTAGGATTACCTTTTGGCCAAGCTTACAAAAAACAAATTCTTTCACCAGGGCCTTTTCTACATTAATTCCACCACTGCAGCGGAGGCAGAGTTAAGGTGCAGAATGTTGCAAAACATGTATTTATTTACACTATTACATGAATGTTAGCATGCAAACTTGCAGCCAACTATTTATACCAAAGGCTGTAAAATGCATAACTGTTTTGTTGCTGCTTGGAGTGTCCCTTTAACTAACAAGTTCATTATTATTTTCTGTTAATTTTTCAGAATCAAATACAGTTTAGAAACCCTGTGAATTTTGCCCTTTCTGACACTGGACTGGAGTATTTTTTGAATTTTTTTTCCTCATTTTGTTTGTTTTGTGCTATTCTACAAAGTTCAATGAATTCTCCTGCTCGGTTTTCTTGGCTCTCAGATAAAAGCTGGAGCCCTAGGGCTTGGCTACGTCTGAGTATTTCATGGTATGCCCATTTTGCCTGGTTAAGATTTAGGCATGTTTTGCAGTTTCAGAACCAAGGTACGAAGATGAGTTTAACATATGTTAAAATCAAGCTGGATGTGATGATCCCATTCTGCTCAAGGAAAGAATGCGAAGTTCTTGTAAATATAGTTAGTTAGTATAAACAGAACTATACTATGAATACACAAAAGGCAGAATTCTACATTCGGTTTTCTTTCCTATTTAAATGTTAGCTTTGTCTTCAGATCAATAATAATTACTGTAGCTATCCCATTTCTCCCAGCTAATTCAGTAACTGTGTTTAAAACAAACCAGGCCATTTTTATTTCATCATGCGAAACCTAAAATAGAATCACATTCCTGGCAGAGATAGGGTGACGAGAAAACATACCTGCCAAACATCCTAGATTTCTAAGGACAGCCACTGTTTTTCACTAATTGATGTTTGTTTTTACAGTTCTGGAATTTTTTTTTTTTTTTAAATGAAACTGTCACTTGTCATTTTTAGCATTTTAGCAGAGTAACTAAGTGCGAAAATTGTCCTGGCCCCCCTCCCTCCATGTGTTTCATCCCACCCAATGTGTCTCATTCCCTCCCCCCCAGTCCCTCCATGTCTCATTCGCTCCCCCTCCCCGCCTGTCCATTTGTCTCATTCCCTCTCCCCCCTCCCCCCTCCCCTCCTGTGCCTTATGACTCTGTGAGTAGCGTGGCCGAGCAGTACCCTGTCTTACAGGAACTGCTCTCTTATGGTCTGACTTCCTGTCAGACCAAGTTCTGCTTGGCCACGATACACACAGAGATCGTCAGGAGGGGAGAAGCATAGCATTCACCTCCTGCCGGTCACGCGGCAATCATGGGCCCCGGGCCAACCTGAAGTCGTGGTGGCCCACGGTTGCAGGGGTCCCAGCTGCAGCCAGACTCCATGAAGTGACGGGCTTTGTCGCAGCTGCAATCCTTGCAACCGCGGTAGATACGTCACGGTTCCCAAGGTGTTCTACAAAGGCATGCATGTAGCTCAGCATGTTATCATAATACCCAGTATAGGCCATGATTTAAGAAATGGCAATGTGCTTTTTATGCCAATCTTTGCAAAACAATTTAAATTCAAGTAAAACAATAATAATAATTGAAAAACAATTATATATGTATATTTATTTTTATTTTTCCCAAAACAAATGTAAAAGTTTATATTGTTTTTAGAATGTGCCTTTTCATCCACTTTAACTATCAGGGTTATTCACTAAAATGTGATTTCAAAGTGAATTTCAAATTTTGGGCCAAAGTAGCTGAACTGACAGAATAGCTGACTGAAAGAATTTTTCCAGTTCATCTAATTTGGCCTTGAATTTGAAATTCACTTTAAATTGACTTTAAATTCTCACTGCAGTGGATTACCCCGTGCGTGCATTACCTTCAGAGGGCACATTCCAGTTTGCAATGTATTCACCAGACTGGGGGATCTGACAAGGGAATGGAATAGTTTTCCTGGCACTGCAGGACCCTGTAGTGCCCATCTCCCTCCCACCCCCCATCCCAAGTTGCTGAAGGGTAAACCCCTTCAGTGACTTACCGGAGTCCAGCACCGATGTCCCTCGGTGCTGGGTTAGGCTTCGCCCATGCTCCTCCCCCGCCAACGTCAGCCGGCGGGGGAGAACTAATGCGCATGCGCGGTAATGGGCGCGCACGCGCTTTAGACCTCCCCATAGGAAAGCATTGTATAATGGGGATTTCGACAACACTGGCGACACGGAAGTCCCTCTAGTGGCTGTCTAATAGACAGCCACTAGAGGAGGACTTAACCCTGCAATGTAAATATTGCAGTTTATGAAAACTGCAATAATTACACTTGCAGGGTTAAGGGTAGTGGGAGTTGGCACCCAGACCACTCCAATGGGCAGAAGTGGTCTGGGTGCCTGGAGTATCCCTTTAAGATCGAGAATATTTCTCTAGCTATTTTAACCTAACATTTGCCGAAACAACTCTTAGTTGTAGCTGTTGTATAGATTCTGAAGAAAGAAGGGAAACTATGCAACTATGTTTTATCATTTAATTTATTTAAAATAAAATGAGAATATCACATAGCTATTGCTCTTAACTGATTGTTTGCTGGCTTTTATCTCTTTGTTAAGAACTCCAATCTTCTTTGCACATAAGACTTTGCATATGTTTTTTTTCCCATCACTTGGCAAGTGCACATTATTTTCACAACAAAAACTACCCTTCTCCCACCTTAGCGTTGGATACTTAATCCAGCCTGTCTGTACCTGCTGCACAGTCAGCGGGAAGCTTGATCAAACATTATGACAGTGTGTGTTTGCATTGTCGTGAACACCCTGCTCCCCCACACCCAAAACTAAGAATAAACCTCTCCTTTACCCTCCTGTCCCCACCCTTCTGTGAGTGACTCAGTAGCTCACACTGCCCTTCATTTACAAGAGCATCTGTTTCACATTTAACTTGCAAAGTACCAGCCTCCTCCATTAACTCTTGTGTAATGTTTATATTTATCACGAACAGCCAGACACAGATAGCCCCTGGCACTCTGACTCCAGCAAACTACGACTCCCATGATGCTTTGCTGCAAAGCGTGCGTAGCAGGTCATATTGTAGGCTAACAGGCGAATGACTGGTCAACAACATAGGGTGAAATAGAAAATATTAAATAGATACATGTCACAATCCCAATAAGTGAGCAGTTGTGCTGGTCAAAAGATGTTATCTTTAAAATGTTAAATGTATCGTGGGCCTGATCATAAGTGTTCTATTCTAGTCTTCTTCTCGTAGATCCAAAGCAAATCAGATATTGTGGCTGAACTGGGCAAAGAGTTTAGATTTTTTTTTTATTTTTTTTTTAGAAAGGAAATGAACCCACCCAGAGTGGGCTGCAACAGTATCCTTTCAGACTATTTTCCTTTTTGGTTTATTTTAAGGGTAGGAGGGATATTTCCTCTAGGCACCTGAACAGAAGGCATGTTTTTTTTTACTAAAGGAGTAAAAATCATTCAAATTAAAACCATGTACATGTGTTTCCTGGTGAGTGGGCCTCTAAGTTTGGCATTTCACGTGGTGGCAGAACATTTTATATTTGTCCAGATGACATCAGAGAGGTCTTCGTGGAAGTCTGGTTGAAAACCACAAACTTCCACAGGATGTTACTGATTCACCCTGTACTGGGTAAGGGGTAGTAAACAAGGAGCTCTTCGGTTTTATGGAGAACTACAACTCCCATAATACTTTGCCAGTATTTAGGGATATAGGTTTGGCACACAATACATTCCAGGACTATAGGTTTAGATGGCTAATCCTTTAGACCAGGGGTTCCCAACTCAGTCCTCAAGTACCCCCTAACAGTCCAGGATTTAAGGAGTACTTACTAAAAGCACCTTAGACACAACTGGGTAATCCCTAAATCCTGGACTGGTACCTTAGGACTAGGTTGGGAACCACTTCTTTAGACTGGCAAAGCCTCATGAGATTGAGATCTCCACAATAACTTGATTAAAGTGTAACTCCAATTAAAAAACAGTATTTTAATAAAACACTGTTTATGTCGTAGTAACCTTTGCTGGCATGACCCTCCACCCTCTGTTAAAAAAAAAAAAGATATAAAGAATAAAAATTGATGCCAAGTTCTCCTTGCAGCCCAGACCATCTCCAGTGTAGTTACCACCATCACTGGATGTTGAGGGCTGTCCTGAAATCCGCACAGAAGGGAAGATTGGACGGCACGGAGGTGGGCCATGCTGTCATTGGTTATCTATCACCAGCATGAAATGTGCGCCGATGACAAATGCCTTTCAGGCACAGAATTAACATTAGATTGCACAGAACTCTTGTTCCTGGCTTCCAAATGACACTGCTTGAGGTGGAGTCACATGTCTGACTGCAATGTGCTATGTCTCTGTATGCATAGCTTTCCAAACTGAAGTGCTACAAATACAGACGCCAAGTACCATGACCACTTCAGTGCTTGGTATCTGGAGTCACCCTTTAATGCTTGTCTGCCACCCTGAACTAATGGGTCTGCTAAATGCAATAAAATAAACAAAAAAAATACAAGAAAAGCCAGATTCATTTGTAGCTTGGAAGAGATGAAAGCTGAAATGCAAGATAATTTTCACTCAATAAAGGATCTGACGTCTGTGGAAGCAATACTATGATTTTACTACTAATAACATAAAAATAAGATTAAATTATACAATGGGGACATCAATGCTAATTGTATGAAAACAGCTCACTTATCAGATTACCTGCAATTCCTGCACACGTTTTAGCATGCCTTTTTCCCCCATGACATTGTGATTAAGTTTAATTATGCTTTGGCCAAATCTTAGAACAAAAAAAAATAAAAATCTAATTTCTATTATGTTTATAGACTTGGTTCCAACTATAATACGGATTAGAAGAGGAATCTCTTTATTGTTTTCTTGTTTAAACTGTGCACCGAAGCCAATGTACACATACATTTGCCAATTTCCTTTGAAATCAATGGACACCTCGGGTAGATCATAACCAACTTACGCCAAATACCATATCCCACACCCAAAAAATGACGGAATGCAGCAACCTATTGCATGGTAAGCCATGTAACCACAGCTAATATATTGAACAACATATAACTGAATGGAAGGTTTCTTGTCTGCTGTGCAGGAACACAGATGTAACAAGGGGCAGTACACATATGAAGTTGATATATTACCCCATTCAATCTCAGAGCAAGCATGTACTTATACTTAGAAGGCATGTGACGGCAAATTGGTTCTCTTCCCCCATAGAACCAAATTAATTTAAATTCCCCTGAATGCCATTTGTTGCATTCATTGCCCTAGTTGGCTATACTACCATACTTAAGATTGTTGTAAAATTCCTACCTAGCTTTATGCTCTCCATCTCTGACACGGACTTTGAAGCTGTAGAATAATATTGTGTGTTAGTAAACCAGTTTACCTTACTATATCTTGTTTAATGTGCTAGACACTTTTCTGGCTATGGGTTTGGTTTCTGGGGCTAAAGATGGGGTCAGTATTTTTTAAGTGGATGCTCATGTTGGTACGATTGCCAGCGTAGGGTGCCAGGCTGCGGGAGTTTGAGATAGGTTGTGTAGCACTTGCCAACAGTTTTACTCATTAAAATACAGGAATGAAACTGCTGAGCAAGCTAACAGAAGCCACAGTGTGTTCTTTTGTGTCCTTCTCTATCTTGTGTGATGCTTACATGTTTTTAAACTACAGCTTCCATGATGCATTACCATTCCAAAGGCTGACATCATCACAATACATACCTGTTACAATTATACAGGTCTTGTTAAATCCTCACGTTGTACTAGCTATGGTCTATAGAGGTAGGTCAAGTGTTGGGAATCTAGTATTGATTTTTTAAATGTCAGGGATCTAGGCACAAGCCCATTTCAGACCCATTCTGCATAGCCACTTACTGACTTCAATCCCATCCTAAAAATACCATTTAAACACATTATATCAATAAATACAAAGTCCTTCTCAACTCTGTTCCCGTATCTTTGGTCTTTTTATCAAAACACCCTTTTTGGCCTATTGTCTCTTCCCAGATACTCCACCTCTCTTATCAAATACCCTGCCTACAAAACTATTCTGAATTTATCCCATGTTTCTGGTATGAATGTGCACATTTAACCTGTTTTCACCTCTGGTAGTACATTTACCTGTCCTTTTCCCAAATCTGCTCATTTTTATTACATTGCCAATTTCTGGATAGTTCTTGGTTCTTCAATAATTCAATAATACAAATGAAATGTGTTTTTTAAGTAATATCATGCCAATTCATCACTCTGCATTCCAGTAGTTTACAAAAAGTGACAGTGCAAACAATTGTAATGTAATAATATAAAATATAATAAAACCTTCATCAGAGAACATCCATCCCATTGGAAATCCTAGCTAGTTGGAAGCGTTCTCTGGGGCTCTCTATTTTTTACTAGATCTACTGATACATGTATGTTTAAATGAAATGTTAATAGCAACATTTATAACAAAGTCTACTTTATTAAAATATTAATTAATTTTGCTTAACGGAGAATTACTTAACGGAAAAAATAAATGCATTATGTAATTAGATATGCATAGTCAGCAATCATTCATCATACGTAACAAAGTTAGGCTAAGGACCTCATTCCAATGATGTCACTAAGTTTTAACGTCCAACAGTTACTAAAGTATCTATCTGTCGCTACTTTTATGGAACAGAGCAAAATGTTACCATTAGCAACAGCAAATTAACTGCCATTACTGGTTCCAGCTAGTCTGTTTTCGTGTTGTTTAAAATTTGTTCAGGAATCTGAACAAAAAATATCAAAATGGCATTGATAGACTTAACTCAATATCTTTGGTTGAACCCATCAGTCCAGTTAGATTAGATTCAATGCTGTAAGTCAATAACAGTTTATGCAATCATTAAGTAAAGATTGACACAGTTAAAACTTCCTTATTCTATAGTATTTCATGGCAGCTGTAAACGAACAATTGCATTACCATGTCTGCATAGTGCTTGGCTCATAGATATAAACAAAGGTAATTGGATGGATGTTTGAAATCACCCTTGAAGTTTTGCAAAAGTGTTGTCTCCTGCAAAGCTCTCTAAACATTGCTACTTTATAATATATACACCGATCAGCCACAACATTAATACTACCTGGCTAATATCGTTTAGGCCCCCCTATCTTGCCAAAACTGCTCTGATGCTTCCAGACATGGACTCCATAAGACCTCTGAATGCGTCCAGTGGTATTTGGAACCAAGAAATTAGCAGTAGATCATCCTTTAAGTTTCGAGGTGGGGCTTACTTGAATCTGGTTTGTTGTTCCCGCACATCCCACAGATGCTCAATCAGCCTTTTTCTTATGCTCCTCAAACCCTTCCTAAAAATTATGCAGCTTGGTAGGGTGCATTATCCTGCTGAAAGAGGCCACTGGCATCAGGGAACATCATTGCCATGAAGGGGTGTACATGGTCTGGAACAATCTCTAGGTAGGTGGTATGTGTCAAAGTAACATCTACATGACCCAAGGTTTCCTAGCAGAGCATTGCCTCTTCCGGCCTGCCTTCTTCCTATAGTGCGTCCTGCTGCCATCTCTTCCCAGGGTAAATGATACACAATCACCTGGCGAGCAACCTTATCTAAAAGAAAACATGATTCATTAGACCAGGCAACCTTCTTCCATTGCTCCATGGTCCAACTCTGATTCTCACATCCTCATTTAAGGTGATTCGGTGGTGGACAGGGGTCATCATCTGGTACGCAGACCCACATGCAGCAAACTGAGGTGCCATGTATGTTTTGACACCTTTCTATGATGGTCAGCATTAGGTTTTTCAGCAATTTGAAATACTGTAGGTCTTTTGTGTGATCGGACCAGACGGGCTAGCCTTCGCTCACACATGTGCATCAATGAGTCTTTGGCACCCATGACCCTGAAGCAGATTCACCGGTTGTCCTTTCTTTCACCAGTTTTATTAGGTACTAATCACTGCATGCACATATCTCACTTACCCATTTTTCTTGCTTCTAACACATAAAATTTAAAAACTGAATGTACCCCCTGATAGGTGCCATTGTAACAACATAATCAATGTTATTCACTTCTCCTGTCAGTGAATTTAATGTTGTGGCTGATCAGTGCATTCTGCAGTGCTTTCCAATTATTTAAATTATGTTAGAAGGTGGAGAAGGCCCTTCTCAAATGAGCTTCCATTCTTTGAGGATTTGACTTCACCTGTCAGTGGTTTTAATGTTGTGGCTGATCAGTGTATCATTCTAACTATCTAATCTTCATATTTCCATCTGGAATCATAATCGGGTGCAAGCAAGTTCCCTATAACTATATATACTTTGTTCTATAGTTAAGTATTAGTAAATTCCCACAAAATCTAAAGCGCCTATAGAAACATGGAATGTGACAGTTCATAAGAACCATTCGGCCTATCTAGTCTGCCCAATTTTCTAAATACGTTCACAGTAATATGTCTCTATGTGGCCTTATCTTATAGTTAGGATAGCCTTATGCCTATCCCGCGCATGCTTAAACTCCTTTACTGTGTTCACCTCTACCACTTCAGCTGGAAGGCTATTCCATGCATCCACTACCCTCTCAGTAAAGTAATACTTCCTGATATTATTTTTAAACCTTTGCCCCTCTAATTTAAGACTACATCCTCTTGTTGTGGTAGTTTTTCTGCTTTTAAATATAGTCTCCTCCTTTACTGTATTGATTCCCTTTATGTATTTAAATGTTTCTATCATATCCCCCCTGTCTCGTCTTTCCTCCAAGCTATACATGTTAAGATCCTTTAACCTTTCCTGGTACGTTTTATCCTGCAATCCAGGAACCAGTTTAGTAGCCCTTCTCTGAACTCTCTCTAAGGTATCAATATCCTTCTGAAGATACGGTCTCCAGTACTGCGTACAATACTCCAAGTGAGGTCTCACCAGTGTTCTGTACAATGGCATGAGCACTTCCTTCTTGTCCTGCATAACCTGATAGAATTTTGGCAATAATGATGTAAACCTTACAATAAACATTTGTATTAACTAACACTGAAACCTGATATTATTTTTGTTCTTTATTTTATTGAGTAAAAATTTAATATTTCTGTCCAGTTGCGATGTATACTTGTTACGTAAAATGCAATCAGTTTTTGCCCGTTGAGAGGCAAGGCAGAGAAGGCCACATACAAATACTGGGCCTCCTCTTACATGAATGACTGCTGTTTAATAACACCTGATGTTAATAACGCCCACTGCGGAGTTAACTATCATACTTACCTGCGGTGAAGTGGTAATGGTCTTGGGTAGTCTAGGAAAGCAGAAGTGATTTAATCTATGCTAAAACGGGACGTTCTTACACCTCGCTGACCGTGTGTTTATAAATTTGTATATAACATAGTAATATGTCTCTATGTGAAAATCAAGCACTATATGTGTCTGTATTATTTTTGAATATTTTGTCTTCTACTTGTATAGTAATCTTGGATCTTAGAGTGTATGCTAACTGTGAGTGCATCACAGAGCTCCACAGCAATAAAACTCACCTTGATGGGCAGTGTGTTTGTTACGTGTACCTTGTTGCTTTCTCACAATAATGTGCAGTGTGTTTCATGTTACATAGATCTAAAGTACAACAAAACTGAGGAGCGTGTTGGAGCGTGTATTAGAACAGAAGAACAGTGCAACTCACAGTAACGCGCTGTGTGTATGATTGAATCACAAAAATCCTCTGCAGTTAAATTCGCAGTAATGCCCACTGTATGACAGAGCTCCACAGCAATAAAACCCACAGTGCAATGTGCTGTGTATGAATGTATTAAACAGCTTCAGAGCTGTAAGATATATAGAAAGGTTCAGTGCATATGAATGTAAAAAGTTTTTTTACTTTATTTTATTTTTTTAAATTCTTTATTATTGCAATGACAGAAGTTGTGGTGCATCAATAGGGGCTTATGCAAAAGCCAAATCACATTTCTCATATCAGTATCGCTTTGTTACAGAAAGCAAAGGATATATCGGTAATGCTTGCAGTAGGTTGTACAGTGGTGTTTGACACGATTGCAATCTGTCAAGGTTTTATAGTGTTGTGTTTAACTTAATTTAACTTAATTAATAAAATAAACAATATAAAAGGGAAAAGGGGGAAGCACCTAGAACGGGTGTCGTAATTGGTACATTGTGCGTTTGAGTTATGTAATCTAAACATTTCAGTGAGCACGCATCCCGCGTCCGTCACTTCTTTTGCCCTTCAAGAGGCTGTCTGACCGACTCAGGGATGGGTGCCCACAGCCATGCTGCGGCATTCGTTGTGGTATAGTTGCTGTACAGAGGCCAGTGCAAAAGCCATTTCTAGTTTCACGAATCACTGTTTGTTACATTAAGGATTACAAGGCATGTTATGCAGTGGTGATTGGTATATCTAACATCTGTCACACTTACACAATTTATCATGAGAACAAAAACAAACACTGAGAGAACAAGGAAAAACAGGAGAATACAGGGAACTTGAAAGGGCCCCCCATGTGTATTAGCAATCAGTTTATGGGGAGAGTCATAAGTTATGCCATCCATCACACCTGCCTCACCTCCATCCCCGAGGCTGGGGCCAGGGAGCACCCCTAACCTCGGAGCCCAGGGATACCCCTACCCCCGCCCCTGCCCCTACGCCCCCTACTTGGCAGGGCATGAGAGGCCACGTGGCGGGCGGCCGCTGAAGCCCTAAACATTGTGCACCTGGAGTTTAGCACTCTTCTGGTGGTTTTTCTGTTCATTCTGAAGGGAGTGACCCACCCACCCTCTGTGGTTGTCTATATGGTTGGAAGACGGAGTGACAAAAGATAGGACACATATGCACACATCGTGACATGTGCTTTGTATGGGTCTATTTACCTGTGTGTGACTAATTATTAGATTATGGGGGTTCCATTCAGTGCACCACCCCGCCCCTTCACCTGCGTGCCCCCAATACATGTGCACGAGCTCCTTTCTATATCGTTAGGGTAGGCTAAAAACATGTACTAAGAGGGAAAGGCTAGAGGCAACCGGGCTCCCCCACCGCCCCATCTGTGGTCCCACATCCCCCTCTCTGTCTTATTCCCCAAGGACCGGTCAGTTTATACCCCTGTCTCGTCAGTGTACTGCTCCCACAGGCCCCAGTTTTTATACTTTTAAAGTGACTAGAAGCTATTTTAGCTGTTATTTATTTTTCTATTACTAGAGGGCATGTACTGTCTTGCCCAGGCTTGAAGACGTGTGTTTACACCTTGTTCATCTGGACCATCACCTAATCTATCCTTGTGAATGCCAATAGCAATGAATTAACAACCCATAGATTGCACCTGAACTGAACCCTCCATATAACACATTGTCCTTGACTAATGTCACTGCTCTAACCTAGCACCTTATTTTCTATTTAAAATGAATCCTTTAGACTTAAAGAGCTCCTTTTTCAAGGGGAACACACAGGGAAATCCTATAAATCAATGATGCAAAAGGTTGAGAAGTATATTCATTTGTGTAACAATAGATGCATGAATTCCGTGAGAGAAGAAAAAGAGAACACGCTGTATACAGTGGTGCAGTTGTGACTGTAAATCAATTACATTGATCTGTTGGTAATTAGATGGATTTGTCACATGACCAGTCTGCCTTTCTCAAGCTTTACAGAGGCCCTTAATTTTAAAATTATACATTTTTTAAATCATATATATTTTTTAAAAGGAAACTATAGTGCCAGGAAAACAAACTAGTTTCTTGACACCATAGCTCCCCTTAGTCAAGTTCCCCCCCCCTCCCCCCGCCCAAGGTATAGAAGGGGTTAATAATCCCTACTGTCAATTACCTGGGTCCAGCGCCAATGCCCTTCGACATCAGCTGGCGGGGAAGACCTAATGCGCATGCGCGGCTATGGCTGCGCTCGCATTAGGATTTCCCCATAGGAAAGCATTATTCTGGGTGCCTACAGTGTCCATTTAAGAAAAGTTTACTTTTTTCATCTGGCTGAGCAGCCATGTTTGGTCAGATTCTGCTGTTATCCGATCAACTGCTGCTCAACCCAACTTTCCTGTTGCTGCAGTTTCACACAGAGCAATCGCTGCAGCGGGTTGAGCAGCAGTTGGTCAGATAACAGTAGAGTCTGAAAAACATGGCTACTATAATAACTATCATACATAAGGTATAAATCAACAAGTCTTCTATAGAAAAGATATATATATATATATCGGTCCTTGATTTTACCATCTACTATAACTGAAAATTTAAGTTCTAGATCTGACACCATGTTCAACCATTGTAAGGTTCACTTAAAAAGCGCCCCTTTTCCCACAAAGTGAAGTGTACATGGTGACTAAGTGTGCCGCTATGGCAGCATGCATAGCAACAATCATGGCAATAATGGCCGAATATTGAACCACTAGTGCTTAAAGGGCGATTGTTTTGTATGATCTTCCATGACCATGGGAACATTAGCTAAGAGGGTGAACATGACTTTTCACTAATAGAGTGCATTGACTGTTAAGAAAATAACTACGTCAGCTAAGGCTGTGGGTGTTATGTTCATCCTGTCCCTCTTGCTATTTAGAAAAATACATGGTAATTTATTTTAAAAAATAAATAACGTAGAAGAGGCCTAATAATACATTTAATATGTGTAATTAATGTCAGGTGTAACGTGGATATGTCAGACTATTGTTGTGTTAAGTAAACCTAGGGAGTACTTTAATCAAATTACCTTGTTATACACACCAAAGCACGCAGTTGTTTTGGTTTGTTTGTGCTTTTGCACATAGCACATTCCAGGCCCTCTTGTAGTAAAGGGCTTAAGTAATTAAAAGAATCCATTAAATTTACATGTATTTCAGTCAAAAACAAATGTAAAAAATACACACGTTCATTTATGTATAATTTAAAGTTAATACAGACAGAAGAGTGGCTTAAATAATACACTGTGTAAAAGCATCCATACAAATCAGTGAACAGCAGCTAACACGGTATAGCTTTTCCCACTGCAATGTTGACATGATAGAAAATGAAAACTCCCTTATTACATAGTTACATGGGCTGAAAAAGCCTTTCATCTGTTTTTGCTGTAGATCCAAAAGAAGGCAAAACAGTTTGATGCACTTAGCAATTTTGCAAACTATGAACAAATTCTTCCTTGACCCCAGAATGGCAGTCTTATATTTCCTTGGATCAAGAAGCTATTACCCCACAAATTAAGTATTTATCCACTTACATCTGTACAGATTCTGATAAAACCACTTTTTCAGGCAGAGAATTCCATATCCTTATTGTTCTTACAGTAAAAAAACATTTCCTTTGCCTTAGACAAAATCTTCTTCTAAATGCATGACCTCGTGTCCAGGTTTGTGAATAGATTTCCACACAATGGTTTGTATACAAATGTTCAGACAGCTACTAGATGCATACTTGCAAAAACAGAATATTCAAGGATATAATCTTTCAATGTAGTGTAATAACTGCTTGATCCAAGGATAAATCTGACTGCCATTCTGGGGTCAAGAAGGAATTTTTTTCCTAGCTTGTTGCAAAATTTGAAGTGCTTCAAACTTGTTTTTTTGCCTTCTTTTGGATCAACAGCAAAAAACAAATGTGAGGAAGGCTGAACTTGATGGAAGCAAGTCTCTTTTCAGCTATGTAACTATATGTAACCTTGTATTGACTACTCTCTAATATCCATTTGCATCTGACCTTCATAATATTCTCCACCTGAGAGACCAACAAATTTCTCAGCCATGGTGTTTGCCAGTTTCTGCTTCTTTCAGAGAGATAGATGCCCCACTGTACTGGAGCCTACATGACTCACAAATTGTTATACTAGTTAAAGCAGCCAAGACATAAAAATGAAGGAAGAAAGGCCCAAGAGACATTAACATATGCACAGGAAGCAAAAATATACTTAGAATTTTCAACAAACATTTAGAAACTTCGTGGGGAGATCTGGGTCCGGTTCTTGAAAGTTTACAATAAATATTGGTTGTTACGGTACTTAGGATTTGTGTTTCTCTGGAACTCATCACCATCATTTTTTATGCTTTTCTAGTAATATCCAGGAGAGTGTTTTCTAATCTCCATTATTGGTCTTTACAGACCATTTATCCTGATTAAATTATAATACATAATTATACTTGGATATTATGTTTTTTTAGAAAAATCCCTTTTTCCATTGCTGATAGTCCATCCCTTAAAAATATATACTTTTTCCTTATTGAGATTCTTGAGGTTCTTTGTCTTTTTGGAAAGAGACCTGTTAACCATTCCCGTATATCTCCAGAAATGCAATGGTATAAGAATTTAACAAATAGAAAGTTCAACAAATCTTACAGCGAAACTGAGTTTATATGCAAAAATGTGTTACATTTGGCTAAAAAATTAATTGATCCCAGCGTTACATTTTTAGTGAAACATTCTAAAAACAGGATATTGGAAAAGCCAAATTCTTATTAAATATAATGAACAATATTGGATGAGTTGGATCAGTCATGTTTTGAGCCATGTAGACCAAAAGGAATTAATGTTTCATACACTTATTATGCCTTAACTGAGTATTTGTATAACTTTTACACTGGAGAGAGTGGTTTTGACTTTGTTAACTTTTGTGGTCTTCGAAATTTTAACCTTGAATTATGTGATTGTACAAGGTGGAGATGGATTACAGCTCATTGGCTTAAAAAAAAAAAAACAAGATTCCAAATACCTAAACCAGTGGTTTCCAAACCTCAAGGCAACCCTACTAGACCAGGATTTAGCGATTACCCAGTTGTGTCAAGGTTTTTTTTTTGTTTTTTGTTTTCTGAAAACACCTAAGGCACAACTGGTTATTCCTACATCCTGGTCTAGTAGGGTTGCCTTGAGGACTGGTTTGGAAACCACTGATCTATGCTAATGAGTGACTGATAAAATGATGACCAAACATATATTGTTCAGGAATTGATATGGAATTATCTTAGACTCGAGTTTCACAGCAGATATGAAAACTATGTTCACTCCCCATTTGGTTAGTATCCTTCTCTTACTCCTAGCCAGTGGTGTATTTTGGTTTTGTGCTGCCCTAGGCATGAAAAACACGGGCACTCCCCCCATACCAACCCAGCCCTTCCCCACCCCTCCCCCCCCACCTCTTTTCTAAATTTATTTTCCTTTAAAAAAAAAAAAAAAACACAACAACATGCTCTTTGCGTGACAGACAAGCGCACTCACTGGTGCATACACTGACATACACTCACTGACTGATACACAGTCATTGGCACACACACTTTCACTGAAACATACACACTCACATACACCGACAGATACACACTCACTGACAAACACACATACTTTTTGACAGACACACATACACTCTTATTGACAAACACACACATATACTCTTACTGACAAACACAAACACACACATACACTCTTACTTACTGTGAGCTTCCATGGGGAATAATTACACAGAAAGGAGTTAAATCCAGTGACAGACGCGCATATTAAATAACCCGTTTAACTCGCCCATCTCTTCCTACCAGAGCCCACGCTTAGGATACCCCACATACATAGCACCAGCAACCTCTCAGATACTCGCTCTGTATTAGCATCATCTCTCTGTATTAGCACCCTCTCTATCTATTAGCACCCTGTCTCTGTATTGGCACCCTGTCTCTCTATTAGCATCCTGTCAGTGGGGTTGCTGTGCTGAACGGTTGGGCGGGCAGCGAGGGAGCAGTGATCTCTTTGCTCAGCTCCCTCGCGCGCCTCTTGGTGATGCTGGGGCCGGAATGACATCATATTCTGGCTCCGGCATCCCTGCGAGGCGCAAGGGAGCTGAGCAGGAGAGAGCTCAGGGGTGAGTGCTCCCTCGCTGCCCGCCTCCTACCTGAAGAGATGCCAGCTGTAGGGGTCCCTGAGGTGGCCAGTTGGCCAGCTCCTTGGCCCCCCACGACAAAAGGCTGGCAAGGTATTTGCCAGGGCGTTTGGGGCGGCTTTTTTTGCCGCCCCTCTAAAAGTGCCGCCCAAGACAAATGCCTTGTCAGCCTCGCGCTAGATACACCTCTGCTCCTAGCTGATTCTCATTCACTGCTTACAATGTGATAAATACCTCATTATAAATATATGAGTTTAATATATAGCACATGGAGACAAGTCCCTTTATGTATGTGAAAAAAATTACTTTTTACCTGCTTCGTTTAGTACGAAGAGAAAAGCTGAAATGAGAGTCACCATGGTAAACACTAAAAAAATAAAAATATGATACATTAATAATGAACGCTATATTTTGACCATCTGACTAATGTTTACAGCCAATCAGAAGTCAGATAGGATTCCATTTATGGTCTCTCAGAAGAAATGGCAAATGCAAATAATATAATGGCAACCTCCAGCTGCTGAAAAATGGCTCCCGGAGTAATAAAAGTATAAGAGAAATAAAAATTGTAACTCCTAGAAATGCACTTTTTCTAAATTAATTAACGTTTAAGCAATATGACAATATTTCATTAAAAAGTCTTCTCACCAATGGCCTGACTCGACTAAATGATGAAGCAATAGCAATGTTTAATCTTTAATGTCTTTTAAAACCCACCCACAGCTCTCCTATCTGGTGAAGGCAATTAGTTACCATTACACTGGGCATGCTTGAGTGGCATTATATATATATATATATATATATATATATATTATATATATTATATATATTCTGCAGTGCTTTACAATTATAGAAATTACACACACATAAAAATGTGCCATGCGTTTTATATATATATATTTGAGTGGGAGAGTAATGATTGGTTTAAATATCACAGCAATTTCTGCTGAACAGGGTTGCTGACCATAGATCCTGAGCTCATAAGTTGTAGCCATCCGTGTCACACTGTGAATAGTCAATCCAATAAACAATGTATAGGAATGAAAAAAAATAGGTGCCACGGCGATTAAGCACTGCTCGCTCCTTTTAAGTTAAAACTACATTTTATTCCATATAATATATATGTACAAATCACATACAGTGACAGGCTCCCTCGCAAATGTGGCTGTCAGCAATCAACGCGTTTCGCATATCCAAACACTTTATCAAGAGCATATTCTAGCTTCCATATCTTGTCTTTTTATGTCGTGGTAAATGAGGGATCACAAACACCTGCAGACCAAAAGGCCAATCCCACACCAAGCCACAACCAAAGGAAGAGATGGCATATCAACTAAATTATCTGCATGTAGGGAGAAGAATAAACACACAAAAGAAAAATAAACAACAATCATAACAAAATGTATAAAGAAAACCTGTAAAAACATTAGTACCATGAATATAATGCAAGTTACACATATTTCTCCATTCTGAAATTATCCAATAAACATCAGTATCATCTGAGCAGAGTCCTCAACATGTTCCTGTAATGGCTTACCATTTATATTTTATCCTTTTATAGTTTATTTAATATTTTATGTATATTTTTACAATAAAGCAATTTTTCATTGTTCCATCCTCTGGATCCTCTTCTACTTATTGGAAACCACACCAGCTACAGAAGGGTTAGGATCACCCCACAATAGATCCTGAAGCCATCTATACCAGAGCCAGGTTCCTTGGCTCTGATTTTGTGAGTGTTTCCTTGCACCTATTGCACTTTAATATATATTGTTAATTGTCTACACTATCTTGTGTATCTCTCTATCTCTGCAGTAATACATTGGAGAAGAGGAGAGAACAAAATTGCTCCATCCATTGTGTTTGCAATGTTCCTGTAACAATTTGTAATTGTCTCATTTATTGTTAAATTGTCCCATTATAACATTGGGAAGCGCTGCTGAATAAGTTGGCACTATATAAATGCCAATAATTGTAGTAATAATAATTGTAGTAAACAGTTAGAGGCAGGTATTTAATGGGTTACCCCAACCACCATGACCATTTCTGCTTTTAGACGTGGTAGGAATCTGTACGTGCAGAGTTTACATTCAGAGATATTTGCACTTTTGTGCCGGGGCCTTGTTGCACCACCGTCATCCCTCTGAGCTGGGGAGAACAGTCCAATCAAATTCTTCTGTATGAGACCTTACTGCTTCGTCCGGCACTGGATTCCAGGTAAGTTTATTTAAATGTTCTGTGTTTTCTTAAAAATAACGGAAGAAGGTGTATTACTAATACCCCACAGGGCATGCTAATTAAAACAAATAGGGTTAATTAAAAATGGTTGACGTAATCCGTTAATACTTGTGGGACCAACTCTTGTACAGTGGAAGGCACATCATATAAACAGGCTTCTGATTTGAAAGCAGTTCCTGAGTTTGTGAATAGTAGATTAGGATTAGGATTATACACATTTCTGAGACATCCATCGTATGCCAAAGGAGTCCAGTATGACCTGGGCAGATGCTTACATGCTAGCCCTCTCTAGTTGTCACTATAATACTAATCTTGATCGATTAAATGGTTTTCGTTGTAATTTTTTTAGCAGCACCTCAATTTTAATTTTTTTGTATCATACATTTTCTGCTCTTTTACTGATGAAAATATTTTTTTAATGACATATCATCACTGATACTTCTTTTTTGTTTTGTGTCAATTATGGACTCTCCTTAAATGTGATGCTCGGAAACGGGACATTAACATCATCATGTCCTGGATCTGTATTAGCACAATTATTTGTAGCAAGTTAAAAAAATGTTTTTCTTTTGTCTCAAATGTGTTTTACTTCTTGGCTGTGTAACAGGTGCCGCACCACCTTTTTGCCTGGGGGTAAACACTTGGTATTAGGGTGGGTGGTTTTAATAATATATTATCCCTAAGACACAATGTTCAAAATGTTGGCTTGTTAAAGAATGCATGAAATGGCTTTGTGTTCCGTCAGCCTTTCATACAGAATTAAAATGCAGATGCCAAACATATATGTAATTTCAGCTTGCATAAGGTACAAACATGGGTTAGGTGTCTACGTGGGTTTAATAAATGGAGCCTGAGTTGCCACACTTATTCTCAATGGTCAACCTGGGGCACTTTGCTGTTTATGGAATCTACCTCTTTGTTAGTCACTCATTATTTTGTTATAGTGTTTCTTTGGTAGCTGTGGCAGTGCTGGTCTAATGAACAGTATACGTCTAATGAGCATGAGCAGCTGCAGCTAGTTCTAAAGTGCAAAGATATTTTTAATGAGCAGTTTTAGTTCAAATGAGCAGAAATAGTTCAATTGTCTTATCAGCTTGCTTTGTCTTCTTGTTAATGAAAATAAATAAGACCTAGGTCATGCTTTTAAATATGGAAAAATAATTCAGACCCCCCCCTCCCCTTTTTTTTTCCATCTGTGTATAATATACTGTGTTTATTTGAAGTCTACGTTGCACCATGAGTGAAAGGTGATCAATGCTTTAAAGGAGGCTTCCCCAAACTCCGGCCCTCCAGATGTTGCTGAACTACAACTCCCATGATTCTCAGCCTACCTTTTTCATTCATAGAATCATGGGAGCTGTAGTTTGGGGAAGCCTGCTTTAAAGGAACAGAGTATTCAACTCGATGGTGTTGCTTGTAGTTATTGTGTTATCGCTTCATATCCAAACTGCTTCTCAAGTTCATTCTGATAATTTCCAAACATCATCCCCTTTTTTCTCTCATAAATTTATAACAGACGCAGGTAAAAAGACAAAAAAAAAAAATACTTTATCACGAACAATTTCACCCTAAGTATAAAAGTGTGTAGGACATGCCAGCAATGTATATTCACATATCTAAAACACGCCCAATATCTGAGATCATATATTTTCTTGAATGAATAAATTTTTTTAAACATCATATCTTTTATCCAAAACATATATAGGTCTTACAGAAGGCAGCTGTGTTTCCTGCACCCGTGTAGCAGTGTGTGGTGTTTTTAACAGTACCCATGATGCCTGTTTATTTAAATGAGGTAGCATGCTTTCCTTATTTATAAAGCGCCAACAGTCTGCAGCGCTGTACAGCAGGTAGCCAATCAGTCGCTTATCTCTCCAAGATTCCATTCTTCCTTCTCAATCCATACTTTGGCACTTGGTAAGTTGGAAAGGATACATGAACACCCCGAGGGCTGCTTTATATAGACCTTCAAGTTCATGTGAGATCAGGGATCAGGGATTCAAACTATTTTTCTAATGCAAGAAATAAAATGAAAGGGAGCTTACCCCATTATCTTGGGGACTTTCTTTTTGAGCGCTGGATCTAGCTTATTAGCCTTTTTTTAGTTTTAGCTGGTTGACATTATTAAAACATTCTTACTAATATACTAACCAGGATAAATAAAATGTAAAAAAAATAAAAAAACATTTATCCTAATTACTAGCAGTGCATGTACTGCCTTTAGACTGAATTTGAGGACATACCCAGTTTTACTCTATGTGTCTGCAGATATACAATATGTTTTAGTCCTTTTATTGTCCTACATAGCTGTGTCAGACGTACAGATCCAGAATGACTATATGTTTCTTTGCCATTTTACCGATAAGGCATAAAGAAAGATTATTTTTACTAGTAATTTTCCAGTTTAGCAGTTTGGACCTAAATGCTCTGATTCCTTTTGCAAACCTCAACAACCCTCAGTTTAGTGTCCCTGGATATATATTTGTTGGTACAGTACCCCAAAATGAGGGACAGTCCTGGTAAATTTGGGACTGTTGGCACCTATGATTTTAGTTGCAGTACATTCTAATTTACTCTCTCGTCATCTCACATCTTGATTACCTCCTCTTCCATGGCTTCCTGGGAATCAGCTGACTCCACTCACATAACACGCAGCTCCAGGCTCATCATCCTCACACATCGTTGCACATCTGCTACTCTACTCTCCAAAGCTTTTTATTGGCTCTTACGCCCTCTAGGAGGAAGATTTAAACTCCTTACCCTTGATCATAAAGCCCTACATATTCCTGCTTCCTCTGAGCCTGTCCTTTACACTGTGCATGTCCCTGCTTGGCCTCTACCGCTTCCTTATCAAAATTGCCTTTTTTTTTTGCTTAGAAGACTTTTCCATGTATCCATGTGATTTCTCATTGTAAAAGCTGCCATATCCCTCCACTAATCCCAACACTCATAGCCACATAATCTGCACAATCTAGGCAACACCTTTCTCCTGAGCTCACCTGTGGTACTAATCTGCTACACACCCTTACCTGCTCTGTGTTCCTCACTGTCCCATGGCTCTTTAGATTGTAAGCCTCAGGGCAGGGCTGTTAAAATCTACGTACTAATATTTTTCTGTCTGTAAAACTGAAATATATTTTAAGTCTGCCCTCTACCTATCTATCTATCTATCTGTCTGTCTATATTTTATGTTAGTTGGCTCTTTTACGGGCACTTCACAAGGGCAGACTGGCAGCTTTGGAATTCTCAAAGCTCAAATTACCCGTTTTACAGCCAGGGCCCAGAAACCCACAAGTCAGGGCAGGCCGTGGCACTGAACAGTTTCAAATTTGCCGAACCTCTTCAGAGATGGGTCTTCCAATCACTACGCAGATTCAGATCTTCAAACACCAGAGACTGACTGACAGCTCTGCATTCCAAGAGGTTCTGCAGGAGACAGGGGATTTAACGTCATGTTAAAATGTTGTCAGGCAACCCATTTCTATTAACCTGATAATTGCCAAAATATCCAGCCACCCAGTTATTTCATTATTTGCCGCTCACTAAAAAAAGGGTTAAATGTTACTAAGAAATCTATTTATTAGGCAAGGGGTTGCTGCAGATTAACCCCCAGCAGAGCTACTGATTTTGCTTTCCAGATCAGGCGTAGGTTGGCAACTTGTCGCAACTTACTGTTTAGTGAATAAATATGTATCTGTTGAAGTCCAAAGAAAGGGTTAAAAGTCAGAGCGTAACAGACAATCAGCAGACTTTCTAAAGCAGCGATCGTAGGAGGGGAGGCTAGGGTTTGGCTGCGGATCCATGAATATCGTCTTGGGTGTGGTTATTAGGGCAGGTTTACAATCACAGCCTTGGCCAGAGTTTCATGTGCTGAATGAAGACACAAGGGTTGGTCTTTACCTTGTGATCTGACGTGCTGATGTTACGGGGTGGGGGTGCTGGCAAAATATTACAGTTGTTTAGTAGGTGGTGTGACAAGATTGTGAGCCAAAAAAACTCAGCCTTGTTTGGAATACAGACTAACCCTAAGGGACTGGGTGTCTCGGCAGCTTGTAGCATTGGATTACACACACAGACAGACACTCGCAGACAAGGGATCTGGAACTGACACAGTCCGCTCAGATGGGGGAAAATACTTCCTAGGCAATAAAGGTACTGTACGGACTTTAACTGTTGTTTCTACCTGGGTTAGGAGGGAGGAAGCCAGCTTTGCGGAGTTTCCAGAACAAATGAAGGTTTTAACCCTTTGAGTGCTGGAAACACTTTTAACAAGTTCTATTTTACCACACTTGCACACGCCATTATCTGTTCTGGCTTTCAAAAGACAACTTTAATTAAAAAAAAAAATTTTTAATTACATAGATAGCTACTACAAAAAAAGCTGCCTGGGATTTCAGCTCCTATCATGCTTGGCCACTAGAAAGTTAAATTTAAAAAAAATTGCCTTAGAAGTTATAAATGTCATAGAAGAGCTGCCTCTGGCTTTGCAGCTGCTGCAGACCGTAGCTCATGATCAAACTCTTGCTGACTAACTTTTAAACATGTGGGTGACTGCGTGTTCTGTGTGCTTGCATGTTGCTGCATAAGAGGAGATATAGAAGTCAATTAGATAAATTTACCTTAAATATACTTACCTGAAGGTCTCTCTCTCAGTGCCACCATGGTTAAACTCAGTTCTCAGTTCCTGGTAGAGAAGGATTAGATTCCCAAAGGGCTCTGGAGTGATTATCAGCTTGTTCTCCCTTTCACTTAGGCTTCCTTAGGTCACATTATGGTGAATCCTTCTGTGGCTCCTATATACATATTCTGCAAGGTGCTGTGTACCTGCGTGCATGCCAGGTGTACAAAATAAAGCTCTATAGAAGATTTCAAAAGACCTTGGGACAATTTATAGATACCATAGGGGAATAAAGGCTTCTGGGAAATGGTAAAATGTCAGGTAAGGGCAATTTGAGACTCCATGTTTTTATCGTATTTAGCCAATAATAGTTTCATCCATAAAACAATTATTTTTTTATTTTCATTGAGAGGTTTTTTTTCTCTAAAAGGGAACATATAAACAAAAATTAGAGTATACATCTGCATTCATTATGTATCAGTTGCACACTCAAAGATAAACATGGAGAAACACAGACAGTTTAGAAATAAATGCCTTCAAGAATATGTCAAGCAGATAATTCTTGAATGTGGCAGGAATCAGTTAGGATGCGGTAAAATTCTGGCAGAAGGAATTATGATTGCCTTAGATTATTTTGTATGGCAGAATGAAGATGGTGTAATGGGCTAACTATAAGTTACAGGAAAAGGGAAAAATTGGTAAAGAGAAAGAAAGAGAGTGATAGTGGAGAAAAAAGGAAAGGGGGGAAGAGAAAGCCGAAAAGGGAAGAAGATATGGCAAGTGGGAAGAAGAATTGTCCCAAGTAACTGGAGATAAAAAGGTAGGGGTGCAAAGGACCAATAAGCCAGTCACATCTTGTAGTGGTTCCCATAATAAACACCTAACACGCAGGGTGTGGATCCATCCATGTAGTTGTAGACCATGCTTCTAAAAACAAATTATAAAAGTATCATTTAATGTAGCTGTAAAGTGTTCGTTGCTACTTATAGTCTTAAGATACGTTTTGCTTGCATTGAAATATCAGTGAAATAAAAATATGGCATTTTATAAATATACTCTGAAGGCATGCTTAAATTATAGTGATTCTGTGCTTTACCTATAACTTGAATCTGAATATATATATATATATATATATATATATATATTGTGTGTGTGTGTGTGTATTAAATTTAGTGATGGCTTAAACAGTTATGTTTTATATTTTTTTTACGACTGTAATTTTCACACTGTGATCAGCATCCATTCTCGATGAAATGGGTTAAACTACCCCTCACAGATTTACCAACTCTTGTTTCAAAAGTAAGGAACACAAAAAGTAACAGAGCCACTTTAATGATAGATATAGTTGGTGATAGCTGAAAAATATACTGCAAACAGTCATTTGGTAGAATTTACAGAGAACAAGTTTTGATCTTTTTATTTTTTATAATGGATTGACTAATCTTTGGCACTGCAGTTGTTTGGGACCAAATTCCACATTTTGCTTATTCAACCTACACTGCTATAGAACAGTATCGATTAATCTTGGAATAACAGATCTTTGAAACCATACATTCCATATGATCAGTCAACCATTAGGAAATGTAGTTCCACATATATGGAGTGCCATGGTTTGCTGACAGCACTCTACAGCAGGCTTCCCAAAACTCCGGCCTTCCAGATGTTGCTGAACTACAACTCCCATGATGCTATGAATGAAATAGATAAGCTGAGAATCATGGGAGTTGTAGTTCAGCAACATCTAGAGGGCCGGAGTTTGGGGAAGCCTGCTGTACATCAACAATGACTGGCTGAGTAAATGATAAAATGTGGCCTCAACAACTGCGGTGCCAAAGGTAAGCAAGTATTTTGTGTTTCCCCAGGGTAGGACCTTCCGCTTGCTGCTGTTTCCTGTAGGTGATAAAAAGTCTCAATATTCTGGTGAGTTGCAGATGTCCTTTAAAAAAGGGAGTGACTAGCTTTGGCATTCCGGTTCTTGGCATTTTATATATGGATTCTAAAGCTATACCCACCAGTTAAGCCATATTGCACACAGCAACACTATCTCAACCAGCCAAAACAACAATTGTTAGAAGGATTCTGCTCTAAATCCAGTGATTAATAGTGACAGGTGGGAAGTGTGTGCACACACTGTCACTTATTGTAGCGTGGCCCCATGAGACAGCGGTAGAAGATCTTCATTTTTCTCTCCATAGTTTGACAGAGCTATAAACGAAGTATAATACCCAGGCCTCCCTCACTACTCTCTGCACGCTGCTTCCAGCTCTCTGTCAGACCGGTCAGAGGAATACAAATACCCTCTAATGTGGTCCAATGTGTCCATGCCAAAGCTTTGGTAGGTGATTATAATGAGTGGCCTCGCTTGGTAGTTTGGGTTAAACTATTTTCAAGTGGTTTAATGCATATTGGGGTTCCCCAAGCACCAACAGGCCAGCCCCTCAGCTGATGCCTGTTTAATGCTTTTTACTTTAGATAACAGTAATAGGCTTCTGGTGGGTTGGCCCGACCTCTTTCCCATCTGACATGGTGGCATGGCACAGTTACTAGCAGGCAACTGAATATTAAAAGGACTCAATAGGCATCCATACCACTTTATCTCAATAAAGTATTCTGGGTGGCATGCCATCCCTCCGCAACTGAAAACATTGCCAACAAAGTTATGCCTAAAATCTTCTTTCTATCAAGCTGTGACAGGGTACATCTGACACAGCTCAAGCCTGTTTTTGTGCTTTGTTTTTTTTTTAAATGTAATACCGGGTCAGAACTAGGAGACCTTTTGGATTCTGTTGCTGGGGCCCCAGGCACCTGCTGGACCCTATGTTGGCGCTAAGCTTTACTGTAGACAGATTAAAGTTAAGATTAGTTTGCTGTAGACAGATAAGGTTAAGAAAACCATTACTGTCACAAAAATTACAGACCTCGGGGGGCGTGGCCTGCTCGGGTATGGAGTAGGACGCATCCTGAACCTGCTCCGCGGCCCTAGCTCACACTAGCACCCATCAACGAGCGCTATCCGACCCGAGATGGGTAAATCCCGGAGACCCCACACGCCGGGACCCTCACAAGCCGGCTCGCCGGGTCGCACCTCGGGCCCCATGGACGGCTATGTATGCACGCCGCGAGACATGCGGTCCGCGCCGGCCGCATCCAAAATGGCGCCGGCCTCCCCAGGGGACAGCAGCAGTGACAGCCTGACGCAGGGCTCACCCAGGGGAGACACTCTGGCACATATTTCATCCGAGCTGGCCAAGATCACTGCCAATATGCTGTCCAGAGCTGACAAAGCTGAGATGCTGGCAGAAATCAGGACTGCAATCAGGGAGGAAGTCATGGAGGTGAGGAAAGACCTGACAGCCCTTGAACAAAGGGTAGAGGCCCTTGAAGCAGACAGAGCCCAGACTGTGAAGCACCAACAGGCCACAGACACTGCCACCACCAGACAGGGCAATGTCCTACTAGATCTCAGGAGACAACTAGAAGACCTGGACAATCGCGGAAGGAGGAACAATATCCGCATAAGGGGCCTACCCGAAAACGCGGACGAAACGCTGCCAGAGCTCCTGACAGACCTGTTTACCCATATTCTGGGTGACAGAGCCCCAGAAGACTACGGTATCGAAAGAGCCCATAGAGCGCTGAGACCCTTGTCCCCTGAGGGACCGCCGAGAGACGTAATCTGCTGCTTGCTCTCTTACGCCTTAAAAGATGGCATCATGAGAGCGGCGCGCAATCAACAGAACATCGCCTTTAGAGACGGGCAGGTCTCGCTTTACCAGGATCTCTCCGCGCTCACGCTAGAGGCCAGGAGGGCGCTACGTCCAGTAACCGCCATTCTCCGGGAGCGGAGGATCCCGTACAAATGGGGCTTCCCCTTCAGCCTGCAGGCGAGGGTGGGCCAAACCTGGCATATCATCCGCTGGCCAGCTGATGTTCCACGCTTCCTACGAGCCACGAGTCTACCCGCGGTGACGATATCCAACTGGGTCCTGGAGCGACAACCACAGCACCCACGGGCGGTAAGCGACAGGCCGGGCACGGGCCTCACAGGCAGCGGGTTCCGGCGGGGTGGCCCAGACAGCCATGAAGAATAACTGTCCCCTATGAACCTGTTCCCCTACCTCCCATTCTGCTAACCCGACCGTCAACCTGCCACCCCACCAACGGCCCCCCAGCCACTACGAGAGAAGGCCACAAGACAGCTCAGAAGACCTAGACACGACCACCGGAAGCTCCTGTGGGTGTCGGGCACCACGAGACGACATTGCCCCCCACGCACCTGGTCGAACCACAGCACAACTTGGTATGTACTTGACTCCCTGACCTAAGCCCGCAACATGGGGTCCAGATCCTCATTAGCAGGGGGTGGCCTAACCTGAGCCTCACAACCAGGGGTGGGGACCCCCAGGAGATAGACTTTGCATGGACATGCCACGCTGGGACTCTCCTAGTGGCCAAGGCCCGGGAACACCAGCTACCTTTGGGTGGAGGGGGTGCGGGGATGGAAGCTGGGAGGCTGCCACCATACCAGGGTTATACCCACCGCTGTAAGGGTGATCTCCCCAAGCTCTAGCCTGAAGGGCACGACCGATAGCATAGATCCCAGCACCTTCTGGACAGCCGAGGGCCTCTCAGGCATGTAATGGGGCCACCAAGGGGGGGGTGCGGGGAGCTCCCTTTGGGGGGGGGGGAAGAATGGGGGGCCATGCTCCACAACTGTTTATTATGACTGTTATATTGGTTTATGGTTTTTATTGTTTGTAAACAATTACGCGGACGCGGTACAATACGTGTAGCAACAGTTACAGAATGACGTGAAACTTGGGGCCCGAGTTAGACTCAGACACATACACAGGCCATACATGGGCCGAGACAGGGAGGGGCAACGAAGGTGGGTGGGGTTTCCGGGACGGGAACATACTCGGAGAGATCTACAACCCAACACAATAGGTGAGCTGGGAGCCAAGGGAAAGGCTCGACACAACACTATCGAACGACCCACACTAGAGGGACCGCATACCCCAAGCAACGGACTCACGTTGTATATACACTCGGAGGCCACCGAGGTGACTCACCCCCAGGGGAACAGACACCAGAAGGCGACAAAAACCGAGGCGAGTCACAGTTGCCTCTCTCTTGGACAGACTATCACCCTCCCCAGACACCGGACAGACCTTACCCCTATACCCATCAACCACTGACGCACACATACCCACACACACCTCACAACAAACACTGATAGAGATGGGCTCTAACTACAAGCCGACACCACTGACCCTATGGTCTAACAATGTAAGAGGCTTAAACATTCCCGAAAAAAGGTCCCAACTACTTCGCACACTGTGGGCAGAGCGCGCCTCAGTGGCGTTCTTACAGGAAACACATTTTCAGGGTACAGAGGCGCCAAACGTGAGAAACAGGCGTTACCCCACAGGATTCTATGCTAATCACCCGGACGGGAAGAAGGCCGGAGTAGCAATCCTACTCTCCAGTACAGTCCCATTCGTTTGCACGGAGCAGAAGTCAGACCCCGGGGGTAGATACGTATTTATCAAAGGCACGATAGCACAGTCCACCTACACATTTGCCTGCCTGTACTCCCCTAATCGACGTCAACACGTCTTCCTAACTAAAACGCTAGCCCTACTAAACAAATTCAGAGAAGGCCTTCTGATAGTGGCAGGAGACCTCAACATTCCCCTTGACTCTAGGTTGGATACATCTAGGGGAGAAACTTCGATACCAGGTCACTGCATACGCTCAACAGGGAGGGCCTTAGCCCGGTGTGGCTTAGCTGACTGCTGGAGAGTGGCTAACCCCGAGGGCAGAGACTACACCTTCTACTCGGCTGTACATCGACGCTACAGCCGAATAGACTACATCCTAATGGCGCAAGAGGCCCTAACACTACTCCAACGAGCTAGCATAGGGCATATCGCAGACTCTGACCACGCCCCCATTACAGTACAAATCCAATCCCCCCTACATAAACCTGCAGAGCGGCAATGGAAGTTGAACGAAAACTTACTACTTGACCTAGTGGACAAGGAACAAGCCAGGCAAGCACTGACACAATACTTTGACACTAACAACACGCCAGACACCCCCCCCTAACAATCTGGGAGGCACATAAATGTGTCATTAGAGGCCACTATATCAAAATATGCTCACAGCGTAAAAAAGAACGCACACAACAATTGTCCACCCTAAACGCACAAATCACCACACTAGAGCAGGCACACAAACAAAATCAGGGGGAAAACGAGTTCCACCGACTGACGGAGCTTAGGAGGCAGAGACGGGACATACTAGCCAAGGGCCTTTTGCGCACCCTTAGAAAGTCGGCTCGGCACTTCTTCGAGTACTCCAACAAGAGCAGTAGGCTTTTAGCCCGCCAGCTTCAAGACAGGAGAAGGGCGAACCACATACACAAAATTAACACTAGAGACAAGACTGTAACAAGTCTACCCGACGGAATCCAACGTGCTTTTGTGGACTACTACACCGACTTATATAATATCCCCCAGCCCACGACGGTCACCACACAGGCCCAACGCCGGGGACAAATAACGGAGTACTTAGACCAAAATGTAGAAAGACAATTGACCCCAGAAATGATAGAGGAACTAGAACGACCCCTCACGATAGAAGAGTTAGCCGCAGCATTAAAAATCTCCAAATCCCACAGGGCGCCTGGCCCAGATGGCCTTCCGCTGGCATACTTGCGAACATTCCGCGATGTATTATTGCCGAACCTCCTACGAGGTCTTAGCTCACTTCAAGACGGGGAACGGTTTCCCACTGACACACTAGCGGCCATAGTCACGGTGATACCTAAAGAAGGTAAAGACCCAGCGAATTGCGCTAGCTACCGCCCCATATCCCTGCTCAATGCAGACCTCAAACTGTTCGCCAAGACACTAGCCCTGCGAATCGCGAAGCACCTACCACACCTAGTGCACTCGGACCAGGTCGGGTTCATCCCAGAGAGGGAGGGAAGAGATAACACCATCAAAGCCCTAAACATACTGCAAGTAGCAAGGTCGCAACACCGGGAGCTACTCCTCCTCTCGACAGATGCCGAGAAGGCCTTCGACCGGGTGGACTGGCTGTACTTGGAGGAAACACTCACACACATGGGGTTCGGCCCACGCATGCGATCATGGGTCCTTTCCCTGTACACGAGCCCGACGGCACGGATTCGGGTGAATGGTGCTCTGTCCACCCCCTTTCCCATTCGAAATGGAACCCGCCAGGGCTGCCCGCTGTCCCCCCTCCTGTTTGCCCTCTCCCTGGAACCCTTCCTGGGGGCGGTCCGACGAGATGGGGGTATCACGGGATTCACCGTCGGCCGGCGAGAATATCGAGTTGCGGCATACGCGGATGACATGTTGTTTTTCCTCACCCTTCCGCGGATATCACTTCCTAATCTTCTGGCCGCATTCCGAAGGTTTGGCTTGATATCTAACCTTAAGCTCAACACAGATAAGTCAGAAGCCCTTCACCTTCCAAGCCCCCAGGACTCCTCAACGACGCTACACACCCAATTCCGCTTCAAATGGTGCCCCACTAAATTGAAATACCTGGGTATATGGCTACCAAAAGACATGACCCAACTGTACTACCAAAACTACCACCCGCTGCTACAAAAGATCCAGGCAGACATGAGAAAATGGGCCCCACAATATATATCTTGGTTTGGACGCATTAACGCAGTCAAAATGAACCTACTACCCAGACTGCTCTATTTATTCCAGACGGTGCCGATCGCGGTCCCCAGGGCGTTCTTTAGCTCCCTGTTGACCGCCATCCGCAGATTCGTTTGGAATTCGCGCCCAACACGCATCAAGAGAACGACATTGGAACTGCCAAAACCGTTGGGGGGTACCGGCCTGCCCTCAATTGAGACATACTACCGGGCCGCACATTTACACAGGCTCACAGACTGGCACGCACAGCATCCCACAAAACAATGGGTCACGCTGGAATTGGAACAGTCGGGAGGGCACATACCCCCCACATTATGGCTACACACTGCTACGCATGCAGATCTACAAACTAAAAACCCCTTAATAGACGCCACCCTGAGGGTCTGGATGGCAACCCGATACCGTCTACAACTCACCACTTCGCCCAGCCCCCTGATCCCCCTCACACATAACCCGGACTTGGCAGATTCACTGACTCGAGGTGACCTAGCCGGACTCCAACCGACGGACTGGTCATATATACACCAATGGCTCAGCACCAACGGCCTAAAAACAATCGGAGAACTATGCCCCGACTGAACACCTACATTCCTTGAACAGTTTAGATACCGCCAAATAAAATCTTACTACTCAGCCCTGTCGGGTAAGGGGCACCTACACAGACCCTTAACTGACTTTGAAACCCTATGTGTGCAACGCACACACATCACCAGGGGAATTTCAACCCTGTACACCCTACTCACGACTCAGACGAACAGGGACGTGGAGCTTAGGTTCAAAGACCACTGGGAGAGGGATGCGGGAGAGACACTCACTGCGCACGAATGGGACAAGATTTATACCCTCACGCACAAATGCTCTATCAGCTCAAAATATCAGGAATTAAACTACAAAGTGCTAACGCGCTGGTATAGAACGCCCGACACACTGCACCGCATGCACGGTACCACGTCAGGCATGTGCTGGCGATGTGGCACACAACCTGGCACGTATCTCCACATGTGGTGGTCATGCCCAGTAATTGCCACTTTCTGGGAACAAATTAGAGGAGAGATCAACAAAATTACAGGCGCCGATATCCCCCTGGCACCCCTAACGATGCTTTTGCACCACACCCAAAGCCCACTGACAGCCTACAAAAAATCCCTGGAACTGCCGCTACTCAATGCCGCCAAATCCCTTATCCCGAGGATGTGGAAACAGCCAAGAGCGCCCACCTTGAGGCAATGGATGTCAGTGGTAGAGGACATATACTCAATGGAGACCCTGACGGCCGACCTCCACGGGAAATCGGAGCGGTGTGCATTGACCTGGTACCCATGGACCACATACGTGGCAGATGGAACTGTAACCCCCGAGCCAATATAGCTGAAACTCACAGAACACCACGTTAACTGCCTTACCCCTCATAAGCACAGACACGCCCTACCCATTAACCACACACAGACTACGGACAGTTTTCACCCCCCCCAGACCACAACAGACATCAGGAAGACATAACACCCGCTAGAACAAACTACACAAACCACCGATACCTGGAGTACTCCAGGACGGACACCTTAAATACCCCCTACAGCTACTAGACCAGATACCGGTTCTCACCCTAAACGTAGAGTGCACATCATAAGTGCAACAAACTGCGCACTGAATGCAAGAGGAGCTAGGAGCCTTGAAACCTGATCATATGTTACACTACCTAATGCATGTGAAGGAAACTATTGAAATATTTATGATTTGAGAATGTTAGTATAAAGGCTACGAATGTTGTTATGCTATTCAGAAATATGATGTTACAACGGATGTTTCACCGTATCTACACATTTTTGTGACAAAATGATAAAAAGGAAAATAAAGATTGTCAAAAAAAAAAAAAAAAAAAAATTACAGACCTCAGGAGAAGTTCCAATTTTGCAATGTGTTCGTTACACTGTAATTTCAAGGTTTCTTGTTAAGAATAACCAAGAATAGTATATGTTGTTTTAAAAGGATAGGTAGGGCTTTCATCTGATATCCTAAATAAACATAGAAGCGGTAGCAGCTTTAATTTATGATAATAATCATTTCCACATAACTAACATAGTTTAAGAAAAATAATTTTAATATAAACATGTTGTCGTCGTTGTGGTAATGCTCTACATTTATTTAATAGAAATCAAGTTTTAGAAGCCGTAGACAAATATTGCAAAGAGGGAATGAACGTTTTAAAGCAAAACATTTGCAACATATGGTTTGATGGGTCTATAAATTTAATGGAAGTAACTCAATCTCAAACCACAGCATTAAAGTATATGTTTACAGAAAGTAGACACCCTTTTCTTTGGGTATTTAATTAAGGTCATTTTTACATTTTTCAAGTGACTTTTTTTATCACATTTATCTGCCAAACCTTATGATTATTTTTTTCTGTGTGTTTTTCACGCTAATACACGTGGTTATATTTAATTATTTTTTTTTGTGTATTTTTTTTTTTTTATTCACTTTCATACAACGGCAACATAGTATTTTCCTGTTACTATCTTAATCATAATATGGGCTAAGTCAGAAAAATAACGTTTGGTACTTCCGCACCTCCTATGTACGTTAGCGAGCAGCCCGGCACTAAACATGCCTTGTCACTATTGGCACGACCCACATTTAAAGGAACATTTAAACAGGTAAACTGAAGTTTATTAACTTGGGCTATGCTGTTTTATTTTTTGGATACAGGGCAGTGCAATAAGTTGCCAAGAGATAAAATGTGTGTGTTTTATAATTGTAGTGTATTAAGATTGTATTTGTGTGGCCAACTGTGACTGGCAGAAATTTATGTGAATTGTTTGTTGCTTGACCTCAGCATTAATATAGCATGCACTGGTATAGAACAAAACAATATGAATCTAAAACAAATTGAATAATGCAAGAACACAAATCAATCATTATTATATTGTTTATATACCTTCTGGGTGCATCATTAAAATCACCTTACAGGATCTTAGGTCAGTTTTACAGAGACTGTTTTTTTTGCCATGTTAATGTCTATTGCTGCAGCTGGTTTCCCTCCGGCTACAATTATCTTTTTGGAGTTAATGGTGATCACAGAAAGTGTGAATGCTGGCTGGTCTTGTGTTGTGAGTGAATGCTGCCAGCAGTGTAGAGGAATCAGATCCTGGGTTTTAACTCTTGGTAGGACTTAATCATGCAATAATAATTAGAAAAACAATTAATGTAATTAATGGAAATATGAGGCAATACCTAAAGTTAAATCATTAAAGGGACTCTCCAGTGCCAGGAAAACAACTGCAGGTCCCCTCTCCCTCCCACCCCCCATCCCCGGTTGCTGAAGGGGTGAAAACCCCTTCACTCACTTACCAGAGGCAGCGACATGTCCCACGTCGCTGCTTCTTCCTCCGCCGCTGCCGCTCATCCCCTTCATTACGTCAGCCGGCGGGGGAGACTGATCATGCCCGCCGACGGGGGAGCCCTAATGCGCCTGCTCGGCAATGCTTTTCAATGCTTTCCTATGGGGATTCTAGCAACGCTGGAGGTCCTCACACAGCGATTACCTTGTAGACAGCCACTAGGGGAGGACTTAACCCTGCAAGGTAATTATTGCAGTTTATGAAAACTGCAATATTTACAGTTGCAGGGTTAAGGGTAGTGGGAGTTGGCACCCAGACCACTCCAATGGGCAGAAGTGGTCTTGGTGCCTGGAGTGTCCCTTTAAACCTATCATTCTAAAATCAGTGAAAGTCCATCTACAAATTGTCTAAAATTAGCCCCTTCAATAATTTCTAAACCTGCCCAAGTGCCTCTGACATGCCTATAAAGATAGCTCACACTCGCATGGTTATTGCTTGGGAATTAGTGAACTAGTCCATAATTAAAGGGACATTCCACTGCAAAATAAATACATAAAAATCACCATTACCCAATGAAAACATGCATGCATTTAATTATGCATTTTGTTTCATTGGGGTATATCTCCTCCTTTTCTAACCCCGCCCAGACTTTGTGACTGTCCAATCAGACTTCCCAATGCAGCTCAATGAGAGGTCTTTGCAAGGCAGGAGCTCTGGGCAATTGCTGCCTCTTGAGTTTAGCTCCACTGAACTAACCAAACCAGGAAGTTACAGGACCGGTTGTCTGTTTAACAGCCAGGGGGGTGTTGCAAGTCTAATTTATAAAAGTTCTAATTTGAAAACCGCACATTTTGTAAAATGGAAAAAAAAAAAGAGGACATATTCTTTACACATAAAGCACTTCAGCCAGCTGGAGTGTCCCTTTAAATAAACAGAATCAGGCAGTTGATTACACATACGTAAATAGATATATGCATTAATAAAACTACATTATTATATTTTTGAAATACTTAAATATCTGTGATATATATTGCTGGTTTGGGTTACAGAAGTGCTGGTTTGCCAGCATCATGACTCTGCATCTCTGTGGTTCACAGTGGCAGTGTGCCAGTTCTTGTCTTAAATAGGAAAAACCAATAGAAACATCATTGGAGCTTCAGGAGAACCTTTTTTCTAATCTGGATTTTTGTTTTTAATAAAAAAATGTTTTTTAAAGAGTATAGATTTAGGAGGACACCGCTTTAGGGCCTGTGTGTGTGAACATCAATTATTCAATAAATGCAATAAATTAACAATAAAAAGGTTAGTTTCCCAAATAATTTTCGATTCCCATAAAACACTCAAATACATGTAGAGGGTTTAATATTTTTTTTTTTAGAATTAATTAGTTTAATTAAAGTATTTCAACATAAAATCACAATGAGCTACAGTATCTTCCTGGATAATTAATAAATCCTGTTCGAGATTTGCTATATTATTATTATTATTATACTATTATAATAAAATCTAAACTTGCAGAATATGATGTTTTTCACACATCTAAACCCATCATTCCACATTTTGCAGATGAGTTTTGAAATTTACATCACTAGACTATGGTACAGATTTGATATAAAACTACTGTAGCTCTTAAAAGTGAGATTTTTCCTTTGAAAAAAGCATTTTCAACATTTCAAAAGGAGAGGGCAAGAATACTGTCATGGGTGATGATATGCAGGAAGTAGTGTTGGGTATCTTCATTGCCAACCAAGTGAATGGACTTCCAAGCAGTCAACTTGCTTGGAGTGTTCACAGAGACCTGTAATATTCTCCTACAATAGATTACATTCTGGGGTATATGTACATGAATCATTTTAATTGGATTTCCCCTGTATCTCAGATACATTATATACAGACGTTCTAAACTTGGTTCTGAAGGATCTAAGACAGTTGGCAACTCTGTGTTTAGTTTTAAAAACGATTTCTTAGAATCACAGGCACCCTTAATAAAAAAATATTTACAAGATCGTCAGGAATTCACAATTCAAGGCGAGGATTTCAGAGCTTTAACCCCTTAAGGACCAAACTTCTGGAATAAAAGGGAATCATGACATGTCACACGTCATGTGTCCTTAAGGGGTTAAACAGCTGAGTTGGAGACCTTTTGCAATTCAGCTGTTTTGGCATAAAATATGCAGATTCTTGTTCATTACCAAACAATTCCTGGATCATTGAGTAACCCTGTTCCGTATGCCCCTATGTCATAGGAAAGTAACAATGAAAGACATCTAAAGACATTGTAACACAGTCGTTTAGATGTTGTGTTTTTTTAAATTGTATGTATTTATCGGTCATAGAAAGAACCATCATTTAATTGCATGAGCAAACAATCTGTGTCAGCCCTAAAATTTGCATCAGTGCAATATATGGGAAATCAGATTATGATGAGAGGCCCATCTAGATTTACTCTGGTGTGCAGTTAATTTAGATGTTGTCATGTTGGTGCTAACCCTTTAAGGTCCAGTTCATGCAATAATTATTTTATAACAATCTACTATTTAAAAAACAATTCCAAACTGGAATGGCCAACAATCTCGATTTCGGCAGGACAATCCCGATTTCAGGCCCTGTACTGCTGTCCTGATTTGGTTCCCTGGTGTCCTGCATCTTTTGCCGGCCAGACATTTGCCAGTATTTCGGTTCCAGACTGCCATTATGGGTGGGCTCAGTCTGATGTGCTGTGCTATAGGATCACTCTGTAATGGCACAAGTGAACAAAAAATATTTTGATAACTGAGCAGGAATTAACAGAAGGGCAAGCTATTGCGTTTCTCTAAGCTTGTTTCCGTTCTCAGAGTTCCCATATTCTCTGTATTTATAAAATAATATTTTTATTTTTTTTAAGGAATATTTATAACACTCATACCAATTTGCCTGTATGGAAGAGTAATCAATGAATGCCAAGCACCAAAAAAAGGTGCTTGGCGGAAACGTGCAAGGCTATTTACTGAAGTGAGAGTCCAAAGTGAATTTCTAATTTAATTCCAGAGTACCTAAACCAAAAGCGTAACCGAATGCTTCCAGTTTGGCTAGTTTGTCCTTGGATTTGAAACTTTAACACTGCACTATTTTACCATGCCTTAGGGGCATATGCAATGGGTGCATGGCTCTTTAAATCTAGGGGTTAATAAGCGCACTAAGCCAAAAATCTCTAATCTGCTCATTATTATAATAACAAAAGAGAGTTTATCCTCAGAACCTGTTGGGATGTTGTGAGAGGTGAAAGGGTTAACTGGGTAATCTCTAGCGAAGCTGTGATGTAGGTGGTCGCCCCAGCAGCTGGATTACTGCTGTATTTACAGATGTCCCTTTTCCCATGGCCCCTTCGTCTACCTCCCACACATTCGTCCTTCTAGTGTTGCCTTTTGGGTGTGTGGGAGTAGTAGGTGGGCAGAGATAGCAGGAAGGCCCTTCACATATTGATCCTCCATGGGCCAGGAATCCATCACAGCATGAAATTCCACTTTGTAGCTTAACCCATCAGGTGCCAGATGAAATGAGTCCAGTATGAACTCCCCACATTGGAAGCTGATCGCTTTAATTTTTTTTTAAAAGCTGCAACAGATTAGAGCAAGTCAGCCCAGCATTAAAACGTCAATGTAACGTTGTAACACGTAATGTTTTTAGTAGTTTGAAAAATCAAAGCCGTATCAATGTTTTCCTGTGTTCTCGGTGCTCCTGCGATGAAGAAGTTAAAGAAACAATACATTGAAGATAGTCACATTGCAAAACATTGTGCGATACATTGTGCAATATGTAATGGACTAGAAGAGGTGTACTTTAGGGTCGAAATAAGAAACATTCCTTACAGCAGACAATAGCAAGTCCTGCAAAATGTTGCACTTTGCACAGAATGGTACCTGTCTTGGTAGCCATGTCTCTCTACAATGTAAAAATTGTATTTATCTGGTAAATAAGAGATAATTCTGAGCAGTAATTGCCCCATACAATTGTCGATTGGCAATCACAGGTCAGTCTGAGCTTTCCTGGGCCTGGCCCAACATCCTGGAAGTCATGAGGAGCTTTAGCAGAATCCCACCGACAAGTCCTTAGAAAGGCAGAAATGATGATCTAGGTATCTTGGTGTACTGCTTGTGCAGGGACAACTTCACTGGAATTAGGGTCTTGCATGGAACAGTGTGATGTGCTAATAGAATGAAAGGGTCAATAACAAAAACATTGTGTACAGCAAAAAGATGGTTTTGGCTCAATCAACCCCTAAACTGCAAAAAAAAATGGAAAAAGCTAAATGTCACCCAACTGTGCCCACAAAAGAAATGTTAGACCCAAAGTCTCGAGTCAAGGCACATTTACGGATATGATCAGGAACGTTGATCACTCAAATACCATGTCCTATTTCTCTACAGTGCTGACAGGCTGATGCACAAAGTGTTAACTGAAGAATGAGTTTGAAATCTCACTGTTGCTTTTTAATAACCCAAGTTAGATCACAATCGCACAATATTATATCATCCTAAGTAAGTACAAAAATGGAAAAAAAACAAGTTACATCATCTCTGAATGATATAAAAATTCCCCTTGTTTTTGGAAGTGTTCAGTTGTATTTATAAAAACACAAATATTAAGAGGAAAAATATCAGCCCTTTAACTGTTTTTGGTCATTGCTCAGCACCATTATAAGATATAAAACTGTATTTTGCTGTTCCCTAATATAAATATATATATATATATATATATATATATATATATATATATATATATATATATATTAGGGAACAGCACACACAAAAATACAGTTTTATATCTTATATATATAAAAAAATGTATATAAATTTTGGTCTCTATGGCAGTGCCACTGTTGAGAAATGCATGTTCTGGGTGTGCTCCAAATTCCTTTTTTTTCTATTGCTCAGCACCCTGGTGCACACTGCATGTTACAGTGTATTTGTGTTTAATTTAACCTTGCGCATCTGAATAATTCATTATAATTCAGATATATAGTGCATTAGAGGAAAGAGCTGGTTCTAGATTGCTGCTAATAACCGCAACAGGGCATTTGGCAAGTTACTTAAAAACTTAGGTCTTGATTGAAATGATGAATGAACGCGGTAGCTAAGAGATAGGTTTCCAACAACATTACAACCCAGATATCAGGATAAAGAGTCAGAGAATAAATTATAGTGATTAATATTCTTTTAATCTTTATATTAAAGATACAGTATAAGGAATATAATAGAAATGTAGACAAGGAAGGATATTAAAGGGAAAAAACTACAGGTAACAAGTATTAAAGGGACATTATAGTCAGCAAAATAACTTTAGCTTAATGAAGCAGTTTTGGTGTATAGATCAGTGGTCCCCAGCCCAGTCCTCATGGACCACCAACAGTCCAGGATTTATGTATTTCCCTGTTTTATTACAATGGAGGTACTGACAAAACCTGGACTGTTGGTGGTCCATGAGGACTGGGTTGGAGAACACTGGTATAGATCATAAACTTGCAGTCTCACTGCTCAATAATAATATATATTTTTATAAATCTGGCGCAACATAATATCTGCTCTATTGTATACAAGTCTTTTCTTTGATGGTCTGTGAAGGAAGCTTAAAATTTTAGGTTTTGCTGCCTGTCTTGAACACACCTTCTGGTTGGTCACTTAGCGCTGATCCATCAGTTATCTGTCTCACTGCTCAATACTCTGTTATTTAGGTGTTAAATTACTTTGTTTAGCCCTAGTCACATCTCTCTGCATGTGACTTACACAGCCTTCTAAACACTTCCTGTAAAGAGAGATCTAATGTTTATACTTCCTTTAGAATTTATTACCTGCACTGTTAACAGACCCTGCAGGAGCCTCCTGTGCATGAGTAAGGTTCGATTTACAGAGCAGGAGATTAAAATGTCCAAAGTAAGTTAACATCTGGTTGAAAATCGAAACTTTTTTCTTTTCATGCAGGCTGTGTAAATCACGTCAAGGGGAGGTGTGTCTAGGGCTGCTTGGACAGAAACGAAAATGATGTAACTCCTAAATGGCAGAGAATTTAGCAGTGAGACTTTAGACTCTAGTCTTGAAAAAGGGTGGAGTCGTAGTGGAAAGCTCTCTGAACACAGGATCCCACTAAAATACAATCAAATCAGCTTTGAAGATAAATGTTAGCTAGCCAGGGGTCTCCAAATACTGTGGATCTTTTTTTGGATTGCATCTTTCACTAGGTGGTACACAGAGAGGGGATGACTCTCACAGTTGACTTATTTTATGAAAATGTTAGGGAGTCCAGCAGTTTAGAAAACAAAATATGCTGGCGTCTATGAGGACTTGGGCTAGGTTTTTCCAATACGCAGAGAGTAATGTGCTCACTTCCTTCCCGAAGGCTTGTAGCAAAGGACAATTCCACCATTCATGAAAGTAATGACCAACCACTCTACAATTTTTCCTAAAAGGATTGTTGGTCATTCGTCTAATATTAAAGAAATGGTTTGGAGTTAATTTCCACTGCATTAATGTCTAAACAGCTTGCTCTCTTACAGGGATGTATTAATCCCTAGAGATTGAAACAATGTGGGCCAGTAGCAGAATAAGTTTTAAACTTTTCTAAAGCGTAACTTTGGTAATTTCCCAGCTTGTGCTTTTGGCATGGTTTTAGGTTATTTTATGGACTTGCCAAACTATTAAGCTTTAGCACTCCTAGCTATCTTGACCATAATGAATACTGCATGAATGAATGTTGTTCGTGAGATGATGTAGCACATGAGATTTCCTACTCTTGAGCTAGGTATAGTTGAATATTGATTTTTGGTAGGAAAAAAACTAGGCTCATGTCTAAGTTGCCCAAGTTTTGCTGAGGTGTTGGTAATAGTTTAACTTACCATTGTCCATTGCCCACAGGTAATCTTGTTTAATTAGGCAAGATGTGTTTGTTGGACAAATGATTTAATATATTTTAATAAACGTTAAACGTGAGTTTTTCAACATATATAAAAAAAAGTCAATATGTCACAAAATATGAAAATATTACAAAACTGATATAATTTTCTTAATATTAAATCATTTTAAAAGCTTACCCAAAAATATTAAATCATTTGTTAAGTATAATATCCAACAATAATACACAGAGGACCTTAATCAGGCTGAAGAAAAAAATCACATCATGATTTGTGAAAAATATGAAAAATAAAGAAAGAAAACTACGTCCATATTTGCTCTTGAATCTGTTTTACTAACTTCGATTACTAGGTTATATTAATATTTTCAAATGTTTCATTCAGTGTTCCCTTATCGTTTGTTTCAGGTCTTTACATGAGAACATGGCCAATGGAGATGATGATCTGATTGGCATCCCATTCCCAAACCACAGCAGTGATGTTCTGTGTGGGCTTAATGAACAAAGACACGATGGTCTACTCTGTGATGTGATACTTGTCGTGCAGGATCAAGAATACAGGACACACAAGTCTGTTCTTGCAGCCTGCAGCAAATATTTCAAAAAGCTTTTTACCACTGGCTCATTAGTAGACCAGCCTTACATTTATGAGATTGATTTTGTCAAGCCAGAGGCTTTCTCCGCAATACTGGAATTTGCCTACACCTCAACACTAACCATTACCACCTCAAATGTAAAATACATCCTGGACGCAGCTGAGATGCTGGAGATACAATGTATTATCAATGTATGCCTGGAAATCCTGGAAACTCCAAGAGATGTGGAAGAGGATGAAAAAGAGGAAGAAGAGGATGATGACGATGATGAAGAGGATGAGGCAAAAGCATTTATGAGCCAAGAAAACCAAATGGACATTAAGAAAACCAGCTGTCACCAAAGCCCTCCAAAATCAGATGATAAAGAAAGTACATATCATGAAACACAGAAGGACTTTCCAACACACTGCTTATCCACCGGCAATTCATCTGGCCACCAAAGTGCTATAAAAGACTTCTCAATCGAGTCACTATTAAGTGAAAATGTTTACCCCAAGAATAACACTGTAGACAGAAGGCCAACAATTTCTCATTTTGTTCCTAATTTCTTTCCTCATATTTGGAATGGAGATCTGGGAGCTTTCTCACAACTTCAAGACCAGCAAGCAGACAGTGGACCTCTAGATCTTGTGATAAAGAATAGAAAAATCAAAGAGGAACATGATGAGTTGCCCTCAATCCCTTTCCCGAATGATTTTTTCAAAGAAATGTTTCTCGACCATACATCCAACCACTTTGGACCAATTAAGGCAGAAATGGACTACAGTGCTTATCTTAGTTTTCTAAGCGCAGCTCATTTGGGTATGCTTCCACCTTGGCCTTTAGAAGAAGAACGAAAAATAAAGCCTAAGGCTTCTCAGCAATGTCCCATCTGCCATAAAGTAATCATGGGGGCTGGGAAACTTCCACGACACATGAGAACCCACACAGGAGAAAAGCCATATATGTGCAACATCTGTGAAGTCCGCTTTACCAGGTTAGTGATTGCAGAATTACAGAGTTTTGCTAATATCACTGGGAGCTGGCATTGTTCACTAAAAACTCAATTACTCACAGATGTGTATAGATTGAGGTTGGTAGAGATCAGCGCATGGCCTTCATCAAGCTGGTGACCTGTAAATAACATGTATCATATAGTATGCGCTATGAATCCAAATAACCTCAATATAAACATAGATAAAGGATGATAGTCACAGCTTATTAAAATGTTTGTTATACATTACCTTGCAGAATAGATTTACAAGATCAATCAGTCTGTGAGCGCAAACCTTGGCCCATACCTCCTGCCTGAGGGTCTTGCACAGACTCCAGAACATCTTGCCCTCCTCCCGCTACTAATAGAATATTACACACTAGTATGGCAGTGAAAAAAAATCCATTACTCCATGACAAAATAACGAAATTGTTTAAAGGGTTAAAGGGAAAAAGAGGGTTAGGATGGGGCAATATAATATTTATAAGCATCTGTTTTAAGTATTAGAAGAGCATCTGTCTTTTTAAAGCCGAGCTCGTTTTGCCCAACACTCTGTCAGTTGACAAATCAATCCAGACAGAGAATTCCGTTTTCTAGAGTCCTGGGTAGTCAGTGGTTTTCTATGAACACAGATCTAGAACAGCAAAATCTTACTCAAACTCATTCTTGGAATTCTTATTTACATATTATCACTGACTGCAGTCTTAAAGAAACATGTTTACAACTAACTTACCCGTGTGCCATCAGAAACAATGCAACCTTTGACTGGAAAGTGTTAACCAGTTTGCCAAGCGAGTAGAGCAAACTATAAAAGCATAAGATTTCATGTTCCTGAAGACTAAACTAGTCATAGAGATTGTAGTAAAAGCAAGAGAGGAATGTGTTGGGACATTAAAGGACCACTATAGTGCCAGTAAAGCAAACTCATTTTCCTTGCACTATAGCGTTAATAGGTCCCCCCCATCCTCATGGCCCCCCTCCCGCCGGGCTCTAGGGGGAGGAAGGGGTTAAACGCTTACCTTTCTCCAGTGCCGGGCTCGCTCGGTGCTGGGGACTCTCCTCCTCCTTCCAACGTCATCGGCTGAATGCGCATGCGCGGCAAGAGCCGTGCGCGTATTCAGTCAGTCAATGCTTTCCTATGGACGCCCCTAGAGGCTGGATTAACCCTTATGTAAACATAGAAGTTTCTCTGAAACTGCTATGTTTACAGCAGGCAGGGTTAACCCTAGATGGACCTGGCACCCAGACCACTTCATTAAGCTGAAGTGGTCTGGGTGCCTATAGTGGTTCTTTAAGCTGTTCAGCTAGGTGGTAATATACATATGGACCCCAGGACATACTTGAATAACTAAATGTACAATTCCTGATTAAATATGTTTATATTATTATTATATTTATCTTTCATAGATTCATCATAGAGCTCACTAATTCAATCAACAATGACCATATTTATTAGGCTAAATGTAGGCTGCTCTTCTAATTAATAAGTAATGTTAATTCTATTCATATATATTTGTAAACAAATGATTAGCACTGAGCGTCTTAAAACCTTGGGAAATTGAGTTAGATGCAGAACAGAATGGCATATTGTGGCTGATGGAATATAGCTGCCATCTAGTGGTCATCTAGAAGATAGTAGTAGAGTTGATTTAAACATCTAATGTGCTAGCTGACTACTTCTGGTTGAATTTTTAATGAACAGTTTGGAGGTCATAACATTTTAAATAGCTGAAAATCTCTGTGATCATATTTTTAAACTGCAGGATAATCTACAAGTATGATATATAATTAAAGCTGCAAATACAGATACGCAGATAACATAATCTGCCCTCTAGTGGCACATACAGACAGCGCCTTTTTAGTGAAATGTTTTTTACAGTTTGATCAGTTATTCACAAATAATACTGGACCTTCTTTTTTAAGTACAGTTTAAGGAAAGTGTCACAGACACTAAGGTATTGAATAGTTTGAAGAAGGATGACATGAACAAGAGTGTCAAAGGCAGCAGAGAGGTCTAGAGGAATTAGTGTAGAGTAGTGACTTTTGGATTTATCTAAAATTAGATCATTGGTTACTTCAATCAATGCGGTCTCAGTAGAGTGGAAGGGGCAGAAGCCAAGTTTAAGAGTCAAGTCAAGGAGAGAGTTGGCATTGAGAAAGCCAGTCAGTGGAGACCAGTCGTTCCAGAAGCTTTAAGAGCAAAGAAAGCAGGGATATGTGACGATATTTGGAAAGGTAAGACAGGTCAAGAGATGGCTTTTTTTAGGATGGGTGTGACAGCGCATGTTTACGGGCAATACTAGAAGAAAGAGCAGTTGATGATATGTACTAAAGATGAGGGGAAAGATCTTATAAAGTGAGGTGGGATGGGATCAAACAGACACGTGGTGGGGTACCAGTAGAGCACAGTCACCTCCTGTTCAGCAGCCAGGGACAAGGCATGAAGGGTAGGAAAGGCATGGTCCAAATGCCGTTGAGAGAGAGGAGGGAAGGGGAGGGAATTATTTCCTTAATTGTTTAATCTTGTCAGTAAAATAGCATGTAAAGCTATTGGCTGTAAGGTTAGTTTGGGGGTAGCCACAGGAGGTTGAAGAGAGAGTTGAAGTTTTCAGCAGATACCTGGGATTGTGGGGTTTGAACTAATGAGAGAGGAAAGTATGATTGTTTAGCAAGGGTGAGGGTTGTATTAATTCATAGTGGAACAAGTCCCATAGATTTAAAGAAATATCACTGGAAATAAGCCATGGTCAAGGAAGAGAAGATGGGAACCAGTGGGTGGCAAATAACAGCAATGTTTGCAGAGATGGGTTTGAATAGATGAATTGAGTGAAATTCAAATGAGGACAAAGAGAGGGAAGTGGCGCTTGGTAGAGGTTTCAAGGAGTAGTGCAGTGAAAGCAGAAACCCTATCCCACCACCCTTACTGTCAGATTGTCTTAGGTTGTGAGTAAAATGAAAGCCATCAGAGGGTGACACATGATCTTCCAGAAGTGCTACCTCTGCATAAGGCTTTGGCTGCAAGACTCAGTATATCCGAGTCCTGAGTGCAAACTGATGAATGTTGTTTGGGGCACAGGCTGTAATAGGGTGTCTGGGGTTAGCTTAAACAGCAATTATGGGTGAAGAGGCATGCAGGTATTGAGGTGAGAAAAACAAATCAAGGAAAAAAGCAGAGGAGGAACATTTGAGATTTCAAGATACGAGGTAATGAGAGAGATCTGATAGGTAAACATCATAAATAGTGAACATAAACTAGTAAGGCTATAAGTACAATAACTCTAACACCAATAAAAATGAACAAACATTTTACAAAGCAAGAGTTAAGCATGGAAGGTACAATAGTTTCCAATTAAACAGTTAATTAATAAAAAGAATGGAACATATCAGCTATGAAGAAAGGTTAACAAATTTAAAACTATTTAGTTTAGAAAAACGTCGTCTCAGAGGAGATATGATACCATTATACAAATATATGTGGGGCCAATACAAACCATTGTGTGGAAATCTATTCACAAACCGGACTTTACGTAGGACATGAGGTCATGCGTTTAGACTGGAAGAAAGAAGATTTCGTCTAAGGCAAAGAAAAGGATTTTTTACAGCAAGAACAGTAAGGATGTGGAATTCTCTGCCTAAAGAAGCTGTTTTTATCAGAGTCCATACAGATGTTCAAATAGCAACTAGATGCATACTTGCAAAAAACAGAATATTCAAGGATATAATTTTTCAATGTAGGGCAATAGCTTTTTGTTCCAAGGATTAATCTGACTGCCATTCTGAATGATTCCCCCCCCCCCCTAGTTTGTTGCAAAATTGGAAGTGCTTCAAACTGTGGGGGGGGGGGGGGTTGCCTTTTTTTTGATCAACAGCAAATAATAAATGTGAGGAAGGCTGAACTTGATGGACGCAAGTCTCTTTTCAGCTATGTAACTATGTAAGAGTAATACTATAGGGGAGGAAGGTTGATAGGAATACAGTTGAAAAAATAAGTAGGGGAATAAATAAGACAAGTATTCTTGAGTAGATCTTCCAGAAATGCAACCTATGTATAAGGCTTTGGCTGCAAGACTTGGTAGCTCTATCCTGAATTCAAACTTAGAAACGCTGCTTGAGGCACAGGCTAACGCTATAGTGTCCTAGCCCCTATTTAAATTCAGGCCTCTCCGTTACATTGTAGAACTTATGAAGACGTTCAGATTCTCTTGGTTTCTCACAAAAGTAGGAACTGCTGAGAATTCTAAGAGAATTTCAAATGTTAGGCCAAAATAGGTAACTTGTTAATATTCATCCAGGCAGCTATGTTTAGAGTTCTGGTTATTTTAAACCTTAAATTTGAAATTCACTTACAATTCACTTGAAGCCAAGACTACTGCCTCTGCTACTTGTTTCCTCTTTCCTGCTTGGGCCTGACTTGCCAATATATACCTGCATGAGAGGTTTTCCTTCTATACTCTGATTCCACTTAGAAATACAAGTTACATCTCTAGGAATAACCCTCTGTAGCTGTATATATCCCCTTCCCCCTGTTTTTCTAAGGTGTGCCACTATCTTTTTTTTATTTTATTATTATTTATACGCCATAGGTTTGCACTACACACTTTTGTATATTGTCCTTGTTTTGTATATTTGGCTTCTAATAAAGGTTATTACTACTAAATGATATTTTAATTTCTGGAGGAAACTTGAGTGGAGTGCGTTCCATCTATCTCTAGGTGGATCACTTACTCCATTCCATATCGTCTCCTATTTGTTAATATGAAAAAAATGTGTTACAATTGATTGCAGTGCAAATGCTTCCAGGAAGAATATGAGTATGATGGGAAAAAGTATTATACAGCAAAATGATCTAAAGTAAAACTGTTACCCTGTGGCTATTTTATAAATTAATTGCTGCAAATCTATGCATTTAATTTGTTCTATACTTGAATTAATTATAGTTCAAATACATATAGACGCTATTATTGTTGCAATTGCATCAATTTTGACAAACTCATATTTTCATATTATCCATGTATACATGTATATCTTCCATCTTGTCAAGCAGTAAAGAGACCCCTGGGGCAGGGATGATGTAACACGTGTTATAGAAATGTATTTGATGTAGAAACGATACTAATTGTGGATTAGGTTCTAACTGACTTGTGTCATTACAAATAGAGGAGGAATTGTGTAGGCTTCAGGCAATTGGTGTTGTCAACTTGTCAAAAAACTCTGAATTGCACAACCCACTCTCAAAACTTAAATGTGCTAAGAACTATTCCCTCACACACATATACAGGGAGTTAGAGTTGGATAAAACTAAGGCCCTGAGTTAAACACTCGATACACAGTGGGTGGAAAGGCAAGAAAAATATCATAACTGTGGGGCTCAAGTAATATAGGATTTTAGCGTTTTCAATTCCTCTAGCCAGTGGAGTATGACAATTCAGCCCTGGCCAGTAGAAAATGACCTCTGGTACATGTGCCATGGGTCTTTCAGGCTTGCAGGGGCAAGTAACTTTTTAGACCTCTCTAACAGAGCACAACTTGAGATTTTGAGCCCTGTAGAATCTGATTACAGTCATCTTTGGAGCACTCTTTTTTTATTTTATTTTTTTATTCTTTATTTTTGGTCTGTGCTTAGGGTTAGAAACATGCTTGCAATGCCATAACAGCAAAAACAAGCTAAAGCATACATTTCCAAGGAAACAATAGCATGGCATATGATTAGACGGCACAGTTTTTGTTATAAGACATAGGCTTAAGCAGTATATGTCAGGGGGTGAGGCAGCATGATTAGCTGTTGGAACAGATAAAATTAACTGAGGATATAGTGGGTCTACAAAACGTATCTTTGGAGCACTCTTAAACCATGTTTAACCATATTCATGGTTAATTTCACTGCACACAAAGTGACAAGGACGGAAAAAAATCACCAAGCCCACCCTGTCTGCAAGGAAATAGGCAGATGTAGGGTGAGTATATGAGTAGCAGGGGGCTAAGGTGTGCTAGGCTGCTCCAACTAAAATAAATAAAGTTGGAGGCTGCTGCAGTAGTACCACATATATCCAATAGGCCTTCTAGTATATAATGTTCATGTCGGTGGTAGCATTGTTACTTTACAACCTCTATTTGTGATTGCAAGAGGAGTTATTTGTAGAAAACTAGTTGGACTGCAGTGTTTGTTGGGATAGAATGTATGAGGGGGGGGGGGGGCAAATCTTTATTCAATGTTGTGCACTTCCAGTCGCCCATTTTGTTGAAAACTCTCACACTGCCCTGAATTCACATTGCATTACACTTTTGTGTTGAATAACTTTTGAACTTACCACCAACCCAAGCCAAAGATGTTTCAGTCAAGTGTAGATTTTTTTTTCTTGATCACCCAGGTGGGACTGTCAATGATGTCTATGGTCTTCAGTTGGGTACCCAGTCTAAGTTGTAGTTTTATTAACACAGAGCACTTCATGTGAACTCTAATAATATAGCTTTAGATGAGCCAGTATCATCAATGATCCTTTGGCAAGAAAAGTGATTGATAACGTGCTTTAGTGTAAGCTTGGTTTATCACTTAATGTCAGTATCAGAATGCTATTTCTCCATTCACAGTTTTGCACATCACTGTCTTATCATATGTTAGATGTCTATTTCTCATTCTGATTCTTCTCTTCCAAAAAATCTGTTTATGCTGTTAAGCATTTAATAAATATAATTGCCAGAATTGTATGGGGATCAAATTCCTTCACTGGATTTTCTACTCTACTGGGTTTGTGTTTTGCAGCACAAAAAATGAACATTAATTCTATCAAAATGTCTTTCATTAAAGTTAGGGCAAGTATGTCAAACTCAAAGGCTGACACGGGCCAAATAAACAAAGTTTAAGTTTATGTGGGCCGCAAAAAAACAAAAAAAGAAAGAGTTTGACCTAGATCAACACAAACTAAACTTACTTGCATCATTCTCATGCAAATAATATGTCATCCTGGGTACATATAAATAATTTACTCAAAAGTTTAACTTCAAGTAACTTACTATTGCCCCCTGAATGCAGCGCCCTCACCCCCCACTCCAATAATCTGCCACCTAATTTAATACAATGCCCCTCTCCCTCCACTCTAATTTCTCCCTTCCCTCCCCCCACTTTAATATACTGCCCCAAATCGCAAAACTCTAAATTTATTACAATGCCTCCCCCCCTTTTAATACACTCCCACCCACGCACCACATGTTTGACATGGTTGAGTTAGGGGTTTCCATATAGTATCCTGGCCAGGTGCAAGGAAATTAACTATTTTTTAACACCATAATTTACCCTGTTTTGGAATTTTGGTATTAGAATTTTAATACATTTTATTAACCATTAAAAAAGTATCTTGCCAATTTTACTTTTCTCTGCAGGTTTGCCACCCAGAGAACATAAATATTGACTTATACTTGTTTAGATGGTTGTTCAGTGAGTTTGAAGAAAAAAATTAGAGTGACATCAATGTGGGCTTAATCTAGATTACGGTTGAAATAAAATATAGGGATTATGAGAAATGCAAGATAGTTTGCCTTTATTTCCCTGCCTGACTAAAAGTGACACTGTGTGCAAAAAAAAATGACACAAGTTAATTTGTTGATGGTATAAAATAAAATCTTCTGTCAAATATGTCAGAAGCATATTAACTCTGAGTGGCATAATTTAATGTTTTGCATTGTGTACCACTCTAGGGAGTACAGATTAACTCTTTTCCTCACTTATACAACAAATTTGAGACTTTAAAAGTACCGGAAGATTAATTATTTTTATTTACTCTTTCTAGGCAGGACAAGCTGAAGATTCACATGCGGAAACACACAGGAGAGAGGCCATACTTGTGCATCCACTGCAATGCTAAATTTGTTCACAATTATGATCTTAAGAACCACATGCGCATTCACACAGGTGTCCGCCCGTACCAGTGCGAATTTTGTTACAAGAGTTTCACTCGCTCTGATCACCTTCATCGACACATTAAGAGACAGAGTTGTCGGATTTCCCGGCCTAGGAGAGGCAGAAAGCCTGCTGCTTGGAGGACAGCCAGTATGCTGTTTTCACACAACAGCCATCAAGAGGAGGACAGTTTTATGATGTCCACTGACCGAAGCAGCCATCGTTCTGGAGGAGCAATATTTCTCCCAGGACCTAATCAAAATAATTTTATGGAAGAGTCTAGGAGTGTAATAAACTTTCAAGACTTGGAAAAGCAATTTGAAGAGACTCAAATCAAGTTGCTGGAAAGGGCGCACTTGGAATCCGAGAGGAATGGAGGACATTATAATTTTGCTTTGGCCCATAATGAGAATAACTCTCCTAATCCATTCTATGCTGGTTCAAACCCTTGGGATACACCTTTGAATCGTACATCAATTTCCGACACAAGCATCTAAATCATTTGCCTAAGAAAAACAAACTGTTTAAAATTGTTCTTCAATTGTAGATTCACCTTTTCCATACAAAAGCTAAAAAAATATAAAAACTTGCTGTTGCAGATTCATTCCAAAGAAACAAGGAAGTTATGTCCTAGTTAAATTCACATATGCATGTTTAATTTTAGTGGTAATCCACATTTACGTTTTTAATTAAGAAAGACCTGGGGTTGTAGCGATGATACTCTGGAATTTAATAATTTAATTTATTTTAAATTTAAAACTGACAAAAAGGATTTTATTACTTTCCTGGTTTGTAGTTATCGAAATATAACAAAGCAGTTGATGTACTGGGAAGATCCCCTGTGGGTTAGGTATAACATTCTAAAAATGGACTAATCAGCTTGTACCTTGTTATGGTTTCTATGGCGATTGCTCCAATTTTAGTACTTTGTAAACCTACATCCCTCTAGACTGATCCTACAGTCTACGGATCCTTTTAAATGGTACTTGCAAAACACGACCGAGCCAAGATCTGGTTTCTTTTCTACTTTAATGTTTTATTACTTGAATGCTCTAATTGGCACCTACAAATGGAAGGGTTATTTTTAGCTGTAAAATATTTTACATGAGAAAAAAAAACATTTTGCAACATTCCCTGATCGCAAGATGGACAATTTCCTGTAAATCAGGAAACTGTGACTGGTCGAAAGGTATTTCCTGGTAAAATACTGGAGTAAACTAATATTCTCAGCCAGCATGTAGAGTACAATATAGTAAGCAGCTTTTGCAGGTTAAGAGCTGTGTTAAGGTAGTTTATGACATTTCTAAAATGTACTTATCATTTTGCAATCTTACACTGTGCTATATTATCGTGTTAAAGGGGAACTGTCATTATCCAGGATTTTCAAGGGGCATATAGAATTGTTTTGATTATTTATCACATATATTTAACAAATATGTGTTTCTGAGGTGTGAAAAACACAATTAAATGTAAAAATCCACACTTAATTGTGCGACTGGGTGCCTCCATCTTGACTTTTTATACATCATTGTTATAAGTTCTGTCCTTTGCGTCTGGCAGTTAGCATACAGAAAGCTTACAGAGAAGAGAAAAAAAATGAAACAATGTTTCTATTATATTTGAAAAGAAAATGGACATAACATGAAAGAGGTTAACAGACATTTTAAAGATTTTAATGCTTTGTTCAAGAGGTTATTTTCCAGAGAAGTGACAGTTTCGCTTTAGCATCTTACAATTTCCAAGAAGTTTAATATATAATGGGAGGCATGTACTAATAAAGTACAAAGATAAACAAGACGGCAACAAATAATTACTATTTTTTTATTTTTTATTCAGCACTAGTAGTTCACAACTCTCATGCGCAAATTAGAACTGTTATTGGAGGTAGGTTGATCTCACATTGAATATACATGATAATGTGTTTGTATCATTCCATTTCTTGTGAGTGATCATTTCTGTGGGCATTTTCCATCATTATTTATCACAGTAGCACAACTATGTTCTCTATATTGATTTTTGCTGGTTAAGAAGTAATAAGAAAAAAATTTAGAAGGAACAAATCAGTATTGTCTTTTTTTTCAACTCACCGTTTTTTTTTTCATTTGTGGCAGGGTATTCCCCGGGATGACTATTTGCTGGGATGCTATGTAAAAAAAAATATATCATACATGTACTTTATATGCACATTAAAAGAAAATGAATACATGAGGTGGGACATCCCTAATTTAGAGTAAATTATAAAACGTGACCTTAAAGGAACACTCCAAAATAAAAAAACTATAGATTTATAGAGGTGGGTGGGGGTGTAACGAGGTGAATTTACAATTTATTTTTATTGAAATCTGCACCTTTTAGTAAAATTGGAAAGGAGGATACACTCTTCAAACATAAGGTAAAATGCTTTATATGTGTGTAGTGTCCCTTTAATGTTTGCCTTTTGTAACTTCACAATTATATTTGATCACCAAACCAAATATTAATATAGATTTAGAACTATCATCTGGGATAATATTAAAAACAAAGTACACCAGTTTGTGAAGACACCAGACAGTTATCAACAATTTATCCCGGTGAGGCAATAAAAAAATCAAAAAAAAAATCAGGCGGCAGCATCCATATCCAAATCTTGGTTAAAGAGCTAGATTAAAATTTGTGAATAAAGTAAATTGCTTGTTTACAATGAGAACTCAACCAATCCAAACCATGCTGGAGGCACTTCTAAATAAGAAGGGTAAAAAGAACACAGCTGCCTAAGAGACATCAGGCAAGAACTTAAAAAGTAAGTCAACAGTGTAGGGAGAGAAATTAAAGGTCAGTCGTTGTAGGCTGAATTGATGGTAGAATCATAAAGGAAGCCAAGGGCTAGTCCTACTGGTCCTTGTAGGCAAAATAACAGGTTATTTTAGTTTTCATGTTTCAGAGTGAAAGGTGTTAAATATCAAAGTCGTACATTGGGCTGTATTAAACACATCCATGTCTGTCAAACCTTACTGCTCCAACAGGAAGTGAATGAGCCACATCTTTGGGACATCACGTTCATGATATTCCATGTTTGTTATTATATCACTTGAGGCACATATCTATGAATGCATCACAGTGGCACCTGGGACTCCACTATCTAATGTGTTACAAAATTTTGGGTGAGTTTTACTTTTTAGTTTTCACTTTGGTTAAACCTTCTGTGATACTCTTGGAGCCTGTTTGTCTGTTGAAAAAACAAAGATCCATAAACTGACAATTATCGCCATTGATAGTTGTCAGTATAAACCCAGTCTACAATATGAAAATGTACAAGGTGCAGTTAAAAGAAAACTATAGTGTTAGAAATACAAACATGCATTCCTAAAACTATGGTGCGGGTGTAGCAGTTTAGGTCCATGATCTCCCCCACAATGGAGTTAAAAGGTGTTTAAACATACCTTTCAGGTTAGCCCCGCCTCCATGGCTGAGATTATAATTTTCTCTGAAAAGGCAGTGTTTAACTTGAAAAGCCTGCAGGGACAGGCTGTATACACCAGAATCACTACATTAAGCTATAGTGGTTCTAGTGACTATAGTATCTGTTTAAAAGAAAATAATCACGCATCCTATATTCCACAGAATTAATTCACTAATGAAACTGATGACTGAAGTGGGTGACTAATGAATTTACTGAATGCTCACATTTGAGTTGTTGACACACTTAATGTTTTCAGTTTGCAATTTTATAGAAACTAGAAAAATGCTCCCTCACAAGTGGTACTATGTAATATGGAGATTCACATATTACCCAGTATAGCCTAAATATGTATTAAAAAGCAAAGGTCCACAAAAAAAGCCACTCATTCACGCAATTGAACCCTGTTCTCCAATGATCTCAACTTACAGATTTATTCACTGGTATGAATTGTTCGTCATTCAAAGTGAAATTCAAAGTTTAGGCCGAAATAGCTGAATGGGTTATCAGTTAAGCTATTTTGGCCAGAATACCTAATAACTTAGACCACTTCATCTCAGTGGGGTGAACCCACTTTAACCCCGCAGGTTCTGCCCAATGACTTTAATTTAATTTAATTTAATTTAAAGCTAGTTTTAGCTAGTTTTCCAGGGTTGCTGTAACTCTTGTGCAGAGAGAACATTTTTGAGACCTGAGCGGGGATTAACCGAAGGGCAAGCTATTGAATTTTTTAAAGCTATTTTTCCGTACTCAGAGTTCTCATATTCTCTGTTTTTGTTGCAATTCAGTTTGTTACGGCTCTCCATAAGCAAAAAGGGTTATCCAGACGTGGTCCCCGTGCTGTCTGTGCTCAGAGGGGCATCAGCTACACCTCACTGACGAGGCCCATGAAAGGCCAGAAATGATCATCCGGGGTTGCTGTATCTCTTGTGCAGAGATACGAACTTTCTGGCATTTTGGTTCTAGACTGCATTTATGGGTGGGATCAGTCTGATTTGCATTATGGGTGGGATTATCTAGACTGCATTTATGGGTGGGATCAGTCAGGGTATATGTTCTCTTTGTAATAGATCAAGTGAGAGAGGACTAACCGAAGACCAAGCTTTTTCTAAGCTTTTGCCCATTCTCAGAGTTCTCATATTCTCTGTTTTTGTTTAATGCCTCTAGTCACTGTTACTCAGAGTAAAATCCTGCTATTTCAAATAGATGGCACAGTGCAGAGTTTTTCCAAACATTTTTTCATATGGGAAAGCATTGGATTGATCTCCGTCAAGAGGGTGGAGCACCAGCACAGAGACGGGCACTTTGAGGGGAAAAAAGTAAGTAAACCACCTTTTTTATTTCCTACAGGTGGGGGCTGGTAATCTAAATGGTTATAAGGGAACTATATCATTAGTTATATACATTTTTATTACTAACGCTATAGTGTTCCTTTAAGGACCAATGACAGTCTTTACCTTTATAATAAACTGTTCTTTGAATGGCCAAGTTATTATTATTCAAATTCATGGATTAACTCAACTCCGAAAACTAAATGAAAATATTCTAAACTGATATAAGATCTTTAGTAAGAGATGATGATGATCACATTAAAGTATATTATTTAGACGTTAGAGGAAAGTAAATTATGTGGAAGGTAGAATTCATGATCTTTATATCCTATTAATGCTCTAATAAAACTAAAGACACGTGGATTGACAGTATTCAGTGATCCATGCAAACAAATATTTAATATGTGCTGTAGGGATAAAGGCTGCTTTGTAAACCTGATGTCTGTCCTGATTTGATGTTTTAATCCATTGTTACTTTGTATGGCATGGTCAAATGCTAACATACACATTGCAGTTATTAAAAAAAAAAGACCACCTCGTGTTCACAATTATTTATGGCAGGGTGACATCACCAGTTTTTTGGACATTAATATAGAGCAAAAAAAAAAAACCAGGTTGCACCTAATGGTGTAGTGGTAACTTACAGTGAAAAGAAACTTTGTCCACTGACAAAGAAATGATCAGTCTATAATTTTAATAGTAGGTGTATTTTAACAGTGAGAGACAGAATAAAAAAAAAAATCTGGAAAAATGCATGTCAAAAAAGTTATAAATTGATTTGCATGTCAATGAATTAAGTATTTGATCCCCTTCCAAGCAGGAAGATTTCTGGCTCCCAGGTGTCTTTTATACAGGTAACGAGCTGAGATTAGGAGCACTCTCTTAACCCCTTAAGAATGGGGGTCGTTCTATGATTTTTAGGGTCGCTCTAAACACTGGCGGGCGGCATAGAAAGTCACTGCCATCCTTATTATTTACCTGGTCGCCGGCGTTCCCACGCCGGCAATCGCCATTGCTACCGGTCTGGGTGAACTGCCTGACAGCCCAGACAGTCCCCCCTTGGCAAATTAGGCCCCCACGGGCCATGTGATTGCTCTGAAAGAGCCGTCACATGGCCACAATAGGTGTCTCTGTGCCCGCCTGCAGGGGGACTGCCGGGGTTGTCAGGCAGTCTCCCTTCTGATGTACAATAAATAAAAAAATGTTAGCAAATGAAAAAAAAATATATGTATATATATTATACATGTGCATTCGTTTTCGTACGAATAAGATTTCATCCGAAAATTCGGGTTATTCGTATTTGTTTACTAAAACGTAAACGAAAGCCCTACAAACAAAATATAAACAAAACGAAATGCAAATGCCGAATGCATTACCTTTTCATTTAATTTAATTTATATAATAGACTCTGTACTGCAGGGGAATTAACCCCCACAGCACAGAGAAATAACAGTGCGCATGAGCGGAAAAAAAAACAAAAAAACAAGGAGGGAGCCGGCAGCGCTACCAGCTCCCTCCTTGTAATAAATATTAATTCCACCCCCCACCCACCCCTGCATTAAAACCTATGGGAGTCACTATGACCCTGATATTAAAAGGAGGTTAAATCCTCCCACATGCCACTACTCTACACAGGTCCCCCCCGTTTCCTCATGGTGGGGAACACAAATCCCTAAAATGGGGGGACATAGTGCCTCCCCGCACCCCCACCCATGATCCGTGGGTGGGGGCTATTAATATAAACTGGTGGACCTAATGTCACCCCTGGTCCTCACCCATGAGTGGCGGGTGGGGAACCTAATTAAATAAATAATGGGGGGACCGAATGTCCCCCCTCAGGTCCCCACCCATGAGCGGCGGGTGGACACTCTAATAAATTAAAGGGGGGACCTAATGTCCCCCTTGGTCCCCACCCATGAGTGGCAGGTGGGGACCCTAATTAAATAAATAATGGGGGGGACCTAATGTCCCCCCTCAGGTCCCCACCCATGAGCGGTGGGTGGAGACTCTAATAAATTAAAGGGGGGACCTAATGTCCCCCTTGGTCCTCACCCATGAGCGGTGGGTGGGGACTCTAATTAAATAAATAATTGGGGGGACCTAATGTCCCCCTCAGGTCCCCACCCATGAGCAGCGGGTGGAAACTCTAATAAATTAAAGGGGGGACCTAATGTCCCTCTTGGTCCCCACCCATGAGAGGCGGGTGGGGACCCTAATTAAATAAAGGGGGGGACCTAATGTCCGCCCCAGGTCCTCACCCATGATTGGCGGGTGGGGACCCTAATTAAATAAAGGGGGGATCTAACGTCCCCCCTGGTCCCCACCCATGAGCGGCAGGTGGGGACCCTAAATAAATAAATAATGAGGGGGACCTAATATACCCCCCAGGACCCCACCCATGAATGGCGGCATAGGGGCCCAAGCTCCCCCGATAAAAAATACCCTACCTACCTCCCTCACCCTAGTTCTGTGGAGCTGCAGACCGGATATTATGGCCACCGGACTACCAGGGAACTTAAAAAAGGTATTTAATTACTTACCAGCACCCCCCTTAACTCCCAATATTATCACCCCCCCTCCATAAATACCCCCCTCACTCCATCAAGGTCCCCTCCTTCACACCATCAATAACCCCTCACTCCATCAATACCCCCTCCTTCACACCATCATTAGGGATTCCTGCCGGCCCCAGGTGCCGCGGCCCACCAGAAATATTCCCGATATCCCGGTGGGCCAGTCCAGCCCTGCTCACGCGCATATCACATCCTATGACAACAATACACTATCGAAGTCATTGAACAACACTGCAACAAACACAGTCCCGCTCCTAAATAGTATGTTAAATACAATACTTTCTAAGGTTATTTGTTTTCTCTTATTGTTCTTCTTTAACTATAAAAAACTAAACACTGGCGGATTGCGACAAAGTTGATCACCACAACATGAAGAAATGCCTTAAAGGACCACTATAGTGCCAGGAAAACATACTCGTTTTCCTGGCACTATAGTGCCCTGAGGATGCCCCCACCCTCAGGGACCCACTCCCGCCCGGCTCTGGGGAGAGGAAAGGGTTAAAACTTACCTTTTTTCCAGCGCCGGGCGGGGAGCTCTCCTCCTCCTCTCCGCCTCCGATCCTCCCTTTCGGCTGAATGCGCACGCGTGGCAAGAGCTGCGCGTGCATTCAGCCGGTCTCATAGGAAAGCATTTACAATGCTTTCCTATAAACGCTGGCGTCTTCTCACTGTCAATGAGGCGGCTATCAATGAGACAGACAATAGAGGATTTGGAGGCTGGATTAACCCATTTATAAACATAGCAGTTTCTCTGAAACTGCTATGTTTATTAAAAAAAAGTGTTAATCCTAGAGGGACCTGGCACCCAGACCACTTCATTAAGCTGAAGTGGTCTGGGTGCCTAGAGTGGTCCTTTTACAAAATAACTCGACTTTCTTTTCCTTTCTGCAATACATTGTCGACATATGTACTATGATATAACTTTTGCACAAGCCTAGCAATGTTACTTTACCATTCAATCTGCCATTGCAAAAATAAGGAATAATTTTTTTTTTTTAAATAGGTAATATGGGGCCAGAGGGCATTCGGGCATTACGAGGGGGGGAGGGGGGCAATTAGATGTAATGGAGTTGGGAGGGGGTTAAAAAAACTGCATGCCACTTTAATTCACTTTTCTTTCTGTTTATGCATATCTAGCTACACCTCCCCTGGACTGTGACTGACACAGCCTGCATGAAAACAGAATGGTTTAATTTTCAATCAAATGTATCTCCTGCTCTGTAAATTTAACTTTTATTACATACTAATATCTAGAGATAATTTTCTATTTAAGATACATTTTAGTACAAAGGTTATTGGGTATACAAACTGCATAAAATATGTAGCATGAGGCTGTATAAGCTTGTTTGTTCCTGTAAGTTTTGTAACATTGTAATTGTCTCATTTATTGTTAAGTCTCTCCCTCCAATAATATTGTAAAGCGCTACAGAATTTGTTGGCGCTATATAAATGCCAATAATAAATAAATAAACAGGTGAAATCAAGGTAAATTAGGCAGGAAGTGAACAGTCAGCTCTTGAATTTCATGTTTTGGAAGCAGAAAAAATGGGCAAGCAAAAAGATCTGAGTGACTATGACAAGGGTCAAATACTGATGGCTGAGGACTAGCTCAGTGCATCTCCAAAAGGGCAAGTCTTTTGGGATGTTACCGGTGTGCAGTGGTTTGTGCCGACCAAAAGTGGTACAAGGAAGGGCAACAGATGAACCAATGTCAGGTCATGAGGCACGTGGGGATCGAAGGTTAGCCCATCTGGTCCAAGGTACATTACAAAGAATTCAAGGTGTTGCCTTGGCCCCCAAATCTCAGTCCGATTGAGCATCTGTAGGATGTGCTCGAACAACAAATCCGATCCATGGGGGCCCCAGCTCGCAACTTGCATGACCCAAAAGATAAGGCTAGGGACTAAAGAAAGTATTTAGAAAATTGGGCAGACCAGATGGGCCGAATGGTTCTTATCTGCCGTCACATTCTATGTTTCTATGTTACTATCTACTGCTAAGGTCTTGGTGCCAGATACAACAGGACACATTCAGAATTCTTGTGGAATCCATGCCTCAACGCATCAGAGCTGTTTTGGCATCACATTGGGACCTACAAGATATTAGGCAGGTGGTATTAATGTTGTGGCTGATCAGTGTATAAGTACACTGGATTTTCTCTGTACACTAGTGACATCTAGTGATTAAAATGCAGGTTTAAAAAAATGCTAGTAATTTTCTCAGTTTCTTTTAGCATGGAGACATCTTGTGGATTTTGTGGGTAGAAAATTGTACTAAACGACTGGTAAAGGTTCTCCGAGTGCTCTGACCCATAAACCTCACTGCACAACGACAGTCTATTTGATACAAAGTAGGCAGGAAGGAGCTGCTTTCTTGTGTAAACTGCCTGACATATTTCATTCCAATCACGGAGTACTTTCTCAAAGGAATATGGTGGTAAGAAAGAAGATTCCACCTCTCAGTGTATGGTGTTAAAAGCTCCAGGGTTACACGTGTTAAAATAATGGTAGCATTAAATAACAGTGGTATTTTATTAGTTCATTAACAGTAAATTAAAATGGACAAATACAAATATGTAAATAAAAATAAACATATAAAATATGACTTTGTGTCTGAGAGGTAGTGTATAATGACATACATATTAAAGGAACACTATAGTCACCTAAATTACTTTAGCTAAATAAAGCAGTTTTAGTGTATAGATTATTCCCCTGCAATTTCACTGCTCAATTCACTGTCATTTAGGAGTGAAATCACTTTGTTTCTGTGTATGCAGCCCTAGCCACACCTCCCCTGGCTATGATTGACAGAGCCTGCATGAAAAAAAAAACTGGTTTCACTTTCAAACAGATGTAATTTACCTTAAATAATTGTATCTCAATCTCTAAATTGAACTTTAATCACATACAGGAGGCTCTTGCAGGGTCTAGCAAGCTATTAACATAGCAGGGGATAAGAAAATCTTAATTAAACAGAACTTGCAATAAAGAAAGCCTAAATAGGACTCTCTTTACAGGAAGTGTTTATGGAAGGCTGTGCAAGTCACATGCAGGGAGGTGTGACTAGGGTTCATAAACAAAGGGATTTAACTCCTAAATGGCAGAGGATTGAGCAGTGAGGCTGCAGGGGCATGTTCTATACACCAAAACTGCTTCATGAAGCTAAAGTTGTTTAGGTGACTATAGTGTCCCTTTAACATACGAGCATAGCAATATAAAGATCAACAGATCAGTCTTACGACAACTCACTAATATCTCCGGGTAACACGTGTCCAAATGCAAACAGCCAAGTTAAAGAGAGTCACCAGCAGCGCGTAGAATTCTGTAAGAGAAGCCCCATACACACAAGGCTTATGTTCACCGCTCAATTGAGTGCATTCACAAAACGTTAATCTTGATGAACAATTGAGCAATATTTTATCAACCAATTTGACCAAATTAGAAACAGGTGGGTTATTTTTCTACATGATTCTATTTTGAGAAAATATTTAACTGAGCAAATTTTGGGCAGCCAGCCATTTAAAATGTATTATATGCAATCGACCCGTAAATTCCCGTAAATTGTGTACAACCACAAGAAATGTATCACCAGTATATTTATAGATCATGGGTGAAACATTATTTTATTCACCAAAATATTAATTTTACTAGAAGAACTGAGAAAATGCTTCACTATGGCATGATTATTCGCGATTAATAGTCTGATGTTTATAACTCCAACTATAGTGTACATATAAAAATATTTTAGACATACTTTAATGTTTGGGAACCTACATGCAATTACTTCCAGAATGTTATGTTGTGTATAGATTAGCTGGTTTAATCCTTTTAAAAATATTGATCAAAATGTAAATAACAACATATGTTTTCGATCATTTATTGTAATTTGAGTTTAATGGAACATTCCAAACCCCTAAAGCACTTTAGCTTTGTTAATCAGATAGCTGGGAGAGTGCTCTTCTTCACTTGCTATGAGACGTCGCACAAAGTAGAAGTGAGGCTTCTCATAAAGAAGCATTGGTTTCAGTTCCTCTCTATGAGAAGTATTGCCAGGACAGCACAATGATTGCCACCCATACACCCTATCTCTCAATGCTTCTCTATGAGAAGGATTGGATTGGCCAGAAGATTGAGCAGAGCTGCAGTAAGTGAACCTCCCACCGCTGGGTTAAAACTAAGTACAGCTGTGATTTAAAGAAATATTATAGCGCCAGAAATGCAAAGCAGTATTCCTGACACAATCGCTCCCCCTGCCTCCCACCTCCTTCACCTCCCCCCACCCCCGTGTCAAATAAAGGGTTAAAAAACCTTTATTTACTTACCTGAATACATCACCGATGTCCCTTAGGCGCTGGGTTGATTCTCTGCCCCCTCCGATGTCCTATGACGAGCGGCTGCTAATACGCATGCGCGGCAAATGCTGCATGCACATTAGACATCCCCATAGGAAAGAATGTAATCACTGCTTTCCTATGTTGAAAAATCTGAAGCTAGATTTCCTCCCAAAGGTACGTTTCGATCCAGGTAGCGCCTCCGGTGGCTGTATAGTACACTGGAAGCAGACTTAGTGCTGCAATGTAAACATTGCAGTTTCTCTGGAACTGCAATGTATCACATTGCAGCTTTAAGTGCAAAAGGGACACTGCAACCAGACCACTTCAATTAGCCAAGGTGGTCTGGGTGCCTATAGTATCCCTTTAACTAATGAACTGGGTCTGTATTCTAAATGGGTAACTAAACATTATAAATAAATGTATGTATTTTATATTTGAGTGTATCTTTAACAAATGAGTGGTTGAACATATATGGGCAATTTATATATATTCATATGTGTTAGATTGCCATATACATTCATTGACATTCATTTTTAGAAAATTTTCAGACTTATGTGTTTCACAGTTTTATAACTTCAGTAAATTTGCATTGTGTATTAGATTGTATTTTCTTTGTTGAGCAAAGCTGTATATACATACTATTCTAAGCCCTAGTTGTGACTAGACAAATAACTAGATATACGTGATATGCATGTGCAAATCGTTTCGTTACGAATGCACATTCGGACGAATTTCATGCAATTCGGACATTCAGATGCTTATGAATGTCCGAAGTTCGAATTGCAGAATTGCTGAATTTCTGAAGTGCCAAACCGAATTGATGAAGTTCCGAAGCGTTTCAGGTTTTTGAAAAGTGGCAAAACAAGTGGTTAGGGTTAGGGTTTAGGGTTAGGGTCCGAATTAACGAAGTTCCAAAGTGCCGAACCGAACCGAATGCCATTGGTCCGAATTGGCGAAGCAGACAAATTTTTTTACTTACCCGAATTTCCGAACTGAACTGAATTTTTTGCCCATTCACATCCTTAATACATGATACTTTACTCTACAACAGGAATGTTGCAGTATGATATCTTTATTAACATACAGCTGGTTCACATTTCATTGACATGAAGGGTGGAAAATTATTGTGGTCAACATAATTGCTATATTTCCATTCAATATTCTGAAATATTTCCAGGCACTAAAGAATCTGGATTTGGTAGTGTTCTTCAGACAATAAAAAATTGTTCAAATATTTACTTTTGATATAAGTTATTGTTCTCCCGACAGATAGCATTTATTTATTTATATTTTTTATTATAGAACTTCTGCACTTCTAACAAAGATTATTTTTTCCAAAAAGATATATTTCTTTAGATTGTGCTAGTTGGCTTTAAAAAAAAAAAAAAAAAAAAAGTATTTAATTTGTTAATGGCAGTAGCTTGAATTGGATCCTAAAAGATATGGCAAGCCAATATAAAGACTGGCAAAGGTGTAAGGTGTGAGAGGATAGGTTATTGAGGTAGAAAGGCTGGCAGCATAATGTATAACAGATTGAAGTGGTGCTTCACAGATACAGATAATTACATAGTTACATAGCTGAAAAGAGACATGCGTCCATGAAGTTCAGCATTTCTCGTGTTTGTTTTTGCTGTTGATCCAAAAGAAGGCAAAGGAACCAAGTTTGAAGCACATCCAATTGTGCAAACTAGGGGGAAAATTACTTATTGACCCCAGAATGGCAGTAAGATATTTCCTTGGATCAAGAAGCTATTACCCGCTAATTAATAATATCCCTGTGTTTTATGTTATATTTTAGTTGCCTTAGATTAATGATGAGTGCATGAACAAGTGCCTTAGTAGCATCTTGTATTAGATAGGGGGGAATATGCAATGTTTTTGAGATGGAAGTAACATGATTTGGATACAGTTTGGATTTGAGAGGTAAAGGTGAGTCCAGAGTCAAAAGTGATACCAAACCAGCAAGCTAGTGGGGTTGGGTTAATAGGTGTTCCATTGATCTGAAGGGAAATATACAAAGAAGGAAGGGTATTTGAAGGTTAAAAGATAAGAAGCTCAGTTTTGGAAAGATGAACTTGTAGAAAATGAGAAGACATTCAGTGAGAGATAGTTAAAACGCGGTTGGTGACACATTCCAGTAGGTTATGAGAAGGATTTGGCAAGGAGAGGTAGACCTGAATGTAGTCAGTATACATTTTAATACTGAATTCCAAAGAAGCTAATAAGGTTACCAAGAGACACAGTATAAAGAGAAAATAAAAGGGGCCAAGAATCAGGCTTTGGGAGACACCGTCGGAAATGGGTAGTGGGCAGGAGGTGGTGCCAGCAAATGATATGCTAAATGAGTATTTAGAGAGATAGGAATAGAACCAGGGAAGGAGAGACCCACAAATACCAAGGTTGAGGGGGTTAGAAGAAGGACCGAGTGATGAACACTGTCAAAGGCAGGAGAGCGGTTGAGAAGAACTAAGAGATAATTGTGACCTTTTGATTTAACAGTGTGCAAATTACTGATCACTTTAGTAAGGGTTGTTTCAGTAGGGTTGTTTCAGAAACCAGAATTAAGAAGGTCAAGGGGAAATGGACCTGAAAACGTTTGTAAGACAGGTGTACACAAGGTGAATGGAAGATGGGTTGGAAATTGGAGGGTAAAACAGAATCAAGAGAAGGCTTCTTGAGGATAGGACAGATAATTGCATGTTTCAGTGGAGTCGGGAAGACACCTGAAGATCGAGAGAGATTTAACATATGGCTTAGAGAAGGAGCATGACAAAATGATTAAGATTGAATGAGGTGGGAAGCAATGGGATCAACAGAGCAGGTAGTGGGGTGAGGGACTAGAACTGAACAAACCTCCTTTCAGTAAAGGGGGGGAGTAGGAGTTCAGGCTAGCATTACATTTAGAGTTGAAGTAGAGTTGCAGGGGGGAGGAGGGAAGATATGAGATGCTATTCCTAATAATGTCAGAATTGTGGGTTGAGAGATTGGTGTCAGGGTGGGTAGCAGCTCTGCAGAGATATTTTCACTGTTTTATTTCTCATTGTTTATTGTGCGGCTAGGGATAAGTGAAACAAAACAAGGGTCTTAAATTAAATCATTTTATTTTTGAAAAAAAAATGTATATGAAAACACAAATCTGGTCTGTCTGCAGCAGGAAGTAGACACTAGAACTTTGACGTTTGAGGACATACTTGTGGCATTTCTTCAGACAAAATTAACTATTTTTTGCTCAGATAGTGCTTAAGTGCAAGTGTCTTCCAGCCTTCTAACAATCGGGATGGAGCTGACATGTCTTTTCTTTTTCTCTAGAGAAAGATTAAAGGAACACACCAGCCACCATAACTACTTCATTTAATTGAAGTTTTTAGTTATGGCTAGAGTAGGTCCTGGGTGCGTCAGCTGACTCTCTCAACCTATCACAAAACTGAGAGAAAAAGGTATGTAACTCAAAGACCTTGAAGTCCTAGTTAACATTTATGTGCAGAGCTGAGAGAAAATAACCATTAAAGGAACACAATGACATAAAAATATAGTTATAGTTGGAATATTTAGATTATCAACCCCTCATTCATAATAAAAAAACAAAAAGAAGTTATAAAGTCACATGTAATGCATTCACAGCATTTGGGTTCATCATCACTAACTGAAAGTCTTTAATCAAGAAGTGCTTTTAGTTACTGTCACTAGAAGCATTATTACGGCAATATGTAGTAGCAACATTTTACATCGCCATACAAAAGGGACAGGGTCTGTGCACCAAATCCACTTTACTAAGATGTAATGGCTTTTATGGTTAAGGGTCCCTTTAAATTCCTTGCTGGTAAAAAAAATTTTAACGACATGCTGCAATGAAAATATAGTGTCACAAGTCTGATTTTACACATCTCCTGTTTTTTATTCTATAACTGATTATTTTACGTAAAATAAATAGAAAACAAATGCAATCTTTAGGTAGAAAAGTAGTTTTATTTTTTTTTTTAAGATAAAAGTGCAAAAAATACATACTTTTTATTTGCCCATGTTATAAAACCCAATGAACATTTTCTTTAAATTGGATTACCCTTTACAGTGATCTCAAGGCTTTCCAGAAGCCTGTTGTAAAAAGTCAGCCAGCATCAATCTTCTTTTCCTTCTTGCAAATCTAAATCCTATAATCCCTGATCACATTCTCACCAGACACTGAATGCTCAGTACATATTTCTGTCTCACGCAATATACAGAACATTTATCCTCTATTTTTATACCTTTAACTATTTACATGGCATAAAAGCTCTAACTTCATTTAATTTTGTTTATAGGAGTGCTTCACTATCTCTGATTCTGATTTAACTTTTCCCCTTGGAGGGGAGACAGCATCTTGGAGGTATTAACAAGGATGTTGCTAGGTTTCAGAAAAAACAGAGGCTTGAGCCCAAAGCATAACTCAATGATCCCTACATTAACGGAGAGGTGGGGATGTCATGACACATCCCGACCTCTCTATATTATATCTCCTACTCTTCACCCATGAACAAGGTGGGATCTCAATGGAAGCGTTGCTTGAAACAAGCACGTGCTTCACAGCCATGTATTCGGTACAATCCACCCATGCTAACTAATGAAGTCTAAAGCAAAGTTCTGTTCCCCAGCACACCCACCCAACAGTCACCTGGGGGTTCCACCACAGCGGTAGTCTTGCAGAGCAATATACTAATAGTGTATTTAATTTTGTATGACATGGTTGCTCTGAGAATCCTCCTGCTCCTGCAACTACCTGTAGGGAGACAAGGCTAAAGAGTCCCACATCCAGGGCTTCAGCCCCTAAAGCCCCCCTTAATGACACCTATGGGTTTTATTAACATGCCAGATCTGTAAAAGACTCCTTAGATTAAGCAAATTCATTCAATAATTATTTTGTTGGATGCACAGATTTGCTGATTATTAAACTAAAAAAAATGAAGATATTAAAAAGGACCAAATTTCACCCCAGCAGTAACAGGAACACGGGATAGAAGTCTAAGACATTGCTTCTCATTCATATCACTGCTCATTTTCTTAACGGAAAAATGTAATCCCATTCAGAGCCTTTATTGTCAAAAAAAAATTAAAAACAATGTGCCCCTGAGATAATTGTTCAGATATTACCAACTGTCTGGCTCTATTTATTCAAATCACTGACATTTTAAATTAGTACAATGTCCAAATTGACACTAGGCAAGGTGATTTAAGCCATTGTTCTAGACTTTCTAAAGGCCTTTGATTCCGGAAACTAGAATATCAAACTGAATAAAAGTAGAACAACTTTAGTATAGGTCATCAGCCATGATACTGGTTACAAACATACTTATTTGACAGAGCACGATTTGTGTAAAGTACCAACAGTTGTGAAATCCAAATTAACCAAGGCTTATTTTTTGCCCTTCTTTATGCTACATATTTATAAATGATCTTCACACTTCTTCAAAAGTGATTATAAATGTTGATGATGCCATAATCTGTTAGTCAAAGGTGTCGCAACCTAGGCCTGTGCTACATGAAGATCTCTCAAAAGGTTAAAAGATTCGCAACAGTGTTTGAAACAATCCCCACATTGCTCAAACCAATTCCTAATTAAAGAAACACTCCATAACCACCGCCACCTGTTGTAGTGATCCTGGTGCTCTCCCAGTGTAAGTAGTAAACCATTTAAGAAAGTGGGGTTCACCAGCTGCCAGTTGAAGCCTCTTCAGCCTACCAGCAGCAGAGGATATGACCAGCTCCCAGTGGACCCAAGGTAAGTGGTCAACTGTTTGCAAATGGTTTCACTAATTACCGTGGAAAGGAGCCAGGGCACACAATAGGCTACAGTAGTTATGGTGCTTGGAGTGTTCATTTAAATTACACTAAATTCCTATTAGTAGCTCAACAAAAACAGAGAATATGAGAACTCTGACAAATGGCAAGCTGTTTTTTTTGCTCTCCCCAAGTTTAAAGGGTATTACAGACGTGAAATGTTCACTCACGGAGCCTAGAGGGGCACTGGCTTCAACTCATTGCCGAGGCCTAATAAGGCCAAAATGATCATCTGGGGTAGCTGCATCTCTAATGCAGGGAGAGCCTGTCTGAATTTCAGATCTGGACTGTGCTTTTGGGTGAGATCTTTCTGATATGCAAATAGCCAACGTTTCTCTTTGTAATGGCACAAGATGAGCTAACACCGGCTTAAGAACTGATCGGGGACCCACCAAAGAGCAAGTCTTTAGAACTGTTGTCCGTTCTCAGAATTCTCTTGCATCCTGTTTTTTTTGCTCTCCCCTATTATTATCTCAGCGTGGTTATATTGCAATCACTCCTTTGACATACATACTGAAAAACTATTGAAAACTAAAGCCTGTTTATATCTTCCCATAACAAAATGGACTGCACAAAATATATTGTCAGTCAAAGACTTTGGTGGTGTAGTGTATATATCATCTTACAAATTCATCTCATTAAACTCAACATTCTATATAATTAAATATATTGCTTTGTTCTCCATTGTAACTATAGAACCCATATTTGTGTTGAAAACAACTAAACTGGTAATTTCTTAAAGTATCTTTCACCCGTTTCATAACAACATCATTGGGAATCTCACCTACTACCTGATCAGTATGCTCATCATGTTGCCTCCATACTGTCACCTTCCTACACACTCTCCGGCCCTTCCAGCCCACAGGTAAGAGGCAGGGAGGGAGGATAAGCCCATTTTAATTTAAACTGCTCACCCTATGACACAGACACTACTACATGCACTACATCCGCTAGACACACTGCATCCACTACACACACTGCCTCCACTATACACACACAGCATACAATACACACTACATCCACAAGACAATAACAGATGACGTATCCATGACACACAGACGCAGCATCCATGACACAGAGACACTGCATCCACAAAACAGACACACACACACACACACACAATGCATTCACTACACACTGCATCCACTACACAAACAGACATTGCATTCACTACACACACTGCATAACATAATGAATGTTGGCGTGCTTTTGGTGCGGGGTGAGGGGGCAGCATTGAATCTTTAGACCCAGGCAGCACAATATCTTGGCCTGGCCCTGGCTCTAATAGTAACTATTTTCGTTTTTTTCTTCTTTTCAGATTTCTCACACTAATTCTGCTGATGAATACTACTTAATAATCAGATAGCAGATGGAATCAGCTGTGGGTGCTTGTATCTAGGGTACTTCAAAGTTACCTTCCTTGGAAACTCAACAAACAGTGGTACCTCTGATTGCAGAGTCATAACTCTTTACGTGCTCAGTTTAGCACGTTTTTATTCTTGCTTGGATCTTCGTCTGATTGTTTTGGTATTTATGCCAAAAGTAAAGTATTTTTTCATCACCCAAGGTGTTTTACATAATTTGAGCCTTTCTTGATTTATGTAGTTTGGAGGTTAGACCAAACAATTAATTCTTTTCAGTTCTATGACTGTGGATCTCCCTTCTTGTCTCAAGTAGAAGAAGTATCTTTAGGAGTACAAGGTTCAACTTTTTGTTCACTAGTTTATGGTATTTGGTTGGCGTTCACGAATAATGTACAAGATTGCATGCTATACTATTTTTCTCTCTAGCACATCCCTATGTTGTTTCACATTTGGTATAAAAACGAATGAAGAGAGGGCATTCGCTAGATGATGAAAACTTGCTATATCACTGGTATGGTGAGAACAGAGGGGACCACACAATCAAACGATATTCATCTCAACAGAACTGTTCCATACTGTTGTAAGAAAAATTAGTGTATTGGATAACGCAGATTTCTATGGACTATATTGTGTAATATTTCTCTGTTAATCTGATTAAAATTAGATTTTCAGACTATTATATGCATAATGGTTTATTTCTTTATTTGTTTTGCAGTTAAAACATTCTTTTGTTTTCCTTTTTCTTTTTTTAAATATTCTGCTCTTTTAGGAGGACAGATTTTTTTTGCTTTCTTTGACCACTGCACTTGAGTCCAGTTATATTATTAGAAATTGATTATATATATATATTATGTTTTTCTTTTAGCTTGAGTGCTGTAATATTGTGTTTTGTTCTTTTTTTCAAGACGTGTGTTATTGCCCAGTTCTGCATATGATTTAAAATTCTTTATGGACTCACCCTCCATTCTTATAGGCTTTAACATTTTTAGGGGAGTGGAAACCTTTTTAGCCCTCCAGCCCTCATGACCTTAATTTTTCTGTAAATACTTTATTTTTTTAAAAATTTTATTGGGAATATTTCCCCCCTGTTTTTGTGTTTTTTCTTTTTGTTTATATATGCCCCTACCTGGTTTAACCCCTTAAGGACACGACATGTGTGACATGTCATGATTCCCTTTTATTCCAGAAGTTTGGTCCTTAAGGGGTTAAATTCATGTTTTTGGTTTTCTTGATTTAGGGACGTAAGGTATGGAACTTTGCAATGTTGTATTTAACATGTATGTGTATGTGACTATACTTTTTTTAGCTTCCTATAAATATTTTTATGGTTTATGGCCATTAATGCATCCTGTGTTGCCTTAATTGTATATTGTATAAATGACTTGGGATGAAGTATTTATTTTCCCCCTGTTTTCTCCCTTTTTGTTACATACCGTTCCATTCGTTGTTTTTTCAACTAATTTAAAACAAATTTTTTTTTTTAATGTTGGAAGATAATAAAATTTTCGTCTTCTCTTATCCTTTAGCATAGAAACTCTCAGAAAACCTGGGTATGTTTCATTTGAAGTCCCTTTGTGACTCTTTTTACTTTCCTCTTTTACACTGTACCTTTTACTCAAACATCTTCCTTATGGAGAAATTACGATTGCATATCTGGTGTTTATTGATATGTTAACGGCTAACATTAACAATGCTGACATGGTCACAATCCCATGACTACGATACTTTACAACATTACTTTTACATGTATTGGTTAAATAGAACCTTTAGTTTTGGAATTTACAAGCCTGCTTGAGAGACGTTAGCAACACTTTAACACAAAGATGGTACAAGTAATTAAAAAAAGATATAAAAAGTGTTAGTGCATTAGCAGAAGGAAAACTACAGAACACTATTTTCTGACCTGATGATGTATAAAAGCAACTCTAATGGTTTGTTGTTAATCAATTTTTCAACTGTAATTAAAATCTACAAAGCAAAACCGATAATATAACAATTCACAGCTGATATACAAGATTGGTGAACTTATAGAAACCCCCCACCCCTCCCACCACACACACCACACAATGCCCATATGGAACACAATGGGTTAATTACACACCTGTCAATGAATAGCAACATCACCGCACTTGCACCGCACTTAGCTGTCTGTAATCTTTAACCTGTCAGAACTGTGGGAACAGAATTGACCAGAAACACAATACAAAATGCACATACTGTACCTCTGCTGCAATTCTGTATTTAGGGTGAGATCATCGCACTATGATGCACTGGATGTGTTCATGCTTGCGTGAACATTTATAGGGAAATGCTGAACAAGCGCATGCAAGCTCGGGCATTTCTTGCCTAGTGCCAAATTTCTTGCATGCTTGCCTGTGCGTACGCACTGCAGGGATTACATTCTGTCTGCACCAAGGCAACTAGGTATGAAATGTAAAATTATACGATGAAAATAAAAAACCCAACAAAAACCAACGCAGCCCATACATAACTTTCAGTTAATTATTGGGAAGTACAAAATACCCACATGTAATATATACATTATTATTAAGTCGTTATTGTGAGAAAAGTAAGATAATGGGAGACGAAAACGAACAGTGCAGTTTAGTCGGAAAGTCTGTCCGAGCATGGTCTCATGGTGGCTTAAATAATAACAGCTTGCTTGATGCATAGATGTAATGGTTGTTAGAAGAACAGAATTTTTTATTAGCCGCGACAGTGTGTCCGCTGTGTGAGCTATGATAATACTATTTTGCCAATTCAATTGTACGTAATGGTGATACCTGGACATAATAGTGTATATACATGGAGAAGATATTGATAATTTTAATTGAATTTGATACATTTTCAAAGGATATAGCTAGAAGCATAATCACAGTATGCCCACTGTGTAAGCTGTAATGATACTATTTTGCGGTTCCTTTGTCACAAATAGTGATACATATACGGATTCTAAGAAGGCAAGTGGCCAAGACTATTTTCATGTAAATATTAGAGTCAGAGACTAGATAAATAATGTACAGCACAGTGGAATTCGAATAACCCTAAGGTGAAAGTTAGCAAACATGCCACCATTAATATTTTTCATGTCGTCTCTACTGACAGAAGTAACAAATCCTGTTCTAAGTCCTGGGGATTTAAATACTGTGTTTTCCTCAGAACCACTTATCAATTCTAATACTAATGATATTAACAATCTGTTCTTTTCCGTACAAAATCTCTATAAATCTCAAATTAAAGGGACTTGGGAAATAGAAAACTTACACCAATATATAGAGCAAAAACTGGTCCCCAGAGGATTACGACCAGAAATATCTACACCAGTCAAAGTAGACACCAATGACAAATTAGAGAAATGGAATACTATTTTACTAGACTGTTCTTTTAAGTTGATGCAATTTTTTATAGAATTGGAAAAAGAAGATTTTAACAAAACAATCAAAATCTACGGGAGGAGATTAATAAAGTGAAAACATTTCAGAAAAGCTCAGAATATCCTCTAATGGAGACCAAATTACAAAACAACTTAGACAGTTTTAAAAACTATATAAAAGATAAAAAGCATCTAAAGTTTCTAAGGGATTACAAAGATTTCAAGGAAGGTAATATCTTCCACACTAAGAAACAATCAAGAAAACATTTTGGGAGTAGATCAAGTTTAACAACTAGGTATACAGATGTCTCGGAGTTAGATTCTAGCTATACCACCAACAGAAGGAGGTCTCGGTCTTCATCACGTTTCTAATTGGGCAGTAAGGGTATCCTTAGAGGACAGGAAAAATCCTTGTCCTTTTTGGAAACCCTACTCCCCTCTGTCCCATCAACATCCACTGTCCCAATTAGTTTTTTAGATCAAGAATAGCCAGTACCACAAAAAGGCAGATTAAGGGACAGGGGAAAGTGGGAAAGCTAGAACAGACCAACAAAAGGCAATAAATATTACCAATAATTATGATGATGATAACAAAATAATCAATTTGTCAAATTTTGTACTCTCCAATAATCATGTCTCATTACTTAAAGGATCACTATAGGGTCAGGAACACAAACATGTATTCCTGACCCTATAGTGTTAACACCACCATCTAGCCCCACTGGGCCCCTCATGCCTCCATAAAAATAGCAAAATCTTACTGTATTCAAGCCTGAAGCTGTAGATCTGCGTACTGTTTGTCTCAGAAAAAACAAGCTGTCTGCTGACATCATCAGAAGTGGTTGCCTGATCCAATCACAATGCTTTCCCATAGGATTGGCTGAGACTGACAAGGAGGCAGATCAGGGGCAGATCCAGCATGATTCAAACACAGCCCTCCTCATAGAGATGAATTGAATCAATGAATCTGTATGAGTAAAGTTCAGTGTCTGCATGCAGAGGGAGGAGACACTGAATGTTTGGATGCATTTTAGGCAGCCATGACCCAGGAAGGATCTCTAACAGCCATCTTAGGAGTGGCCACCGGCTGGGGAGACCTAATGCGCAAGCGAAGCAATGCGCATTAGAGCTCTCCATAGGAAAGCATTGAAAATGCTTTTCAGTGCTTTCCTATGGGGAATTGAGGGACGCTGGAGGTCCTCACACAGCGTGAGGATGTGCAGCGATGCTCTAGCACAGGTTTTCTGTGCTATGATGCAGGAAGTGCCCTCTAGTGGCTGTCTAGTAGACAGCCACTAGAGGTGGAGTTAACCCTGCAAGGTAATTATTGCAGTTTATAAAAAAACTGCAATAATTACACTTGCAGGGTTAGGAGTAGTGGGAGTTGGCACCTAGACCACTCCAATTGGCAGAAGTGGTCTGGGTGCCTGGAGTGTTCCTTTAAGACCCCCAAGTTGGTATACTCCCAGTTTCAAAGAGGTTACCAATATTGATCTATTTGTCCAGATGACTACCAATAAGATCGAAAAATTACCGATACCTGGCACACAGAAACATAACTTATCACTTAAGGAACAAAGAGTCCTAAGGGAACTCTGCAATAATAAAAGTCTCATCATAAAGCCTTCTGACAAAGAAGGGAACACAGTCCTCCTTAACCGTGATATGTACATTTCCATGTGCATGGACCACCTTACAGACTCTTCTTCTTTCTAAAGATCCAACCATTAGATTTATGGAAGAATTTAAATAGGTCCTAAAGCGAGCACTTGAGGGTAGTGTAATTATCAACAAAGAATTTAAATATATACTGCCCAACTACACTCCAACAATTGCCACCTTTTATTGCCCCCCCAAGGTACACAAAAATAGACAACAACCCCCGGGGAGACCCATAGTATCTGGCAATAGCTCTCTGACCGAAAATGCATGCAAATTAATTGAAAAACTCTTACATCCTTATGTCACCAGGCTAGCATCCTATGTTCAAGACATAAAGCAGACATTGCTGACCTTGGAAGATCTTATAGTCCCACCATACACCCTACTGGCTCGCCTCGATGTTATGTCCCTCTTCAACAACATTCCCCATGAGATGGGTTTGAAAGCAACCTCATATTTTTTTAAATAAATCTGATCAGCTCACACCCTCTCAAAAAGGATTAATTCTGGAATTACTCCATTTTGTACTAACACATAATTATTTTGTGTTCAGTGTGATTTACTATCTACAAATAAGGGGCACAGCCATGGGCACAGCTTGTGCCCCAAGCTACGCCAACCTCTATCTTGGGTGGTGGGAGGAGACTATTTTAAATCAGGTCATTGCCACAAATTATGGTGACTTCATCCTTCACTGGTATAGATACAATGACAACGTCCTTCTATTCTGGACAGGCCCTATAAGTATGTTTGAAGAATTTGTACAGACTTTGAATCATAACAATACAGGCTAAAATTAGCCCATGTAATTGATGAAAAAGAGTTGGAATTTCTGCATCTTAAAATATTTCTGAACCTAGATGGCAAAGTTGACACGGAACTGTTTAGAAAGACTATCTCAAATAACAACTTACTTCATTGGCATAGTCATCATCTGCATAATTTGAAAGCAGGAATTCCATATGGCCAATATCTTCGAGCAAAAAGAAACTGCTCTAATGATGAGACTTTTTTTAGAGAAGCCAAGGAACTGAGAAAACTCTTTAAATCCCAAGGTTATCCGAACAAAGTATTAAAAAAAGCATTCCAACGGGTTACATCTATGGAAAGAACTACATGCTTGAGGACCAGTTGACCAAAACAAAAGCAACAAACAACACGTTGTATCGGTACATTTGATCGATTATGGGACCCAATCAAACAAATTTACTCGGACCATTGGCCAATCTTAAGACATGACAGTGACTTAGTAAACCATTTATCACCACTCCCGAGCATTACAGCTCGCAGACCCAGAAATTTAAGAGACATTTTGGTACATAGTCACATGGAACCTGAGACGGCACCTAAAACTTGGCTTACCACTACCAAAGGAGTAGGTGCGGTCACTGTATGGCATGTGATTTTGTAAAACCATCTAAAATGGTTGAATGTACAAAAACTAAAGAACAATTAACTATTAAACAATTTATTAACTGTAGCTCTACAAAAATCGTCTATGTCATCACCTGCAGCTGTGGAATACAGTACGTGGGGAAAACCTACCAACAGTTTAGGAGACGAATTTTACAGCATGTCAATACCAATTTACCAATTTAAAAATATAATCTTTAATGATATTTAGTAACCAACCATATTAGGCAAGTGCATAATAGCAATGTCATTCACACTTTGTTTTTGGACTGCAGGTAATTTTACAATCATTACAACTACCACTGAGACACCTTTTGATCTTTATCTTTATGACGCTAACTGTCGAAGTTTCAACTCTCAATAATTAGTTCCAACTTCCGCACTTAAAACCTATACTAGACCGATTCCACCTTTAGCCAACGGTTATTATCACTTTGCGGCTATCAACCATTAATTACATTATAGTATTAACTTTATATTTAACAGTGAGTATAACGGCATGTTTGCTCATTTTCACCTTAGGGTTATTCGAATTCCACTGTGCCGTCAATTACTCATCTAGTCTCTGGCTCTAATATGTACATGAAAATACTCTTGGCTACTTGCCTTCTTAGAATCCGTATATGTATCACCATTTGTAACAATGGAACCGCAAAATAGTATCATTACAGCTTACACAGTGGACATACTGTGATTATGCTTCTAGCCATATCCTTAGAAAATTTATCAAATTCAATTTAAATTATCAATATCTTCTCTATGTATATACACTATTATATCCAGGTATCACCATTACTGACAATTGAATTGGCAAAATAGTATTATCATAGCTCACACAGCTGACACACCGTTGCGGCTAATAATAAAATTCTGTTCTTCTAACGGCCGTTACATTTATGCATCAAGTAAGCTGTTAATATTTAAGCCACCACGAGACCATGCTCGGAGACACTTTCTGACTAAACTGCACTGGTCTTTTTCGTCTCCCATTATCTTAGAATCTGTGTATCATTATGTCATGCCAAGCTTAACACATTTTGCATCCAAAGTGTGGGTTGAAGGAAAAAACACTATCGGACAGAGGAGGGGGGGAGAGGAGAAGGAAAAAAACTATGGGACGGGGGGAGAAGGAAAGAGTACAATGGGACAGGGGAGGGGTGAGAGAGAAGGAAAGAACACTATGGGACAGGGGGGAGAAGAAAAAAACACTATGGGACAGGGGGGAGAAGGAAAAGAATATTATGGGACAGGGGAGGGGGGAGAGAGAAGGAAAGAACACTATGGGACAGGGGGGAGAAGGAAAGAATATTATGGGATGGTGGGGGAGAGAAGGAAAGAAACACTATGGGACAGGGAGGGTGGGGAGAAGGAAAAACACTATGGAAAAGGGGAGAGAAGGAAAGAACACTATGAGACAGGGGAGGGTGGGGAGAAGGAAAGAACACTATGAGACAGGGGAGGGAGAGGAAAGAGGGGAGAAGACAGGGGAGGGTGGGAGAGAAGGAAAAAACACTATGGAAAAGGGGAGAGAAGGCAAGAACACTATGAGACAGGGGAGGGGGGAGAAGGAAAGAACACTGGCACGGGGGGGGGAGAAGACTATGGGACCTAGGGGGGAGGAACATTACGCTGCATCCACTACACACAAACACAAATATTCTTGAAAACATAAAACAAATCTGACTGGCATGTATATTTTGTGCATTTACCACAAAAAAAAAGATTTACAATAAAAGAAAAATTAAATAATAATAATGTTCAGTTAACAGTAAAAAAAATGTCCACAACGGTAAATGTACAGAATATCCGTAAACTATCGGCCTGAGAATTCCCAGATTATCGGTATTGGTATCGGCTCTAAAACAAAAATCAGTATCAGTCGATCCCTATGTTATACATGTTCAGCGTCTAGCGGCGATGCTTTTAGCTAAATTCTTAGCAAGTTTCTTAGAACTAACCATTCAAACCCACTGATAATTACCTAGGTCTATATGATTTATATACATTATTTCTAGTAGGCAACGCGGTATGTACACTTTTTTTATGTAGTTTACCCATACTCTTTATTTTTATTTTATTCTCATGCGATATTTATTTTTCAGTTTTCATGATGCCATCATACCAAAATTGGGTATTTAGTTATACCCATAAATCATACCCATTATACTGAGTTTTACTGTGCACAGTTCTGTTGATTGGTTTCTAATATCAGTCCTTCGTGCTTTCACAATCTAAATTCCCATTCATTATTGCTTATTGTAGTATTATTTTTTGTTTCTACTTCTTTTTTGTTGCCAGTTCTTGTTCTTCTTAGTCCCCATTAGTTGGACTTTTTATTAGACCTATTAAATGTTACGTTTTAATATCGGCTATTGCACCATTTAGTATTCCATTCCCATTTGTTTTATGTTGCATCCTCCAATCCTCCTTCTTTGTATATTTATCCACAGGGGTTAACCCACAACCAGGAGGTTGTGCAACTATAGGCTCCATTTCTTTCTTTCTTTATTCTCTTTTCTTTCTTGTGAACAGAGATTCCCTCTGAGCTGCGGACCTCTCGGCCTCCTGCAGCTTCATAGAGCAGGCATGGCTTCTCCCACTGATAGTCAAATCCAATACTCCTGATAGAGGAGCATTGCGGACCTGATGCGCATGCAATGCTTCTCTTAGGAAAACATTGAATCCAATGCTTTTATATGAGCTTGTGAGTCACGTGACCGAATTAGGGATTATTCTAGCCCTAGTGACTAAATAATCTACATTTTATTAACGACAGGAGGCAAATATTTGCTTTATCTTTCTTTACTGAACCTCCTAGCAGCAAAGAAATAGTTAACAATAATGTAAAATAATTCAACCAGAGTGTATAACAGTATTATATGATGTCATCAAGCTCCTCCCATATTGTATTTCTTGCTGTAGCCGATGATATCCGAGTATCAACCATGTAAACCGTAACTATGAACTGTGGACCAATTCGAGGTCCTGATGTAGTCAACCATGTAAACTTTCAACGGGATTGATGAATCCATATATCACAAGTGTTGGGATTTTTCACACTAAAGGGAAGTAGAGAAAAAACCATGAGAGTATCGGTTCTCATACTAGTTGAATGCAAGTTTATGACATGCACACTAGGAACAACTATTTTAATACATTTCATGTAAAATGATGTTGAGTATATCAAACTCTTGGTTAGAGTTTTGTGGTGTAAACCTATGACAGATGATGTATGAATGTGTTTGAAACAGATCGACTAGAAAAAATATGTAGTAACTTACCTTAGGGCGGGTATAAATGATAATGAAAACAAAGAAGGGAGGGAAAATATTCGCCTCCTGTCGTTAATAAAATTTAGATTATTTAGTCACTAGGTCTAGAATAATCCCTAATTTTATGGCAAAACAGGAGGCTTCATATTTGCTGTTTTAACACTCCCATATGATAGAAGATGCAGCATGTGGCATAGGTTTGAAATAGAATGTATGAAAGGTAGACTCCCTGGACCAATCCGCAGACGACAAAATGTCTGAGAGGGAGCTACCCGCACGAAAGGCCGAGGATGCGGCTGCTCCTCTGACTGAATGCGCTGCAAAGGAGGAGTCAATACCTGCTTGGGCTAGTATCCATCTGATCCACCGTGTGACGGTGGGTGCGGACACCGGTTTGTGTGGTTTGACATAGGACACGAGAAGGGGTCCTGTAGGGGGACACAGAGTGGTTGTGGCATCTATATAGTGTCTTACGCAGAACGCCACGCAGAGTGACTGTCTATTCGGAAAGTAAGGATAGAATACAGAGGAGGAATTAGTCTTTGTACGCCTGGTGATGTGAAATTTAACACCTTCAGGCGAGAAAACTATAGCGTTGAAATCAAATGCTCGAATGTCGGAGACCCTACGGAAGGATACCAGACATAGGAGTAAGGCCAGCTTGGCAGAGAGTTGACGTAACGTCAAATTCTCATTAGAGGGCCAGGATTCTAAACGGAAAAAAACCTGAGTGACATCCCAGAAACTGGAATATTTAGGAAGAGGTGGTCTGGCTAGCCTGATCCCTCATAAAAGTCTACAAACTGAAGGATGTTTTCCTATTGAAGCATTGTCAATAGGGTTGTGGGCTGCAGAAATAGCTGATCTAAAAACATTAATTGATCTATAGGACTTGCCTTGATCAAAGAGGGTAGATAGAAAATTTAGAATGATCGTCAGAGGTGCTGAAAAGGGATCGGTATCCCTTTCCAAACACCAGCTGACCCATGTCCGCCATGCAGCGAGGTAAGCTCGTCTAGTGTCTGGGGCCCAGGAGTCCCATAGGAGAGCCTGAGCTGTCTCCGAAAGTCAGGAGACATTCCAGGATCCCCTGAAACGGTCCAAGCTACAAGCTGGAGCCGACCTTGAAGGGCGAGTGGGTGACAGAGCCCTGCTGGATTCCTGAGGATGTCGGGGAGTCGAGGTAGTAGAATTGGGTAATTCACAGATAGTTCTAGTAGGGTTGGGAATCAAGTCTGGGCTCTCCATAGATGAGTGACAATGACTATCGTCACTACTAGGGCTTTGATCCGGTAAAGGGTTCATTTGATCATGGAGAAAGGTGGGAACGCATATGCTCCTGTCTCCGGACAAGGGTGTAGAAAGGCATCGACTGCCCAGGACTGGGGATCTGGGAGCCAGCTGAAAAAGGCCTCCATCTGGCGGTTTAGCCGAGACGCGAACAGGTCCAGTGTGATGGGCCCGCGAAGACAGTGAATTTGATAGAACAGACGGGGATCCAATTGCCAGTCGCTTACGTCCCTCCAATGGCGGGAGAACCAATCTGCGACTAGGTTGTCCGTGCCCGGAAGATATTCCGCTCTGATGGATAAATTCTGCTTTAGGCAGAATTGGTAGAGTTCCTTGGTAAGGTCGGACAGTAACTTGGATCGGGAACCTCCTAACCGATTCACATAACGTACTGCAGAAACATTGTCCATGCGCAGTACTAGTGAACAATTGAAACAATCTTTTGCGAAACTGTGAATCGCAAAAGATCCTGCGATCAATTTTAGGCAATTGATGTGCAGTGCTTGTTCGGAGGTGGACCGTTCGTAGCAGGTAGCGCCCCACCCCAGGAGACTGGCATTGGATTCCAGAATGAAGTCTGGTTGCGATCCGAAAATGGCTTTGCCATTCCAGGCTTCCATGTTGTGAAGCCACCAGTGAAGTTCTATACGAACTTCGTCTGTTAGACGAACTGATCGTAGGAGGTGGAACATTGTAGGTAGTATGGCTCGGTAATGTAAAGGTCCCGGATAAACGGCTTGGATAGAGGCAGACAGTAGGCCTATGGTATGGGTCAGATCACGTAGGCGAATCTGGTGGGCTGATAACAATTTGCGAATGTCTTTTTTTATAGTTTTGAGTTTTGCGGAGGGTAGTTGCAAAATCGCCTGTACGGAATCTATCAGAAATCCAAGAAACTGAACTTTCTGGGAAGGTTTCAGGGCCGATTTCTGAAAATTTATTACAAAACCTAGGTTTTGTAGCAAGGCCGTCGTCATGTCCGTGTTTTGGCGTAAAAGTTCTGAGTCTTGTCACGACACTCCTTAGTGGATTTGCCCTCGTACAGTACTCACACTCACCACTGTTTCTGTTTGGCACTGTTCCTGATTTCTTTTCATTAAGCACTTCACCTGGTCCTTGTTTAGCACCTATTTAGTTTGGGTTCTCCCCTCACTCCTTGCCAGATCATTGCCTTTTGTTTCCTGTTTCCCTGGTCTCCTGTGTTCCTGGCTCCTGCATACTGTGACTTGGTCCTGTGTTCTCCTGGTCTTCATCCTGTGTCCTTCTGATCCTGCGTTACTGTGTCCTCCTGATCCTGCGTTACTGTGTCCTCCTGGTCCTTTGTTGCTGTGTCCTCCTGGTCCTTTGTTGCTGTGTCCTCCGATCCCGTGCTCTGGTTCCGTGGTCTCTGCTTTACTACCAGTGATCCTTTCCTTGCAGCTTTGCTCATTTATTCGACTTCTGGTCTTGCTTCTTGAGGTCACTACATTAGTCTTGTGACTCTGGATCTGTGCCCTACCTGATACTCGTGGTAGCTGCACAATCCTGCCCTTATACCAAAGGACTGTTACAGTATTTGTTGCCTGCACAATTCGTGCTTATTTTGATTTACTGTATATATTTTGTGGCCTTGTCTGTGTGTGTGTGTGTGTGTGTGTGTGTGTATGTGTGTGTGTGTGTGTATATATATATATATATATATATATATATATATTGTTTTGTTTTCTCCTTTGGTTCCCTGTAAATATATATATTTCTTGATTTAACCTATTCATTTGTGTCTTGGACTTTATTTCTCTGCTATATTGGTTCCCACATTTAAAGTGACAGTGCTGCTCCAGGGCAGCACCCCTTCATGTCATTACAAGTCTTGAGCCATAATCAGGATGTCGTCCAAATATATAATGGACCGAATCCCATGTGATTGGAGTAACGCCATCACTGGTTTCATCAGTTTTGTGAAACACCATGGTGCGGAGCATAGACCGAACGGGAGGCATGTGAACTGCCAAATTTCCTCTTGCCAGAGAAATTGAAGAAAAGCTTGATGGATGCGAGCAACAGGGACTGTGAGATATGTGTCTTTGAGATCCAATCTGGAGAACCAATCTCCCACGCAAAGGAGGTCCCTGAGCAGATGGATGCCCTTCATCTTGAAATGGCGATACCTGACATAGTGATTCAGGTCTTTCAAATTGATAATTGGACGTAGGTCTCCAGTTTTTTTGTGAACCAGGAAAATGTTGCTGAGAAGGCTATGTGGGAAAGAGATTTTTCTATCGCCCCTTTTTAACTAGTTTGTGCAATTCTGTTTGTAGTGTCAGGTTGTCTGATGCAGACATCCGTAGTGGTGTAGGTGGTGTGTCCTGGAAAGGAGTGGAAAGGAAGTCTATTTTGAACCCTTGGACTTTGTGTAGGTCCCGTGAAAGCAGTTCCCACTGTTGGAAAAAATGGGTTAGTCGACCTGCTATAGGTACATTGAAAAAAGGAAGGTTTATTACCTGGAGCAGTGCGTCCGCGTAAGGTGGCAGATCCACGTCCCCGGATAGATCCTCTATTGGTGAATAACTGCCTGTGGTAGGGTCGGGGTTGTCCCGAGTGCCAATAATTCTCTGAAGGGCGAGGCCTGTAGCCTGTAGCCTCTATAACATCCAGCTTTCCCAGAAAAACAACCTGACTGGGAACGAAAAACCCTGCACAAGGAGGATTGAGCCTTATTTAGGGTAGTGAATACCGCTACATGTTTGGAGAAATCCCTCATAAACGAGTCTCCAAACAGCAATCCATTGGCCTCTGGTCCCAGTTCTCGGGAGCTCAGATCGGCTAATTTAGCATCCAGCTTGTATAGTGCCGCCCTGCGTCTCTCAGTGGATATAGCCACATTTGCGTTGCCCAGGAAACATAAGGCTCTCTGGGCCCATTCTCTGACTGTGTTTGGGTCAAACTCCCCACTAGTTATGGCTTTGTCAGCTAGTATGAAAATTTGAATGTTGGGGTCAGCAATGTCCAGGAGTTTATCCTGGGCTGTCTTAAGACCCTGCTCAATGCCCTTGTAAGGATCTTTCCCCGTCTTAGTGAGGAAGGTCACAAATAGTGGGTCAAACTCTGGCGTGAGAGCCACCTTGTTTGGAATGGTTGGTCGAGGGCACTCGGCTCTGAGTTTCGCCCTGATTTCTTTTTCAAGTGGATTACGTAACCACATCTTGCAGAAGTTAGAAATATGGTCCGGTGGGGCCCATTCGGACGACCGTGGATGCCTAATGACCCTGGGGTCGAAAAAAGGGACACCCGAAGCATCCAGAAGGATGTCTGAGTCGGGTCCCTTCTGCATAGGTGCGTTTGCATCAGTGTCCTTTTGTGTAATGAAAGTCTCCTTGAGACTTTCGCCAAGGGGTCCTCATCAGAGTAGCCAAGGTAGTAATCTTCAATCTCATGGCCCCTATGAGATGTAGAACCCTCCAAGGCGTCAAAGATAGTTTGGACGGGGCGAGTGACAGTTAATTTTTGGGACTTGGCAGGAGCCTTGCCCTTGCCCGCAGACACACTACTCCCTTTCCAAGGGCGCTTACGTGTGATTTCCTGATCAGAGGGCTGAGAGTCCTCTGAGTCAGAGGGTAAATGTGTTATGGGATTGATTTCGCCAGAAGTTTTTTTATGGAAGGCTGCCAACGCCTTGGGGATGGATTCAGCAATTGTTGAGACCAGCCAAGCTTTAAGTTCCTGAGAGATTGCGGGCTAAGTATTGTCATACATGGTTTTTAGAACTTTATTAATGATCTGACAAATAAATGTAAGACAGGGTATTAAATGGGGTTCACCGAAGTGTGTTTGGTAACATTTATAAATGGGGATCACCCAAATCAACGTTGATATATAAGGGCGGCACACAATATGCAGTGGGGTAGACCACTAAATTATACAAGTGGGTTGTACCACTGTACCGATAAGAAGTGGGGTTCACCACACAAATAGTCAGACTTTTTAATGGCTATGTCTGTAAAAAAATGTAGTTAAGTGTGGGGTCACTTTAAATAATATATATATTTTGCAAAGGTGAGGGTCACTGACTGTAGTAATGGTGTGGAAACACCTTGTTAGAAATTGGTTATAAAAATGAATAAAAGGTGGGGGTCACCCACAACAAACATTCAATGAACAACAGTCACAGAGAAAAAAGGTGGGGGTCACCCACAAGGCCCTCCTTTATTTAATGATAAGAAAAGTACAGCAGGTATTTCCCTTTAATAAAACAAATGAGTATAATAAGTAACTTGAAGAAAAAAAGGGTGTCAGCACTTTAATGTTGCTGTTAGCAACCAAGTAAATAAGGTACTTACCGGATCCGACGTGGGACGAACGATCGCGCTGTTAAGCCAGGCAAAAAATGCGGTTTAAGATGGCCGCCGCCAGCAAAAGGACGGGAGGAAGCGCGTCAGGAATTGCAGACGCGAGAGGGTGGGAAATCGTGGAGGGCGCGTGAAACTGAGCCGTGGACTCCTGGGAAATGGAGTCCGCGGCACTGATGAGGGAAACTGAAAGTTGAGCCGCGGTCACTCAGAAGTGTGGAGAGACCGCGTCCGCAACTATGAAAAAAAATAAAAATCGCGGAGATAAACCTGGTGCGATTTAAAGGGGAAACATGTGAAAGATTTGACACTGTACAAAAAACACAATTATGAATCCTACATGTTTGGGGACAATATGTGTAGTAAGGATAATTGTCACAGAAAAAAAATTGTGAGAATGTATGCTAATCAGGAGATATCAATTAGAAAAAATATTTAAATGATAATAAGGATATGGTGCCAAAATTTTTATTAAAAGGCAAGCAGCAAAGAAAGAGGATACGGGAGGAGTATGATGACATTATATAATACTGTTATACACTCTGGTTGGTTGAATTATTTTACATTATTGTTAACTACTTCTTTGCTGCTGGGAGGTTCAGTAAAGAAAGATAAAGCAAATATTCGCCTCCTGTCTTGGCATAAAATTGTGATTTTAGTGTCTAACTCCAACACAGAGCTTCCATCTGGCCTGGAGGCAGGGAGCGACATAGTGCATAGCAGACCCCACGTAAGGAGCCAATCCATTTTAAAATGGTGGGACTACTAACAATGGCGAGGCGCTGTAGCACTCCTGGTACCATAACTACTGCAAATAAAGGACCCATTTACTGGAATCTTTACTAGAGAGATATGCATGTCTTGTCTTTGTCAGCAGGGAATCTTAATTTTAAAACTATTAAATGGAGACATTGTGAGGTGTATCAGAGCCCTTTATTCAGTCTGTTTGTGGTAGCCTTCGAGGTGGCTTGAGGCCACAGCTCACTGACTGAAACACACTGTCCTAGACCTAGAGTAAATCCAAACTCTGCGCATGCGCGCTCTGTCAGACAATGCCAAGCCGGGCAAACTCTGCGCATGCGCACGCTGTCAGACCGGGCCAAGCAGGGCAAGCTCTGCGCATGCGCACTGTCATTCCCTTTCTTCATTCCCGCCCGTCAATCAGGCGCATCCTATCCCAGCAGCGCGCGGGTCACGGCTGGAACGTCAGAGAAGGCGGGGACTGTTTGTAGACATGAAAGCGCCTCTCTCGTGACGTCATGCTCATTGTCTTTTCCCCCCCCCCCCAACGTGCTAGAACCCCGCCCCTCACAAGCCACGGCAGGGAGGAGCTTCTGAAAAGCCCCTCTCCTCCTCCTAACACGACAGAAGAAAGCCTGACGTAGAAAGCGGACAAGGGGATGGGCGGGGCCTTGTATGTGATCGGCAGCCCTGTGCGCCAATAGCGTGCCGTGCTGCCTTCCGCTCAGCCAATGGCGCCGCGAGTTTTGCTGCTGGGGGCGGGGCGGCTAGCCGTGGCGAGGCTGAGGTTGGCCGGTTGTGTGCGCGGCGGGGGTCTGTGTGAGGATCTTTCCAGCGGAGGAAAATAATAATAAAAATCCCGTAATCACCGGGCGGAGAGCGCGCGAAGGGCCCCTCCCTCACTGGCCGCCGGATGAGCGGGGTCTCCCCCTCCATTTTGAATCGGGGTCGTTGCTGCGTCTCTCCCCCCTCCGGCCGTGTAGGCCTCACCGGGCTGAGGATCCCGCCAGCAGCGCGGCCTACAGGGGGTGAAGGAAGAGGCCGCCAGCCCCCCCTCACCCGTCAACCCCGGGCCGGAGAACGCAGGAACCTCCTCTGCCCAGCCCCCCTTCCAGGTAACCACCACCTCCTAAATCACCTCACAGGACTGCATGCCGGGGCCACCAGCACACCACCAGGGACCCACCAGCACACCACCAGGGACCCACCAGCACACCACCAGGGACCCACCAGCACACCAGCAGGGGCCCACCAGCAGGGGCCCACCAGCAGGGACACACCACCAGGGGCCCACCACCAGCACACCACCAGGGGCCCACCAGCAGGGACACACCACCAGGGGCCCACCAGCAGGGACCCACCAGCAGGGGCCCACCAGCACACCACCAGGGACCCACCAGCACACCAGGGACCCAACAACACCAGGGTCCCACCAACAGACATACCCCGCCAGGCTGCCAGCCTAGCACAACCTAACACAGCTGCCAGCCTAGCACAACCTAACACAGCCCCCAGCTGGCAGCCTAGCACAGCCCCCAGCTGGCAGCCTAGCACAGCCCCCAGCTGGCAGCCTAGCACAGCCCCCAGCTGGCAGCCTAGCACAGCCCCCAGCTGGCAGCCTAGCACAGCCCCCAGCTGGCAGCCTAGCACAACCTAGCACAGCCCCCAGCTGCCAACCCCGGCACGGCCCCCAGCTGCTGCAGAACTACTCCATGGCTGGCAGAACATCATGGGAGTTGTAGTTCCGCAGCAGACAAGGTTTTACTTCCTGCCAGCACCTGCTGTAGCATGTTAGAGTGTAAGCTCTTTGGGCCATTGTAAACATGAGGCAGGAGCTCCTGGTTGAGGCTAATTGTAACTCAACTACATTTCCCATGATCCTACAATATCATTTTAGAACAGTGTTGAATTGTGCATTACTAAAGCATAGATTATATGATCTGACTAGTTGGCTTTCTTCAAATATCACTCTCATCCACTATTAGATTGCGAGCTCTGTGGGGCAAAGAGTAAGCTTCCATTTTTTGCTTTGATTCTGACTTTTGGTTAATCATTTCTTCTTCTGCTGTTTTAAGACAGTGTCGTGTCTGAGCATCATGACTCTTTTTATAATATTAATTTTCCTTACAATATTCAAGTCTCCTTTCAAAACCTGAAAGAATACAAAGCAGGGATGTCAATATAATACATTAAACATACAAACGGAGACTACAGTTAATACTAATGGATCGTAAGTGTTGTTAAAAAAAAAAAAAAAAATACCCGGAGATATGCAAGTCTCCATAAGCTGGATGAGCATTGTAGGATCTGTAAAAAAGTTTTGCTCTTTTTCTGCTCCTGAAGTAATTAGTTTATATATAAGGTGTAGACATTTTTATTTTTTTTTAAAACCAGCAGCCAGATGGACATACTTTGGAGCCTATCTGGCATTGTTGGAGACCAATATAGATGTATATCTTTGGGGCTCGTTGTAGCAGTACTAATAGTCTTTGTAAGCCCTGCTCTAAAATGTTGTATTACCCGTTATATTTTGTGGGTATATGGTGGTTTAGCTGTGCCCATAGCTTGCCTGATTGTAACTTGTTCCATTGTATCCCCCCTCCCCCAGCAATGTTTACATTCCTGGATATCCCCTCCCCCCTGGGTTAGAGAACTTATTGCCAGTAAATGGTGAAGAGATCAGGCCTATAATTCTTTTTCTCTCTTTCTCTCAATCAATGAGACCGATATTCTTGAGCTTGTATTTTTAGTCTAGATCAGTTTCATGGAATTATAGTTCTTTTCAGCTGTCATCAAACTGCAACTCCCATAAAGCCTTGACATGTAAGCCTGGCAAGGTTCATGGGTGGTGTTGCCAAAGAACTTGGTATTTTCTGTCTGGTAATTCTCTAAATTCTACAGGCATTTCACAAGAATTTCCCATCGCAAACTCAGGTTGAGCGCTGCAGTGCCTTCTGAAACAAAAACTGCAAATAAAGCTATAGTATTTTGTCTTTTTTAACCTTTTAATTGCCAAAGATGTTGGAATACTGAACAAAATTTATTGATAGAACCTGTCCACTGTAAATTGTGAAGTTCCTCCCTGTTTTGCAAATCTGACATTATGGCATGATATATTCCACTATATGTATTCTATTTTTTGTTGCTGACAAATGTTAACAAATATATTTATACTTTTGTAAACTAAAACTTGAAAAATTCCCTAGAATTTAGGAGCCAGGAAAAACGTTAAAGGACCACTATAGTGCCAGGAAAACATACTCGTTTTCCTGGCACTATAGTGCTCTGAGGGTGCCCCCACCCTCAGGGACCCCCTCCCGCCCGGCTCTGGAAAGGGGAAAAGGGGTCAAGCTTACCTTTTTTCCAGCGCTGGGTGGGGAGCTCTCCGCCTCCGATCCGCCCCGTCGGCTGAATGCGCACGCGCGGCAAGAGCTGCGCGCGCATTCAGCCGGTCACATAGGAAAGCATCAATGCTTTCCTATGGACGCTGGCGTGCTCTCACTGTGAAAATCACAGTGAGAAGCACGCAAGCGCCTCTAGCGGCTGTCAATGAGACAGCCGCTAGAGGCTTTGGGGGAAGGCTTAACCCATTGATAAATATAGCAGTTTCTCTGAAACTATGTTTATAAAAAAAATGGGTTAACCCTAGCTGGACCTGGCACCCAGACCACATCATTAAGCTGAAGTGGTCTGGGTGCCTAGAGTGGTCCTTTAATTGGCAACACACATTCCTAATTAAAGGAACATTCTATGCACCAGCACATTTTTTTATAGCATTGTATAGTTTTGCCCTAATTGCCTTTTTGCATGCTTAATGTTATATTGTTTTTGCAGAAAACAAATTGGGGTGTTCTGCATATACAGTCATATCTCCCCTATGTTGATGGTTACTGTACCTGCATTTGTGATGTCTACTTATTTTCAGTCTGTTCTTCCTAAGCAAAGATTTGAAGGAGTTTTCTTTCATCTAATAGCTCTCATAGGTAGAAAGCTGATAACAAAATTAAGTCACAGAAAACCATATCTGAGCAGATCAGAGACTGTGCACAGACTGCTTTAAAAATTACAATATTAATCAGCCTCTACAGAGCTCAGAATTTCCACTCACTAACCATTGGTGTAGAAATTCACCCCTGGTGCCATGGACCCTTTAGACTCACAGTGGTGAGTAACTTTTAGGCATGGCTGGTAGTGTAAGACTTGAAATCTTGAGCTACTACATACTATGGAAACTAATGGGTAGTTCAAGATCTGTGTTTTGATTGAAACTACGATGCAAATTGATGTATAGATTGACAGTCTAGTATTGAGGCTCTCCAAAGAGAGTTGGATCCCGATCTGCACTTTATTTCTTGTAGTTCTTTGTTAACCACGTTCAACAGTTCAGACTCCATAGGCAATATTTAGAGGCTCGTGGTTTGAGCAGAACTGATTTGTATAGGGATTTGCACACAAAGGTATTTGAAAAGTGCAAATAATTGATTTTAAATTTGATATATATATATATCATATATGCAAAAAGGTGTCATTTCCACATTTAGTGGGAAGGAGCACTATAGGGTTAGGATACAAATATGTATTCCTAATGCTATGGTGCCCTGGTGGCTGTTTGGGCACCCACCTATAGGGAGGAAAAAAAGCAGTTTCTCCCTCCACGCTGCTGTTATGCTTCCTTGGATGAGGTCATACTTTCCCATAGGCGAACATTGGGAGTCTCCTGCACATGTCTGGCAAAATGCCATACTGCGCCAATGAGAAAATGCCTCTAGTGGCTGCCTGCAGAAATGAAACCCTACAATAAAAAAAAATCGCCGTTCTGCCTAATAGCAATGTTTTTAGTTATGTGGTTTAAATGGGGATGGGGGATTGGGGCTGATGGGGATACATAGCAATTAGACAATATCATTGACATGTAATAGTCTGTGTGCCTATAGTATACTCGTAATCAAAATCATACATCAGTCACTTGCACGTGCTGTATGCACACATGTGACTAGTTGTGCACTCACCTATACCTTCAAACATACTTTGCAAGAACCATTTTTGCAAAGACTGACTGTTTTATATTGCAGTCTTCAAAAGTAAAGTAACTGCACCCAGACCACTTCATTGAAAGAAGTGGTCTGGGTATCTTTGGTGTCCATTTAACCTGTGATTAGGACCCCTAATAAATCCCTATGCTTTCAGCAGGTTCTATTTGTTGAAAGTGTTAGTACTGCCTTCCACAGTGCACCAGAGACCCTTGAAACTGGAAAAGACACTAAGGTGTTTCTTGATCAATTTATGAGTTGATTATTCGTAGGTATCGCTATATTGCTAATGATTTCACACAGTGGATCATTATATTTTTATAATGATTGACATGCTTGGACAGTCACCAAAATATCCCAGGAGAACAAGTGATTGTCTCAAGACATCATTGTTTGGAGATCTCACCATGCAAGCAGCAATCTTAATGCAAATGTTGGTTCTGACAGCTCCGAGAACATAGGTGTCCGTATCAGAACTTTACTGACCTGTGAAAACTCTCCTAGACCGACTGCATGTCGGGAAATGCTGGCATTGTTTGTGTCTGCTCTCCTGCGTCCCTGTTCACCCTCAGCAATTAGCATAGATTATAGTCTTGCCCATTTCCTTCCCATTGTATCCATCTTTCATGAAACGTAACCTTTAACTTATATTATTTTTATTTTAAGGACGTAAGTGTTCCTCCAGTAAGAGGGAAGATTATTTAAATGTAATTGTATATAAAAACAATTAAGGAGATCCAAGTCTGTTTATCACTCACAGTAATTGTCAGTGACAGGGTGACTTGGAGCATGTATAGTTACTGTGCTATTTCCCTGAATCCACAGCAACATCCCTTTTTTTTTATAATGGTTTTATTTTTTTATTTATAAACAATAAATTCCTTAGTGTTAGGTGGACTAACAGACATGTATTTGCAATAAGACGCAGGGGAACAGAGGGTGTTGAGGGCCTTGCTCAGACGAGCTTACATGTACCTAATCTATACTTGAAGTGGTTGTAAGAGAGAGGTTTAGGGGTAAGTCTGTATATAAAGAATACACACAAAATGAAACTTTAACAATTCTCTAAAACCACATAATATGCAAAAGTGACACAGATGGCTAGTTAAAGTGTCTCACCTCAAACTTAATCAAATAGATCAGAAATATATAGAAAATAAGAACAGATTCTGGAAGAGGAACAGTAGGAGACAGGTAAGCTTGAGGTGACAGCCACTTTAGGTAATTCAGTTAAATGCATCATACATCTACCAACTGCCTATCTGAAAGCTGGGACATAAGCAGAATAACCTACTCCGAACGTTTCGCCATAAATCCTTTTTCAGGGGACTAGCATGTAATCGGTGTTTACATACAATACAAATGTAATATGGTGGCCAAACATGAGACCTTTTGCAATGTCGCAATTTTGTCCCTGTAATTTCACCTAAATGAGCAAAGGTTAAAAAAGTACATTTGTATTTGGGGTCCATGTGGGAGGGATCTAGCAGAACACAGATTTTAGTAATTTCTGCCTTCCTTTATGTATATGACCTGTAAGTGTGAATATAGTAGGACATTGAAATGTTCTTAAAAAAAAAAAAAAAAATGAGAACAAATGGATGAATCCATTTTCACATATTTTCTTTAGTTCCTCAATAGATGTCTTATTATAAGTCAACATGAGTGTGCTCCTCCCCCCCTTAATTTTTAGCATTCTAAATGAGTATTTATATATGTTTGGTATAAAAAGAAAGCCAAATATTTTAAAAACCAATGTATAATACACGTTTTTGCACTATATGAGTGCGAAGTAATGTACAAATGAACGAAGACAGCACAAAACTAAAAATGTATCTTGTACTTGAGTTGCATAACCAACCCTTGTCATAAAGGGGACAACGTGCTTACTGGAACAAATGCATGTACATGGGTTAAATACCCATTGAATCAACAATAGTAGCTGCAGGACTCAGTGTGAATGGCAACAATGTGTAGAAATATGTATCAACTCGTTATTACTTTACTCCCCATATGAGGGCAAGAAGAAAAAACGATAACTTAAAAGTTAATCTAGTAAGGGTTTTTGATACTTTGTAAAAAAACAAAAAACAATACATTTAAAGATCACTAGGAAGAATAGCCATATAGTAATCCTACTGAAGTAGAATACAGAGAACCATGTCATTTATAAAGTGTAGCTGACAGTTGTCTTGTGTAAAAAAAAGATTTTATTAACACATACTGTCTAACATGCACACATAAAAATGAATGACAGATACCCCAATTGAGGAGAGCAATGTTCGTTTGGTATACAGTCTGAGGCTACAAAATGGAATATCAATCTCTCACCGGCCGGACGAGATCGAGTGTAGACCAGAATTCTATTATTGTATTTATTTACCAGTAATAAAGGGTTTAAAATATGCAATTAGAATAGATACTATTTAAGAAGAAGAGAGAACCAAGAACGCCATCCTCTGAAGAAGTGATCGTATGATCATAGAACAGAATTCTATTATTGTATTTATTTACCAGTAATAAAGGGTTAAAATATGCAATTAGAATATACTATTTAAGAAGAGAACCAAGAACGCCATCCTCTGATGAAGTGATCGTATGATTACGAAACGCGTAAGGCGGCATTCTACACTGGTCCCCAGGAGAGCAAGCTGGAACGCATCCGAAGCCGCAGTGGAACGCACGCGTCTGACATCCAGTTTTTGACACCGCACGAGGAGGTCTACACTCGATCTCGTCCGGCCGGTGAGAGATTGATATTCCATTTTGTAGCCTCAGACTGTATACCAAGCGAACATTGCTCTCCTCAATTGGGGTATCTGTCATTCATTTTTATGTGTGCATGTTAGACAGTATGTGTTAATAAAATCTTTTTTACACAAGATAACTGTCAGCTACATTTTATAAATGACATGGTTCTCTGTATTCTACTTCAGTAGGATTACTATATGGCTATTCTTCCTAGTGATCTTTAAATGTATTGTTTTTTTTTTTTTTTTACAAAGTATCAAAAACCCTTACTAGACTAACTTTTCAGTTATCGTTTTTTCTTCTTGCGAGGCCTCATATGGGGAGTAAAGTAATAACGAGCTGATACATATTTCTACACATTGTTGCCAATATACAACATTTCTATCATTCACACTGAGTCCTGCAGCTACTATTGTTGATCCAATAGGTATTTAACCCATATATCCTTTAACCGTAGGTGGCGGTCATTTCTTGCAGTGACATAGTGTTTTTGATAACCATTTTTCAGGTCTCATTGCACTACCTTTATAGCTATACACCAGGGTATACTGGTGTTTACCTATTAGGTTTTTTAAATGCATGTACATGTTTACAAAATTAAAGGTATTTTAAATAGCACAAAGTGGTTTTTGCTATAGTTAATCTGTTAATAGATTCAGTAAGTGTAAAATCTTATTTTGTCTCCCAAGAATATATCGGTCTTTAATACAGTAAAGCATCACAATTATGTGCTGCCTGATTTTATCTTGCTGCCTCAGTTGAGTCTATTAGTTTTTTCAGATAAAACAGGAGTCTGTAGACAAGGGTTTTTATCCCCAAGAAGACATGTTTAAAAGAAAGCTGTTTTTTTAAAAAAAGTTTTTTTGCATTGTGGCAAAGAAAGCCTTGTAAGTGGACTTGAGGGAATCAACGAATTTGCATGAATATATCCCATTCCAGTAAACTGAAGTAACAAATCACAGGGTGGGACAAAATTTATAGTAGGATTTGACAGGTAAATGACTTGTTAGTAGTTTTATTTTTGTTGTTGTAACTACATAGAACTGAATCTTGGGAGATTCATCTTGGGTAATTTCGTGAAGGAACAGCGAATTAGCCAGAGAAAACAATGAATTTAATACATCAACTGATCGTGTCTGACGAAACTCATTTTTATTTAAATGGCTTAGTCAATTAACCAAACTGTCATTTCTGTGGTACAAATCTCTATACGTTAAGCATTCAGTGTATATAATCATTAAAATTAATTCATTAATAGAAAATAAAAAAAGCTAGTGACTCCTGAAACACTATTCTGAATTTTTTGCCCACCATGTATACCCATACCTGTTCTATTTCAAAGTATAGCTGCTGCTTTAAATGTGAAAAAGTGATTCTATAGAGCAGGGTTAGGCAACCTTTTAGCAGCGCTGTGCCAATATAGGATTGTGATGTCCCGTATCGTATTGGTCCTATTTTTTTAAATTGAACCGTGTATGCTGCCGTATTCTGCTTGTTATTTTTATTGAAATTGCTTTGTATCGTTGTATTTGTGCGTATATAAGCTATTATATTGTATATGTTCATTAGTAGTTTATGGTATTGTGTATGATACACTTGAATGTGGGCTGTGTATGAGGGCTGCTTGTGGAATTGTGTGTGTGTGTGGGGATGGATATGTCACATTGTGTGTTTGGTAGTGTGTGGGGGCTGTTTGGGGTATTGCATGTGAGAGGCTGCATGTGGGATTGTGTGCATGTATGTAGATTGTTAGTGGTGTTGCGTTTGTGGGGATTGTGTGTATGTTTGTGTGTGGGCTGTTCGTATTATTTGTATGAGGGGAGAGTTATTCTGCAGCTCTGTGTATATCTAGCAGTGTGGGTGGCTTCCCTGGGTTCCAGTGGGGACCAGGCTGGCCAGGTACAGGTCAAGGACAGGAGCTGCAACAGCAGCTGTGGGCTGCTCTACTACAGTGTGGATTCCCATTCACAAGTGCTTGGAGGAAGTGATCTGAGATCACTTACTCTACATTCTGCAATGCATAAATTGAGGATTGTCCTTCACCACATTTTCGTATTAGCAGATATCTGAAGTTTCACTGAGACTCCTGATAGGCCAGAGCCTGTTTGGCTCTAACAGCCTTGAGTGCCGTGGAAAGACACCTTGAGTGCCGTGCATGGCACTAGTGCCGTAGGTTGCCTACCCCTGCTATAGAGCATACAAAAAAGCATTTTTGTATGATGTTTGAGAGTCTCACACAATTACCGCCTCATTCCCTATATATTTTACAAATAGCTGCAGCTCTCTGTTAACTTTTAGCCATCACTTCCAAATTTCCCCCCTGCTATCTCTTGTCTCAAATTCCCATTATATGCTTTAGATTGTAAGCTCACGGGCTATCTAGCTAAGCACTTTGTTTAAAAGAGCTTCAATAGCTAGATCTAAGCTTAGACAGGTTCCTCTTCACCTTTTGTATAGGCCTGTGTATATTGTATGTTCTCCCCTAATTGTACAGTGCTGCGGAATTGGTTGGCGCTTTATAAATACCAGTAATAAATAAAATAAAATAAAAAAAAATTCTGGAAAGGAACATTATAGGCACCCAGTGGTCTTGGTGCCTTGCCCTGTTGTTTTAACCCTGCAAGTGAAAACATTGGCATTCTGCAGGAACAGCAATGTTTACATTGAAAAGTTGAAATACCTCAGGGGTAGGCAACCTTCAGTACTCCAGATGTTGTGCACTATGTTTCCCATGATGCTTTGCCAGCATTATGGCTGTCAGAGCATCATTGGAGATGCAGTCTGTAACATTTGGAGTGCCAAAGATTGGCTACCCCTGCTCTAGTACATGTTATACTATACTGCAGAAACTGCATTGTGAAACTATTTCAATCAGATGGTCCATTTGATTGGCGCATAGCCGCCTTTTGCTGCGAATGCACAGTAGTCTCCCAGTTCTTTCTTAGTTAATGATCTAAGCCATGGAGGCATGCTAGCAGTGAGGGTTGAAAGGTAAGTGTTTATCACCATTCAAGCCTTCACATGGCAGGGAAATCCTACTATAGATAAATTAAAACTATAACGTTTGGAATCCATGTTTGTTTTCCTTTAAGATAACATATTACTTTGTCAGAGGTAACCTAATGGCAGAACTTCAGATGATGTACAACTGCAATAGTCTGACGTTTGGCTAACTCCTGCTTTACATTCTGTGTATAGACTTAATCCCTTACAGATCACAGGGTCCTGTCTGAGCTCCACAAGCACTTTGGAATATTGCAAAGTGCATGATGCTTAGAGCTCCATCTGCCTACTCTCTTTTCTGATATTAGGCTTTAGTGCTGCCATTAAAAGATTGCCCATTAGGGTTGAATAGAGAAGTCTCTCTTCCAGTAAGGCTACTATGTTTAAAGAACATTTCTAAACATTCTGCGTGATGTTTGGACCTGCTGTTTGGGGATAAACTGGTTATCCCATAACCATCTAATGGACATGGGGGTTATATGATATTAGTCACCTTACACCAGAATAAGATGCTTCTGATTGGAATATACAAATGTAGCAGGGGTTGGCAACTTATGGCATTTGAGGGGTCTTTGCATGGCAGACTAGGCTGCCAGAAAGAGTCTGGAAGATCGGAGGGATATCACCCTAAACTGGCCTGACAGAGGTCCCAGTAGGACTTAATCAGTTACCTGCTAGTGCCTGTTTGCAGCCTGCAATTAACTCATGGTAACTCTTGGAGGTAGTTATCTCCGACCACTTCCTCCCAGTGCTTGTGAAGAAGAAACCACACTGTCTGCTGAAGCGCCTACACTTGCCATGTGCCTAGTTAGCCTGGTCCTCACATTACCCCAGGGAAACTTCCTAATGCTGTTAAATGGTAGGCACAAAGGATGGCTAAAAATAACAGCACTGTCAATGTGTGGTAGTGGTTGTTAGTGTGTTTATTGCAATTTGTAGTAGAGTGAATGTGTGTGTGTTTTAGAATTGTCTGTTTACCAGTGTGGTAATGGGTAACTGTATGCCCTGGTAGTGTGTATTGGAGGGGTTACCACATATACCACAATAATGTAAACTGCTTACACACATACGTGTTAGAACACAGCCCACGTATGCACAAATACAACCCCACAAAGTAGCTGCAGCACGCATGCATAAAGCAATACACACAAGTAATTAAAATAAAATAAAACACCCTCTGGATTTTACATTTTTATTTTTTACATAGTGATATGGATAGTAATGTATACATTCAAGTGGTTATAGTGCCGAGTCTTTGGTTGCCTTTTTTCCATTTGGTGTTAACGTGTTTTTTTTTTTGTTTTTTTTTAAACTTGTTTTTCAGATTTGTAAACCAGAACAAAGGGATTTATTTTTTTTCTTATTTTCCCCAAGTGGTAAAACAAGTCTTATAATTATTAGTAGTAGTATTAGTAGTAGTATTATTAGGATATTTATATAGCACCATCAAATTCCGCAGTGCTTTACAATGGGTGGAGGAACAGACATGTAGTTGTAACCAGACAAATTGGACACACTGGAACAGAGGGGTTGAGGGCCCTGCTCAATGAGCTTACATGCTAGAGGGAGTGGGGTAAAATGACACAAAAAGGTAAGGATAGTATTAGACTAGTGACAGTTGCAGAAGAGGAATCAGTCAGGAGCTATTAACAGTTTAATTGATACACTTTTATGAAGAAGTGGGTTTTTAACGATTTTTTTTGAAGGAGTGGAGACTGAGTGAGCATGTAACGGAGGAGGGAAGCGAGTTCCACAGATACGGTGCAGCCCTCGAGAAATCTTGAAGGCGAGCATCAGAGGTGGGAGTACAGACAGAAAATACACTTAAGTCTTCAGCAGATCGTAAGGGCCTAGATGGGACATACTTGTGTATAAGGGAGGATAGATAGGTGGGAGCAGCATTATGTAGAGATTTGAAAGCAAGAACCAGAATTTTAAATTGAGCTCTATATTTTATAGGAAGCCAATGTAGGGACTGACAGAAGGGTGAGGCATGGGAGGTGCGGGCAGACAGGAAGATGAGCCTCGCTGCCGTATTCATTATGGACTGTAACGGTGCAAGTTGGGAGCACGTAAGACCACTGAGAAGCGGATTATAGTAGTCAAGGTGAGAAAGGACAGTGGAACGAACCAACACCTTAGTCGCATCTGGCGTTAAGTAGTGGCAGATGCGCGCAATGTTTTTGAGATGGAAATGACATGATTTGGCGATAGAACATGAGGCTTGAAGGAGAGGTTGGAGTCAAAGAGAACACCTAGGCAGCGAGCCTGCGTGGTGGAGCTGATGGTAGCACCGTTGACTTGGAGGAAGACAGACACAGGAGTAACAACACTTGAGGGAGGAAAGACAAGAATTTCAGTTTTGGTCAAGTTTAGTTTAAGGAAGTGAGCAGCCATCCAGTTAGAAACAGCAGAGAGGCAGTCAGAGACATTAATTAAAAGGGACGGGGAGAGATCAAGAGAGGACAGGTAGATTTGCGTGTCATTTGCATAGAAATTATATTGGAAGCCAAAGGAGCTAATGAGTATAGCAAGGGAGGCAGTATAGATGGAGAACAGTAGGGGACCAAGGACTGAACCTTGGGGGACACCAACAGAGGAGTTGGGGAGAATCCGCCGAGCCAGAGAAAGAAACACTGAAAGAGCGTATAGTATTGGTAATATAGCGCCAGCTTATTCCGCAGCGCTTTACAATAAACGGGGAATTTGCCAAATGAGACAATAACAAAATGTAACGGGAACAATAGAGGACCCTGCTCAAATGAGCTTACAGTAGAGTATTAGAAGATTATGACTTTCTTGGTGCATAAAGTCATGCTTAAAGTTATTTTATTATTTATATAGCACCATCAGATTCTGTAGCGCTGTGCAATGGGATTTGCCAAGCTCTTGATGCTATGAATACGTATTGAATATATTACCGTATAAAAATGACTAAGGCAATACTGTATTCCACCAAGCGAACATCTCTCCTAAAAGAAGAACCAAACCAAAAAGAAAATACACTAATGTGTGTATGTATGTGTGTAGTTGTGATTTCTATTGGCATGTTTGCTAGTTTGAACAGGGAATGTTTTCAACTTTAAAAAAGAGCAGAATTTGGTAGAAGGTTGTAAGATCTTTGTTACAGCATTCGGTTTCGTTCTATATTTTTGTGTACCTATGTATTTTCAATACTTTAACGGAGGAATAATTGTTTAGGTGGTTTATGTGGCTTGTGGTTGAGAAAGGTGGTATTTAAAAAATAAAATAAAATAAATAAAAAAACATTTTACCATGTAAACCTTTTTTCTAACGCTTTATAACACTTCCTTTTTGCATGCAAAATAGCACAGTGGTTTAAATGGCAATCCAAAGTGCACCAACCTTTTCCTGCACAGGAAAGGCTGATCTTGTTGTTTGGGGTTTAAATACGTAGTCATTTGTACGTGCAAATATATGTAAACATGTTGCTTAAACTACTGTGGGATTTTCTTTTGCTTCTCCTCTGTGTGCATCTTGGGAATTCCTTTCAGTTGAATTGTGTTTTGAGACTGTTTCCACAGGCATTTGCAGGCACATGTGGAAAGTCTGTGTTTGTTTTTATTTATTATTTTTTTTTATATAATATATATCTCATGTCTCCTGTGCCTGGCTCTCATGTATGTGGACAGACCGTTCAGTTCTATCTGCCGGCACACTATAGATTAAAAAAAAAAGGTTTCTACAGTTCTTCCAGACTGCAGTCAAGTGTGTGTGTATGTGTGTGTGTATATATATATATATATTATATAATTTGACATTAATCAAGAGGGACGGGGAGAGGACAGGTAGATTTGCGTGTCATTTGCATAGAAATTATATTGGAAGCCAAAGGAGCTAATGAGTTTAGCAAGGGAGGCAGTATAGATGGAGAACAGTAGGGGACCAAGGACTGTACCTTGGGGGACACCAACAAAGAAGAAAAAATGTATTCTCATTTAACAGCTGACTGCCTGAAATGTAATATATATATTACATTTCAGGCAGTCAGCTGTTAAATGAGAATACATTTTTTCTTCTTCTAGTTGCCACATGTGAACAGACCTGCACCACAATAATCTATTGTATTCCATATTTCAGTGTAGTGGTTTAATAGAAAAGCCAGAGTTAGCGCATATCTTTGGTGAATGGTTTGAATAGTTGAATATGTGCCTGAACAAAATGCCTCTGGAAATGTACTTACAGTGAAGAATAGTGAAGTGCTTATTTTTTATATATATATATATATACACACACACACACTCTCTTCTCTCTGGAGAATTTTTTTTTTTTTTTTCCTGGACCATTTAATGTCAGACTCTATTTCTATATAAATACAATGTTAAACACAGGTCTGCACACCAGTCAAGCCATAAGACTTTCTTTCCCGACTGAAATCTCACATTTGCAGTGCTGTTACTACTGCAATGGATTCTGGGTGTTCATATGGAAATTAGTTAAACAAAGAACCACCTTTTTGCCCATTTGTTTCCACTTTATTCATGGATTTCTTGGACTAATATCTGCTGTATACAACATCCTTGACACACCACTCAGGAGGCGCTGCAAAGCCAGATAACCACTCGTGGACAGCTGTTTTGTCCTCGATGCAACTCATCAGCATGATGTTGGTTACTGGCTTGTTATTGAGGCTTGGAGTTACTTGTGTAACATAATCCAATAGTTATTGTGGGGAAAAAGTTATTGACAACCCATTCCACCTAAAGCCATTGCATAGTAAATAAATTGTTAAACACAGAGCTGCAACTATATAGATATATCCCAACGCATCAGACAGTGATGTCATATCCAGTTATTTTCTGTAATGAAGGGGAAATGCATGGGTAACCTCCCTGGAGTTGAGGGGCCTTCAAGGGACATAACACTTCCTAAGTACATGAGGAAAAAAAAAGCTTAGTGGATATACCCCTAATGAAACATGCATTTGATTAATAATATTTTAATTCAGGAATTCATTGGGAAGAACTGTTATTAGCAATAATCAGCATGTTTTTATGAAACATAGGTCATGTCAAACTAACCTAATTGCATTCTACGAAGAAGTATAGATCAGGGTGTTGCAGTGGATGTGATCTACTTGGTCTAGATGAATATTCTTGTTCTTGGGTAGAACATTGGCTTAAGGATAGAGTATGAGTTGTCATTAATGGTAAATTTTCAAGCTGGACAAAAGTGGTAAGTGGTGTCCCTCAGGGTTCTGTTTTGGGACCGCTTCTATTTAACATATTAATAAATGATCTTGAAATGGGCATTGGAAGCCATGTATCAGCGTTTGCAGATGACACAAAACTTTGTAAAGTAATAAAATGTGAGCAGGATATTTCCTTGCTGCAGAGGGATTTGGATAGATTGGGGGACTGGACACTAAAATGGCAGATGAAATTTAATGTAGAGAAATGCAAAGTTATGCACTTCGGGGTTAAGAATGCACAAGCAATTTACTCCCTAAATGGTAGTGAACTAGGGGTAACCACACACGAGAAGCATTTGGGAATCGTTATAGACCACAAATTAGGCAGCAATATGCAATGTCAATCTGTAGTTGCTAAGGCCAGTAAGGTTATGTCATGTATAAAGAGGGGCAAAAATTCTCGGGATGAAAATATAATTTTGCCTCTTTATAAATCGCTGGTAAGACCACACCTTGAATATGCTGTGCAATTTTGGGCACCTGTTCTAAAGAAAGCTATATCATGGCACTAGAAAAAGTGCAGACACGAGCTACAGCATTAAGCTGTAGTGGTTCTGGTGACTATAGTGTCCCTTTAAGAATTAAATTTGTGGTGTTGAAAAACCTTGCTCCTAACCTTTTTAATTGGCTCCTAGATTCCAAGCACATTTGGCAAGCACTGATCTAAAAGCAACTTTCAAAAGTTGCAGATCTCATCTGCAATCTTTACATACCCCCCTTCTAACACTCCATAGACTTTTTGTGGATGTCTAACCACAGACTTTCCAATGCAGCTCAATGAGAAGTTTTTACAAGGTATGTGATCTGGGCAATTGCTGCCTTTTGAGTTTAGCTCCACTGAGCTAAGCAAAAGGAAGTGACAGGACCAGTTGTTGGAAAAGGGGGTGTAACAAAGGTAAAGGGACATAATAGTTACCAAAGCAACCTTAGTTTATTGAAGCAGTTTTGGTATATAGATTATGTCCCTGCAGTCTACCTTCAAAGTTCTCTGCCATCTAGGAGATAAATCACTTTGTTTATGTAGCCCTGGTCACACCTCCCTGCATGTAACCTACAGAGCCTTCCTAAATACATCCTGTAAAAAGAGATCTAATGTTTACATTTCCTTTATTGCACAATTGGTTTTTAATTTGGAATGTATTATCTCCTGCACTTGTAATAGCTTGATAGCCCTTGCAGGAACCTCCTGTGTGTGAGTATAGTTCAAATTACAAAGCAGGAGATAAAAACGTCTAAAGCAAGTTACTATCTGATTGAAAATTAAACCTTTTCCTTTAAGCAGGCTGTGAGAGTCACATCCATCGGAGGTGTGGCTAGGACTACATGGATATAAACAAAAGTAATACAATTACAAGCCCCTTGTCAGCCATCCCCCACACCACTTTCAGATAGTAATCCAGTTTAGGTCAAATTTTATATTGATGCATTAGTGTTAATGCAAAGAAAGTTTTGAAAGATCTTTTAATACAGCATTGCAGATATACAGTCCATGAATGGCAGTCACTGTGACCCACCACGCAAAAATGCTTCTCAACACTAAGCGTTGAATGCTTCATAATTTGTGAATATTCCCAAGTGACGAGCTTGGTGTCAGCTCGACCTGCTGTTTGTACTTGCCCACCTGCCAGGTAACCATCTACCTCCCACAATATATCTGCAGCTCTTAATGGTTACGTTAGGATAATGCATGCGTACACACAGCAAGCTGCCTGCAGCGTCCTAAAGCTGTGTCCTGCGATGCATGCTAGTGAACATGACCAGATACAATTATTTTAGTCAAGCCAAAGCAAGTCTACTGAATGTTTACTAGACAGCCACTTAAGTTTGGTCTTACAGAAAATGTAAATGGTGCTGTATCTGTGTGTTACTGCAAGGATATTTGCACAAAAACCACATTGGTAACCTGAAGTGGGTTTGGTGCTTTTTATTAAACATTGCGATGAAGCAGTCATGATGGGGCAATCCCTCAATGCTTATAAGAAGATTCTTGTTTTTTATGTAACCATTCTTTAATGGCTTATGAAGCTGTAACATATAATGTATAAAATAAGTGTTCACACACTTCTTGAATCATACTATCTCTTATTTTGCTTGCTATTGTAAATAGTAAACATTTCTTTCTCTATATGCAAATCTGCTTCATTTTCTCATGTTTTATTTAAGACTTTTTCATGACCACTTCGTTTCAGTGTGGATCTCTTTTTTGGAGGTTTGTTTTTTTTTTGTCAGATAAAGAAAAGATGAAGCCTTAGGGGTCAAGCAAAGCTTAGTCCATTTATATGTTGATTTCGGGATCATGTGGGTATAAAGGGTGCTGAACCCTAAATAGTACAAGAAAGGTTGCCTAAGAGGGTGAAAGAGTGAAGGGTGACCTGCCTTTCCTCTAACACTCCCCCTAGGTATACCCACAGTAGTGAAAATAACTCATAGGGTATGAATAGAGTAAAAATTAAAAACTTATGTTTATTGAATTCTATTTAAAAATCTCCTTTTAAGGACAAAAATTAATGAAATAGGTGAAACACACAGTGTTGGTGAATTTAAAAAGGAAAGGTTACCACTAGTGGATATATAGAGGCTTTATCAATTTGAGCTCCTATCAGATACTATCCAACTAAGTGCAACTTATTTACTAGCTTTTGACCTTTATCTCTTAAATATATTCTTGACTATTGTGTCTATTGTAGAAGTCAATTCATAAGTAACAACTTACAGTTAGTTACACTTCTATATACAAGAGATTACCATATTTTATTGTATAAATCAATTTATTAGTAACCACTTAGTTAGTTACATATACAAGAGACTGTCTAGACTGCATCGAACCTTTCCTTTTTAAATTCACCAACACTGTGTGTTTTACTTATTTCATAATTTTTTTGCCCTTAAAGAGATTTTTTAAATAGAATTCAATAAACATAAGTTTTAAATTTTAACTCTATTCGTACCCTATGAGTTATTTTCACTACTGTGGGTATACCTAGGGGGAGTGTTAGAGGTAAGGCAGGTCGCCCTTCACTCTTTCACTCTCTTAGGCAACCTTTCTCGTTTTTTTTTGTTTTTGTTTGCTTAGTTGCTTTGCTTTGGATCAGTCCACTTTGGCATAAGGACCCACGTTAAAATTGTGTTCTGAAAGTTTGGATTAAACTTGAAATAACTGTATTTGTAAGGTGGTTTCTTACATATTTATGGTGTATGTTTGCATTGTTGACTTTTTTTTTTTTTTTTTTTAGAGATATAGCTAATAGAGAACTTTTTTATTATATAATGGGAATAAAATAACACGTCGTAGCTATGTTTGACGGCTTTTAACAGATCAACTTTTTTTTTTTTTCTTTGCATGTCCCTACTTATGTCTGTTTAAAATTCCTATTCATTTATTTGTGGTTATGCTTTGTAACTGCTCTGTATTCATGTTTCTAAATGCTAATCCGCATACCTTTCTCTTCTCCCCTCCCCCCCACCTCCATTAGGTAAGAAGTGGATTGAATTCATTTTCCAAGCACAGCAAGCATGTCCTCTATCTTACCATTTACTCCACCTGTTGTGAAGCGCCTTTTAGGATGGAAAAAGTCCGCCAGTGGTACCAGTGGCGCAGGTGGTGGTGAGCAGAATGGTCAGGAAGAAAAGTGGTGTGAAAAGGCAGTGAAAAGTTTGGTGAAAAAGTTGAAGAAAACAGGACAGTTGGATGAACTTGAGAAAGCAATCACTACGCAGAGCTGCAACACAAAATGTGTAACAATCCCAAGGTACACCTTTAAGTATTCTGTGTGTTATCAATGGTGTTTGTTCCAAGGGAAATTCAGACTTTGGGGGTTTATTCACTAAACAGTGAATTGTAAAACATTAAATATTGCAAAATTCACACCTTCAAACTAGTGTTTGATCTTTATAGTTGGTTTAGTTACTGCTTTGTTAATAAAACCCCTTAGTTATTTGTTTTCACTAGTGAGCAACATGATGTCAAACAAGGCGTTGCAAATGCTAACCAGGATAAACATTTAAAGCTATGACCAGCATATCGCTCTTTGTAGCATTCATTTTTGTATGTGAAATCCGTTTTAATACAAATGTACTGGTTTTATTTTTAGATCAAGACACTCAAGAAAAGCTGACTTTATTGTTATTAACTTCAATCTTAGTATTTCCTTGGTCATCACTTCAGTAACACTATCAAACTTGTTCTTATTAAACACCATTTGGACTCTAGATGTAATGTGGCTGTTTGGATTTGATGTGTGTGTGATGGCAGAGGGGGTTCAAAAATTGTTGGACAAATTGACAAAAGTGAAGCTGTCACTATAGAAACCAATACAGTTGACCCCGTTGATTACTGAACTTTATCATTCTGTTATGTCATATGGTCAGTGATGGCTTTATTATATATGATTTTGTATGTAGAGATATGTTTTATAAAAAAATGTTTTTGTATTTCACTGACCGGTTAAAAAAACTTTGAATAGATTTTGCTTTTCCATTCACTTACCCTCCAGTTTTACTTGAAATCATTGTCAATCATTGATATTACATCAAAAATGTACTATCTTGTAATGTATCTTAAAAGGACACTGGAATGGATTTACTCTTTTAAAAAAACAAAAAGAAAACTGTTTTGCTACAGCAATAATAACCCTATTAAAAAAAAAATCACGTGTTGAAAGATCTCCCCACCAATTTATTCCCTGGCCTCTCATAGGCTTCTACTTTATACCTAGTGAGAATGTATTTTGTCTTGCCATCAGCTGCTCACTAATTTCTTTTATGAATCCATGGAATGCTGCATGTTTAGTGTATCCTTGAGTGGCATCTCATTTCTGAAATACAAACTACTCAAGTGAATAAATGAGACACAGCTATTGGCTGCGTTGTGTCTGCACATTGACCAAACACATCAGATGTGTGACAAATGACAGAGTTACTTTCTATTTAAAATTGTGGATTGTGTCTTACCTGCTGATGTTCATTCTTTTAAACTTTGCGAGGGTAGAGCCTTTTTTTTTTTTTTTAAAAAAAAAAAAAAGAAAATGTAGCTTTTATAAACGATAATTTTGTTCATTCATTTTTTCCAAATACAAGATTAAAGCAAAGTGCTGGGAGTTTCAGAAAGGAGCTGATTCTTTTACAGATGGGAAAAGTGCCATTGTAGTAGTTAGATTTTTATTAATATAGTAATTCCCAAATTACAAATTGACTTTAACTGCCAACCCGATTTAAACTGTCCTTCTCCCTTAATTTGTTTTAACTAGAATAAAATTGGCATCCAGCACCTGACATAATAGGAAAATGTTTGGTACCTGGTAGGAAGTATTCAGAATTGTATGTAAACTACACATTTGCATGACAATGATGTTTAAATGGAATGCTCCAAGCACCACAACCACTACAGCATGCTATAATGGTTATGGTGCCTGGAAGGCCTTGGCTACCACATTGTAAGTTGCCAAATAGTTTTAAAATGGTTTGACTGCTTACTTTGGGTCTGACAGGCATTGCACCCTGTCTCCACAACTTCAGCCAGAGAATCAGAAGTTTTCTATCTGAGCTAACAGAAGCTCCTAAGCAGGATGTTCCCGTTCTCTGGCTAAGGTAGTGGAGGTAGGGGTCGGCTTCAGTGGACCCCAGGTTAGAAGTCAAACTGTTGACTCATTACAATGGGTGTTGCCAGGAAGCTCCTGGCACCATAGCCACTACGGCACGCTTGGAGTGTTCCATTAATTTGGTTAATTTTTATTTTAAAAATCCTAACATTGTTATTTTTAACCATCTGTTAATTTATTTTTGAATGGCAGGGCCTGTTTATATTACCATAATATACAAACATTAAGATGAGTGGTAGTATTGGTGTTGTAGCAACCGGCAGATAATTTCATGTTGAACAAATACTTGTTGGCAAAACTGTACAGACTGTTTCTTTTAAATAAATATTTATATATAGCTTGTCCACTGTGGCAGAGGATTCCCCTCCCCAACCCCTTTTTTGTTTCTTCTTTTTTGTTATTACTTATATGTTGAGTAAGAGCTGAGGAACAACAATGCCCAAGCTCTTACTCAACATACAAGTAATAACAAAACAATGAAATCCTATTTCTTGTGATCATATTCCTTGTGTAGCATTCGTAAATGAGGCTCAGTCACTTTCAATTACATTATTATTATTATTATTGGTATTATTATTGGTATTTATATAGCACCAGCATATTCTGTAGCGCAAATAAATTAGCTCAGTGGGCAAATGCATAATCAGTACAATCTGTTCAACCCTTGTGGGTTGCAGGGTTGACTCAGCCCTTCATTCCTCTGAGGTAGATAAAATGAGTACCATTAAATTGGGTAATAGCAACATCCTGGATGTTGGGCAAAAGTAACATCCCCAGGACGTACTTTGAAACCAGAGCAATCTGAATGTACCTTTCCTGGTTAAATACTTCCTTATAAGGGCAGAGTACAGAATATTTGATAGAGTCCTAACCTCAACATCTGAGGAAAGGGATTTAGGGGTGATTATTTCTGATGACTTAAAGGACCACTATAGTGCAAGGAAAACATACTCGTTTTCCTGGCACTATAGTGCCCTGAGGGTGCCCCCACCCTCAGGGACCCCCTCCCGCCCGGCTCTGGAAGGGGGAAAGGGGTAAAAACTTACCTTTTTCCAGCGCTGGGCGGAGAGCTCTCCTCCTTCTCTCCTCCTCCGTTCCTCCTACTGGGCTGAATGCGCACGCGCGGCAAAAGCTGCGCGCGCATTCAGCCGGTCACATAGGAAAGCATTCATAATGCTTTCCTATGGACGCTTGCGTGCTCTCACTGTGAAAATCACAGTGAGAAGCACGCAAGCGCCTCTAGTGGCTGTCAATGAGACAGCCACTAGAGGATTAGGGGGAAGGCTTAACCCATTCATAAACATAGCAGTTTCTCTGAAACTGCTATGTTTATGAAAAAATGGGTTAACCCTAGCTGGACCTGGCACCCAGACCACTTCATTAAGCTGAAGTGGTCTGGGTGCCTAGAGTGGTCCTTTAAAGGTAGGCAGACAATGTAATAGAGCAGCAGGAAATGCTAGCAGAATGCTTGGTTGTATAAGGAGAGGTATTAGCAGTAGAAAGAGGGAAGTGCTCATGCCATTGTACAGAACACTGGTGAGACCTCACTTGGAGTATTGTATGCTGTACTGGAGACCGTATCTTCAGAAGGATATTGATACCTTAGAGAGAATTCAGAGAAGGACTACTAAACTGGTTCATGGATTGCATGATAAAACTTACAAGGAAAGGTTAAAGGAACTTAACATATATAGCTTGGAGGAAAGACGAGACTGGGGGATATGATAGAAACATTTAAATACATAAAGGAAATCAACGCAGTAAAGGAGACCATATTTAAGAGAAGAAAAACTACCACAACAAGAGGACACAGCCTTAAATTAGAGGGACAAAGGTTTCAAAATAATATCAGGAAGTATTACTTTACTGAGAGGGTAGTGGATGCATGGCATAGCCTTCCAGCTGAAGTGGTAGAGGTTAATACAGTGAAGGAGTTTAAGCATGCGTGGGATAGACATAAGGCTATCTTAGATATAAGAGACTAATGAAAGTGTTTTAGAAAATTGGGCAGACTAGATGGGCCGATTGGTTCTTATCTGCCGTCACATTCTATGTTTCTATGTCAAACTCAAAGGCTAACACAGGCCAAATAAACAAGGTTTACGTTCATGTGGGCTGCAAAAAAAAACCCTTAAGTTTTCATAGAAATGTAGGTTTATTTTGAAAAGTACAGTATAAAAAAGTTGCCTAACTGACACTGGACGCCCTGGCGCTCGTAGGGCTTCAAAGTAAACAAAAGAGCAAATTTATTTTAATGAGACGTGCATTTGCATATCACCAAAGTTTCAGTCCAACTATCCCAATCTAATATACAGCCTCATTCTAATACATTGCCCACAAATCCAATACACTTCCCCCTCCATCCAATCAAATAACAACCCCATAATCTAATTTACTGCCCCCCCCTTCAACCTATCTAATAAACTGTCCCTTAATCTAATACTGCCCCCACTCTAAATACATTGCCCCCCTACCTCCCCCAATTTAATAACTGCCCTTTCCTTCCCCCAATTTAATACACTGCCCCCTCCCTCCTCAAATACAGCCCCGCTCCCTCAAATTAATACACTGGCCCCTCCCCCAAATTAATACTGTTCTCCCTCCCATTTTTAACACTACACAGGAAGGTCTCTGCAGCCCCTCTTCCCCTACCTTAAAGGACCACTGTAGGCACCCAGACCACTTCAGCTTAATGAAGTGGTCTGGGTGCCAGGTCCAGCTAGGCTTAACCCATTCTTTTATAAACATAGCAGTTTCAGAGAAACTGCTATGTTTATGAATGGGTTAAGCCTTCCCCCAATTCCTCTAGCGGCTGTCTCATTGACAGCCGCTAGAGGCGCTTGCGTGCTTCTCACTGTGAAAATCACAGCGAGAGCACGCAAGCGTCCATAGGAAAGCATTGATAATGCTTTCCTATGTGACCGGCTGAATGCGCGCGCAGCTCTTGCCGTGCGTGCGCATTCAGCCGCATGGGAGGAGGATCGGAGGAGGAGAGCTCCCCGCCCAGCGCTGGAAAAAGGTAAGTTTTAACCCCTTTCCCCCTTCCAGAGCCGGGCGGGACTATAGTGGTCCTTTAAGATGAGCCGCCCGTCCTCCAGTTCCAGCTCTGCACTTCTCTGCTCAAGCAAGCCAGACGATCCTCTGGCACCGCAAGCGGGAGTGAAGGGAGAGTGGCTGGTCTGACAGCCACTCTACGCTTTTGTGGCCGTGGGAGGGAAGACAAGAATCAGACAGGAAATATCTTTCCTGTCTTGTGGCTGGTTGCAGTCACAGCACAAAACAGGCCCAGGGCAGAAGGGCCGCAAGTATGACAATGCTTGCTGTAGCGCTTTACAATATTATCTGAAGGGGGAGATTTTACAATAAATGAGACAATTCTGCACTCAGATCTTTCTATGCTTTTATTCAGTGTTGAGGAGCCAGTTGAAGTACAACTGTTCTACTGTTTAAATCACATCACATTTAGTGGTTTGCCATGGGTTTCATGCATTTATGAGCCTGAGCGCACAGTCTTTTTAATAGGGATGTGCATGGGCCAAGAATTCAATTCGGCTCGGAAATTCGGGTAAGTAAAAAAGAATTTGTCTGCCCTAACCACTTGTTTTGACACTTTTCAGAAATCCGAAGCACTTCAGATCTTTGGCAATTCGAACATTCGTAAGCATCCAAATGTCCAAATTGTGCGAAATTTGTCCGAATCTACATTCGGAACGAAACAAATTGCACATGTCTGTTTAAGAGAGTGGGCCAAGATGTAACTTTCATCTACATTATATCATTTGAAGTGAGGGGTGGACAGTGAATTAACCTTTTTTTTTTTTATATATTCTGTTCTAATTCTACATTTAAAGGAACACTATAGGCACACCAAAACAACTTTAGCTCATTGAAGCAGTTTTGGTGTATAGATTATACCCCTCAATTTCCTCTTGTATGAGTAAAAGCACTTTGTTTATGCAGCTCTAGTCACACCTCCCTGCATTTGCACAGCCTTCCTAAACACTTCCTGAAAAGAGACATGTAATATGTATACATCCTTTATTGCATGGTCTGTTTAAATTAGAATATATTCTCTCCTGCGCTAATAATCTAGACCCTGTTAATCTAGAGCAGTGGTTCCCAATCCAGTCCTCAAGTACCCCCTACCAGTCCAGGATTTGGCTATTACCCTGTTGTGTGTAAAGGTTTATTTATTTTTTCCTAAAAACACCTTGGACACAACTGGGTAATCCCTAAATTCTGGACTGTTAGAAGTACTTGAGGACCTAGACCTATGTGTGATTAAAGTCGAAGTTACAGAGCAGGAGATAAAAACATCTAAAGTAAGTTACTATCTGATTGAAAGCAGAACCTTTTTTTCATGCAGGCTGTGTGAGTCAGAGCCAGGAGAGGTGAAAAACAAGTGATACAACTCCTTAATGGCAAATAATTGAGCAGTGAGACTGCATGAGCATGTTCTGTTCTCTTAAACTTCTTCATTAACTAAAGTTGTTTTGATGCCTATAGTGTCCCTTTAAGATTTCACACCATTTTAGCTCTCCCATTTTCCAATCATTCTGTGTCATTATTTCCTCTCTGTACACATCTCACACACATCATGCCAGTACCCTCCATGTCAATTCCCTATTCTTGTTCTGCATGCTAGTATTCATTTCCAGAACATTTCTCTTCACCACACCAATCCACTCTGGCCACTTGTGAACTCACATTAGTATTTGTTACATGTGTCCTCCCCTACATAGGTCTCTGTTAGTCATCTGGATAGCTGTTGGTGCTTGGTGGTTCCTGAAGCCAGGAATGGCTGCTGTTGATGTCATGTGACCCAAACCCCATAACATTACTCATTGCTATATACAAGTGAGTGCTACGTCTGGTGACACTCCTACCATCACCAATTTATTTCTCTCTTTTAGGGAGAGTTTCAAAATTCCTTCCCCCCCTAAATTGTTTTTGGGTAGAAAATATGCTTCAACGCTAAATCGGAGTTGTGTAATACTATGCTGGATGGTACCTTGTTACCGTGGAGACTGGAAAGAAATGACCTAGTGACAGACTCTCAGCAGGACAGCTAATGCTTTGTAGACCTTTGTCTGTGAAGCTGTTATCTGCACTAGTAGTTCATGGCCACTTGAATTTAAAAATAAATCAGTTGATTTGTAAAGTATAAACCAGTTAAACAAACAATGGAACCTGTATCGCTTACACATGTATGCATGATTAGACATTTTCGCTATTTTTATGCAGGTCGTGATTGCACATGCAAAAAGCCTTTTAAGTTACACACAGCATTGAATTTAACAGTGCAGACATTCTATTGTGCTAGCAACTGTATAGTGTTCTCTGGCCCAAGTGCAGTATTTTTGATTTTTCATGTTATTACTATCTTTCACTCTGATATATAATCATCTGAATTGTTAATGCAAGCATGTCTGTTAAACTATGCACTACAAAAATAAATATAAAAAAAAAAAAAAAAAAATTTTTTTAAATTTCGGTAAATTTGACCCGTTTTTGGACGAAATTTAGGTGCATCCCTAATACACAATGTGATTTGTTCGTGACAGGTTGGCACTCCACTATAATAGAGAAAAATAAATTATATATTCCTACCTGGTCAAAGAAAAACTCCAAGTTGGACCACAAAACATGGCAAACGGGGCTAAATGCAATACATAAATCTAACCTAGTTTAGAGAAATACAAGGAAGGTACGAATCTGTAGGTCAGGATAATTGGAAGAGGTGAAAAAAACTAGGTAACCTTATGTTCTTCTGTAAGAACTAGGAATTAATACTACTTCGTTACACCATACCCATGGAACAGAGACCGCAAATCCCTACAAAAGAAATGTGGAATTCAGGACTCCAAGGTGGAAATGTGGTAAGTAATAATAGATATGGAGGTTGAGATCAGCATACTGAGTGTAGTTCCTGGCTAAGAAGAGCCCAGATACTAACTCTACAAAGAAGCTAGTTACATTGGCTCACTAAATGCTAGTGCCTACTGAACACCAGTCCATAGACATGTGTAAACATAAACCAATGCTTTAGGACTGGTATTCGACAGGCTTTAGCGTGCCGGGGTTATTGGCTTCTATGTAAAGTTAGTATGGCTCTTCTTAGCCAGGAATTACACACAGATCCCAACCTCTATATCCGTTATTACAGCCCATTTTCCACCTTGGAGTCCTGGATTACACATTTCTTTTTTGTAGGGATTTGCAGTCTCTTTTATATAGCTATGTAGGTACACCCTTGTTTTATGTTGTACCAAAGTAGAATCAGTAATTTATGTAGAATATATGGCTAGCTTTATCCCAAACCCCCTCCAAATACTCTGGTCTACAGATTCGTATCTTAATTTACATTTAGCCCTGTTTTGTCATGTTCTGTGGCCAAGTATGGATTTTTGTCACTAAATGTGTATATATATGTGTATTATTTTTATTTATTTTTTTGTAGCGTCAGTCTGTCTCTAACAATCACATTGTGTATGGCCTTCACCCCTCCTAGGTGAAGATTATCCAGCTGTCCACCTATCGTTTTGCACACAGGTCCACTTATCTTATGCAGACACTTATATGTCCCCTCCATTTGTCTTCAAACTATTCTATAAAATTTTTCCTCAGTCCTACCTGCATCTGGACTTTGTGCTCAGTTATCAGTAGTTGTCTTATGTTTTATATGGGCCATGCTGATATCAGGATTGAGGGTTTAATGACTTTCCTTACAGGTTTTCCTCACAACACTTTCTCAATGACTTAGGACAGTAACCTTAAAAATTCCTTAAAAGGGCTTTCTTCCCTCAAAACAACTTTAAAACCTCAACCATGGACTCTGGCTCCAAAATAAACTTCACGTAGATGAAGTGTTACTCCAAGCACCATTACCACTTCAGTGATTTGTAGTGGTTGTGGCCTCTGGAGTCTGTATGTGTTTTGCTATGAAGTGCTAAACAAATGTAACTCCACCTTTGGCACAGTCATTAGGTTGTCCTCAGCTTTTCATTTGACAGAATGTCAGTCATTGAATGCAAAAGGTCAGCTGATGCTCTCCAATAAACTGCAGCATCCATGGCTTTACTCTAACTGCATCAGAGCCTGTTGGGGACTCATTTAATGGGGCAAACCGTTGCTAATTGGTTTGACCTTTTACCAGGGAACCAGGCTTTGGTACTTCTGTCAATTGGCATCACAAGTCTTGCCCCCGCCAGAAGAGGGATTAAACTCCATATAATTAAAGTGGATTCAGTCCAACAATTAAAGGACCACTATAGTGCCAGGAAAACATACTCGTTTTCCTGGCAATATAGTGTCCTGAGGGTGCCCCCCACCCTCAGGGTCCCCCTCCTGCTGGGCTCTAGGGGGTGGAAAGGATTAAACTTAACTCTTTCTCCAGCGCCGGGCGGGGAACTCTCCTCCTCCTCTTCGGCTGAATGTGCATGCGCGGCAGGAGCCGCGCGCGCATTCAGCCAGTCACATAGGAAAGCATTCTCAATGCTTTCCTATGGACGCTGGCGTCTTCTCACTGTGAAAATCACAGTGAGAAGCGCCTCTAGCGGCTGTCAATGAGACAGCCACTGGAGGCTGGATTAACCCATAGGTAGACATAGCAGTTTCTCTGTAACTGCTATGTTTATAGAAAAAAGGGTTAATCCTAGATGGACCTGGCACCCAGACCACTTCATGAAGCTGAAGTGGTCTTTGTGCCTATAGTGTTCCTTTAATTGCATTTGGCAGCTGACCTATAGATGCAGCAAATGTCTTGTTTACTGTCTCTTCTTGTATTCCAGGTTGTGTAACTGTGTCTATTAAATTCTTTTATTTGCTATATGGCTGCACAAATATTGGAAGAAAATACCAGAGTTCAAATGGGATCATGCAATTTGTAATCTAAAAATACAAATTATTCTCTCAAACCTCCCTTGGCATTGTAATTACAGACTGTTTGCATATGAATAGGGGATTCCTTTCTAAATAGTGAATTCATAAACAGATTGCAAAATTTATATAAAAGAAAGTAACAAAACTAGTCTATTGCAGCGTAGCCCCTTAGTGTCATACACAAATTCATTTTGCTTGGGCCTAAGTGACTAGAGCAACTGTTGGCATTTTAATTGTATTTTTCAGGCATACCTTCACTTTGTTGTGCACTTTTATTAAATGGTGTTTAACCCCTTAAGGACAGAGCCAAATGTACACGTTGTGAACAAAACAAAATGTAAACAAAACCTGGCATTTGCTCTACATGTCTGTCCAACCCCATAATTCACCTCTTTCATAGTAAATGCACCCACCCTTATTATACATCATTTTATTCAGGGGAAACAGGGCTTTCATTTAATATCAAATATTTAGCTATGAAACATAATTTAATCTGAAAAACATGGGAGAAAATAAGATTTTTTTTTTTTTTTGATTTTTTTTTAGTTCTACATGACATTTTAACTGTCAATGTCATAATACTGTTTGCTTTTACTGCAATAAAATACACATATTTGTATTCAGCAAAGTCTCACGTGTAAGACAGTACCCCCTATGTACAGGTTTTATGGCGTTTTGGGAAGTTACAGGGTCAAATATAACACGTTACATTTGAAATTTAAATTCGCCAGATTGGTTACGTTGCCTTTTAGACTGTATAGAAGCCCAGGAATGAAATTTACACCCATAATGGCATACCATTTGCAATAGTAGACAACCCAAGGTATTGCAAATGGGGTATGTCACAAACACTGGCCAAAGTTAGCGTTAGTATTTGTTTGTGTGGGAAAAATGCAAAAACCGCCAATTTTGGCCAGTGTTTGTGACCAAGTGGCTACTAAAAAAGACTTGACATACCCCGTTTGCAATACCTTGGGTTGTCTTCTTTTGCAAATGGTATGCCATCATAGGGGTAATTTCCATTCTTGGGCTACCATAGGGTCTCAAAGGCAACCTAACCAATCTGGCAAATTTTAATGTGAAAAAAATGAAACATAAGCCTTATATTTGACGCTGTAACTTTTGAAAACACCATAAAACCTGTACATGAGGGGTACTGTTGTACTCGGGGAAACTTCGCTGAACACAAATATTTGTGTTTCAAAACAGTAAAAAGTATCGCAGCAATAATATCATCCGTGTAAGTGCTGTTTGTGCGTGAAAAATGCACAAAAAGTCACTTTTACTGGCGAAATCATCGTTGTAATACATTTTACTGTTTTGAAACACTAATATTTGTGTTCACCGAAGTCTCCCGAGTAGAACAGTACCCCCCATGTACAGGTTTTATGGTGTCTTGGAAAGTTATAGGGTTAAATATAGTGCTAGCAAATTAAATTCCCTTTACTTTCGGCATGGGTTGTCAGGCAGGTCCCGCTAATTGTAATTAATTAAGATACCTAATTATGTAAAAATATTACATAAATATATATGTAGAATTAATGTGTGTGTGTATGTGTATGTGTGTATGTGTATGTGTGTATGTGTATATATATATGTGTGTGTGTGTGTGTGTGTGTGTGTATATATATATATATATATATATATATATATATATAGTGTATGTATGTGAATCTATATGTGTGTATATATATATCTATAGTGATATATACGTATATATATAATTCGTTCTACATGTATTTTGATATAAATATATTTATATATTATCACAATACAGTTAGAACGAAATAACACACATCTATATATTTTTTAATTAAATTTTTTAACGTATTTAAATTTTTTATATTATATATAACAATAATTATATATATTTAATCAGTATGTCTGTGTAATTTGATATTAATATATATAAAATTATATATATTAATAGTAAAATACACCTAGACTGTGTGTGTGTGTGTGTGTGTGTGTGTGTATATATATATATATGTGTATATATATATATGTGTTCAAGTAGAGATTGTAGCCGTATTAGTCCAGTGATGTAGATGTAAAAAACAGATAAAATTCTTATCTTGTAATACCTTTTTTATTGGACTAACAGAATTTTTTAATGACAAGCTTTCGGGAGAACCTCCCTTTCTCAAGTCTGAAGCATTTCTTCAGACTTGAAGAGAAATGCTTCAGACTTGAGAAAGGGAGGTTCTCCCGAAAGCTTGTAATTAAAAAATTCTGTTAGTCCAATAAAAAAGGTATTACAAGATAAGAATTTTATCTGTTTTTTACATTATATATATATATATATATATATATATATATATATATATATATATATATATATATATATATATATATATATATATATATATATATATTCTAAGTATATAATTTTTTTTTTATTTTTTTTACACTTTTAACATTTTATTTTATTTCCAGCCAGCAGGGGGACCACCTGTCATTACAGGCAGCCCCCCTGCTGGCAATACAGAAGCCAGCTATCCCGGCCATGTGATTGTGAGGTCCTCGCAAGGACCTTACTCTCACATGGCTGGGGGGGGGGGGCTTCAGGACGTCGGATGTGCCACAGGGGGCTCCCTGCGAGTCCCCCCAACCGCGATCGCCGGCGACCGGATAAGTACAAAAAAAAGGAGGGCGTACTATTATTATTAGCTAATAAATAATGATGGTGGACTGTCTTGATGGCAAAAATAAATTGCAATGTTTTGGTGTGAACCTTTATCAACATTAGTGTTCTGTTTGAATTAATTATATCTATCTATATATGTTTTCAAGAAGTGTTTTTACCAATCCAAACTATTACATCAACAACTCAACCCTTTCTGGGTCTTCATCGAGATTTTTTTGAAATAGTAATGTAATATTTTGTGTTGTTAAATATACTTTTTGAAAACCTACATAGATCTCTCTCTTTTCTCCCCCCCCCCCTCCCCACAGGGAGGCATTACAAGTTACTCACCATAGTACGCCCTTTAGGGCTAATAATCACCGCCAATGGAGGCTGAACGTTTTGTCACAACACTAAAACCACCTACCTAATATTGTGTACCCCTTTTGTGCTGCCAACACAGCTGTGATGCGTCAAGGCATGGACTCCACAAGACATTTGATTGTCTACAAGATATTAGTAGTACATCCTTTAAGTCCTGCAAGTTGCTAGCTGGGGCCTCCATGAATCAGATTTAGAGATCTGGGGAAATTGGAGGCCAAGGCAACACGTCATATTTCTCAAACCATTTTTTGCTGTGTGACAGGGTGCATTATCCTGTTGAAAGATGCCTTTCCTATTAGGGAACACTATTGCCATGTAGGGGTATATGTGGTTTGTAACAATGTCTACTTGGGTGGTGTGTGTCAAAGTAACATCCACATGAATGCCAAGACCTGAGGTCTCCCAGCAGAGCATAACACTGTCTTAGCCTTCTTCCCATAATGCATCCTGCTTCCCCAGGTAAATGATATGCCTTCCTGATCAAAAATAAAACTTCTTTCCATTACTCTATGGTCCAGTTCTGATGCTCATGTCCCCACTGAGGATGCTTTCACCAGTTGGCATGGTATCAATGCCCCTGGCGCTGATTCACCGGTTTTCCTTCCTTGTACCACTAGTGGCAATAGCATAGGACTTCAAATTGGAAGCCCCAGTATATATTTATATACTTTTTTTTTTTTTTTCCCCTTTTCTTTCTTTTCTTTTTTTCTTTTTCTCAATTTGGAAGTTGTGCCTAAGGATGGTAGCCCCTGCTGGGTAGGATTCTGCAAAACTGGGGTTTTGTAAAAGACAAATAAAAATGAACATACAAAATAAAGAATAATAATGAGACCAAAATCTGTCCTATGCATTAAAGTTGTGTAGGTGCCTGGAGTACTCCTATAAGTTTTTGTAGTTTTACTATTTTGTACATATATCTAACTGTATTCAGATATTTTATATTGAGGGATACTGAGCTTTCAGACTGTTGGATGTTGGTGATAGTGGATATGCCTCCAGAGCGTGCTGTGCATTTATTTCATGCATTAACCAATGTATTGTTACATTCACACCTTTCCATTTTATCTTTATTTTTTTTAATTTTATTTTTTTTAAATGTGGTTCACACTGTTGTCATTTGTGGGATATCCTTGTTGCTAGATAATGTTGAATCTGACTTTCATTTTCTAATGTCTTTAGAAAACAATGAACAATTTAGCAAACATTGATGACTTTCCATAGCGCCATCACTCCACATATGGTTTATCTCCACATCTATCTGGTCATCCTATTTCTGACAAAACACTCTCTGATTTCTCACTGACACCTTTTGACAGATACACACACTATATACTTTCACTTGAAGTGCAGCAATCATGTTCTGAAAGTAGAGCTCCAACCATATTAACCTTAAAGGGGGACTGTCACTTCTCTGGAATTTACACCATTGAATGCAATGTCTCACTGCCAAATTCTCTGGCATTTAGTAGTTAAATTAGTATTATTTTTGCTCCCTTGGGTACATCCCCCTCTTGGTTGTAACTCACACAGCCTCTCTACACCTTCCACGAGAAGTAGCTATTTTTTATTTATTTATTTTTTTTAACTACACCTTATTGCACAGCGTGTTTTCATTTAGAAGTTCTTATATCCTGCTCTGTTAATTACCTGCTAGTGAATGCAGTATTTTCCTGTATGTTTATTAAAGGGACACTATAATCACCAGAACTATAGCTTAGTGCATGTGTTCTGACGAGTAGAATAATTTCATTCAGGCTTTTTGCTGTAAACACTGTCTTGTCAGACAAAATGCAGCTTTTACATTACAGCCTAGTGATAACTCCATTGACCACTCTTTTCCTGGGGCAGTGCTGCAGCACTGCCATTCAGTGTCTCCACCCTCTGCATCCAGACACTGAACTTTCCTCATAGAGATGCATTGATTCATTCCATCTCTGAGGAGGTGATGATTGCCCAGAGCTCCTAACAATGACAGGGAGCTAAGATGGAGGAACCCAATTGCACCACACAGAATGGTGGGCTTCTCCATGTAATTCTTTTCATGCCTACCAAACCCATATTTTAAAATATGGGGATGAATAAACATTATAAATCATAGGAAGTGGCAATTTGTTTTAGGAGTATTTCACTCTAGCTCTCCTCATAGAAGGAAAAAAATATATATTAAAAAAAAAAATCATTGGAAATCAATTTTTTACTTTTTCATTATGTTGCTGATGTCTCACCAGTAGGTCAATTGTTAACTGCCATTTCATTGCCTCAGTTTTTTATGCTAGGCCTGTGGTGTCACTTTATAGTAGATGTTTTTTCTTTTTGAGTAGTTTGTTATTGGCATTTGTTGAAATATATGTACCAAGGTAGAATCAATTTCATGTATCACATACAATCTACTTTGGAACTCACATGACTTGTGCTAAAGTGGACCATTAAAATTGCATATCAGATGCATGCAATATTTAACTCTTCATTGGTTTTTTTTGTTTTTTTATTTAATCCATATTAAAAGCTGCTCCTCTGGTGTCCACTTGGAATACATTTATAGAAAGAAAGAAACAAACAAAAAAAAGAGCCGGTCTTGCTACCCTGCTCAAGTAATTTTAAGACACCGGTGCATACCATATACTTAATCATATACGTGCACAGTACATCCATCATCGATCTCAATGCATGGTGGACATTCTGTGAGAGTAATTTTTTTTTTTTTTTTTTTTTTTATACATCCATACCCTTTTGTAAGTAAATATGCCTGACAAGTCCCTTTAATTCAAATATATATTTTAAATTCTACCTGCCTGTAAGGGAAATACTGTGTTTAATTCTAAGTTCAGTTCTTATCCTGTTTAGATATCATGATCTCTGAACCCTGAAAATACTTCTTGATTTAATTTCTCTTTGCTTTGCATTATGTGTGTATGTCTTGGGAACCGTGTGTAATTTATCACTTTGGTATCCACAACAAACAGGAAAGATTATAAGATGTGAGGGCCTTTTTTTAATGTTTTGCCAGAAGTAGCTATATTTCTATGTACATATGATACACATTTATTTAAATAAATAAAAAATGTCTGCATTATTTATTATTTTTCCATGTGCACCACTTAACTGTTTCAGTTTTCTGGCCTTTTATTGTTGCATTTTGTGAATTGTTACTTAGGTGGTAGTTATTTCATATGTATTGGGGGGGATGTCAGCAAACCCTCAACACCTTTTTGAGTTCTGTTTATTTGATCTATTTTAACTGGTGGTATAAGCGTTGGCTTTATTGAATAATATGACCAATAAATGCCACCTATGTTATCTGTTTGACAAAAGGATTTAAGATTCCTAGGTTCCTGTCAAGGTATGTTTCTTGGATCAAACCCTGGACTTCCTTAGTTATCCTAATCACTAAAATCTATCTAAGGAATTAGAGGGCTTTGATGTCTTGCGTTATCTATACCTTTAACCTTGATCTGAGCTTAGTAATTGTTACATAGCTTTGTTTTAGTGTTTGCTCCCCTGCCCACTAAATCTTTTCAAATATATGGTAAAGCCACATGAGATTTAAAATTGATTTGATCTATATGTTGATCTAAATCTGCCATCCTGCCCTTTTTCTAGAGTGCTTCTCCCAATCTCTCCCCCCCGTCCTCCCCCCGGCATGACTTTGTCAAAACACTATGAAAGTATGTAAGTCAACCATTTTCCACTTCTGTTTAGTTTTGGTTTGGTGGGGGAAAGTCTTCATAGCAGCATTGAGTTCCATACAATCACAGTATCTTGGTGTTTTCAGCATTGTCACAGCTTTCCTTGATCACCTGTTCCATTTGAAACCGCTTCCTTTACACGAACGATGATTTGTTGTTTTTTTTATCTTCCATGTGAAGGAAGTATTCTGTACATTTCCATGTACGTTTTACATCATGGTGTATCAAATAACCACGCTTCCATATTCACATCAATTTTTTGTTTTTCAATTTATGCACAGCACTTGCTCTGAAATTTGGGGACTGAGTACATCAAATACCATAGATCAGTGGGATACCACAGGCCTTTACAGCTTCTCTGAACAAACCAGGTGAATATTTTGCACTCTGTCGCATTCTAGAGCTCTGTGGGTTAGGAGTTTAAAGGGGCGGAGGATGCTTTTAGTGAAATTCTCAATGTACTACAGGATGCTTCTTTAGAAACAAATAGGCACAACATTGAAGTCCTTGGCAAATTGTTATATATTTCATTTACTTACTAGCTGATGTTTTGACCAAAGAAATTATTTAAAAACCCATCGGAATCTGCCAATAAATTGAAATTTAACCCATTGTATGATCAGTTGTAGCACAAAACCGTAGCACATATTCAATCCATTTTAGCCACTCCATAGCCATATCTTATTCGTTACAGAGTTAAAAAAAAAAATATATATATATAAAAATATATTTTTTTTTTCCTGGTTTGTGTTATGTCTTTGTCTATGTTCATTTCACAACCATTTACATCTGCATTTGTGTATGTGCATATGCAGCTAGTTTTTGTAATGCAATGTTTCTGAATACAGGTTTTCCATGGGTGCCTAGTTTTTTTTTTTTTGTCCCTTTCTCTTTAAAGTTGCTTTTTTTTTTTTACGCTTATTAAAATGACTTTGAGTCTTGGCTGAGAGTGTTTGCGTGTTTTCGGGCTAATGTATAGGCTCTTGAAAATTGTGTTAAGAGTTAAAACAAACGGTGGGAAAAAAAAAGCATCCAGGTTAGATTAGTTAATAGGAGTGGGGACATCCTATTTCTGTTTTTTGACATGGAGTATGTTGCTGTTGCACTGTAGTCCCTACAAAGCTCATCTAAAACTCTTATCAATGCCATTGTCTTGCTTATGGCTTGCTTTTGTTTCTTTCCTTCAGTGTTGCTGCAGTGTTTGTGTTTTTGCATGACGATATAGCCTTTGCCTGCTGCAGCTTGACTGTTTTGCTTAATTCATCCTGAGCTGCTACAATACAGCTTTCTTGAGTATTTATATTTTATTTTCTTCTCTCCACTAATTCTTCTCTAGCAGGTGCTGTGTGTCAGGGCTTCGTGCTAATTGGGAAGGGCTTGTGTGCTTGGGAGGAACAGCTTTGCTTTCTTGTATTTTTGCACATGGTGATATTTCCTTTCCTTTCTGCTTCAGTGTTTGCATTTTTTAGATTGTTTGTATGATTTAATTCCCTTCTCCCCTTTCTTAATATTTATTCTTGTGCTGTCCAGGTCTCTTGATGGGCGTCTCCAAGTATCCCACCGTAAAGGGTTACCGCATGTTATTTACTGCCGACTATGGCGCTGGCCGGATCTTCACAGTCATCATGAACTGAAAGCAATTGAAAATTGTGAATATGCTTTTAACCTTAAAAAGGATGAAGTATGTGTCAACCCATATCACTATCAGAGAGTGGAGACCCCGGGTAAGTAGCCTGCAGTCTATAATCTTTCTGGCAGAAAGCAATGTGTAAGCTAGTTAAGTTACAACTTAAATAATTGGTATGTTGTGAAAAATGTTTTGTGATCTCTATAAAACAACGCAAAAACAAAATCTTTTCTGCTAAAGACTACCTTTTTGAAAACTTAAAATGGGTCAGGTTTACAAAGACTGACTTGAAGTTAAATTAGCTGACTAAGATTACTGTTTATGGTTGATCTGCTGTAGTGATTCAAATTCTCAAAGCACCATAACCATTACAGCCTGCTGTAGTTATGTTGCCATAAGTGCACTATTGTCTTTCCAGCATAGTCAAACTATTTAAGAAAGTTTTGTAAAGGTATCTGGGTACTGCCAGTCTCCTGCTGCCACCTCCCTTCTGTTCCTTCCATTGAGCAAAGCCAGTCTACTCAGGGCTACGCTGATTGCCTGAGAGTGCTCAGTTGATGCACTTAGCTTGGAGGAGCATATAACAGCAGGTGAAAGCAGCACCTGGTATTATTACAGTCAGTTGTTGAACTGTTCTTGAACACTTTGGCTGCTTGTTTGGGAGGCGGCGGGACACTCATGGCACCATAACCACTAAAGCTGGCTGTAGTAGTGATGGTGCCAGGCATGTTCATTTAAGCGCATGTTGGGGGGGGGATAAGGGCAGGTGTAAGTGGTTATGGGATATTTAATATAAAATCCTGAGGTGAAGAAAAATAAAATTGAAGCATTTACTGCCTGTGCTCTGTGCATATCATGCTTAAAGAGATGACCCTGTATGCCTTTATGAAATATCAACAGCAATTCTCTCACTGATGCTTTTCATGCCATTTTATTTCTGTGCCACTCTGAATCTTAATCTGGATTTAGTTTCTTTGTTGGTGCTCACATAGTGCTTACCTTTGAATAACTTCACAGTGGGCTGTAATACATGAACGAGTGTCCCTAGCTACTAATAGCCCCATAGACCTGCGTCTGATTCCACCATAAAGTCTGGTGTGGGGTGAAGATCACTTTACTGTTCCAGGCCTGCATGTGGTAACCACTAGCAATGTTCATTCCGAATGTCTAAAGTGAGTGGATCCATCTGCTCGTAGGATGGCATATCTTGAAGGAATCTGGTCTTTAGGTGTTGGGTAGCCTGATAGTGAAGTGGGGTCAGAGTGATAGCCTCTAGATGAGCCAAATGATGGAGAGCAATCTGGTCTTCTCGAGGAACTCTTTTGATTTTCTTCGTTATCGAGGGGATTTTTGACTGAGGCAGACCTAACACCCAAGTGGTGGCATCTATCTCAAATCCTAGAAACAGAATCATATGTGATGGAAAGGCGATTTATTTCTCCCCCCCCCCCCCAGTGAGTATATCGCAAATCACGTGTGAGACTTCAGTCTTTATGGTTCGGCAGAGAAAAGCAACAGATTGTCCAGATAGATGAGACAACTTATAGCATTGGAACTCAGACCACGACACGACAAAATAAGGGGCAGCTGTGAGGATCTATCAGGATGGATAGATACGTGTCTTTCAAATCTAGGCGTGCAAACCGATCTCCTGGACGAAGGATATCCATCTTGAAATTACGGTACGCTGCAATGTTGTAGAGACGAGTCACGAAGCGGTGGAAGACTCCACTTTTTTTTTTTTTTTTTCGAACTAGGAAAATTTTCCTGAAGCATTTGCCCTCATCTGGGACATATTGCACAGCACCTTTCACGAATAGTCCTGACCTAATGTGTTTTACAGCCCACCTCCTATAGAATGTAAGCTCGATTGAGCAGGGTCCTCTTCAACCTATTGTTCCCGTAAGTTTTTTGTAATTGTCCTATTTATAGTTAAATCCTCCTCTCATAATATTGTAAAGCGCTACGGAATCTGTTGGTTCTATATAAATGATGATGATAATAATAATAGTGATCTCACTTTGTCGTCATAGATGAGGGATTGATGGTCCGCAGTTAGCAATCCGGTACCAGTGCTGAGTGGAACTCTATAATGTAGCGTTTTACTGTTTGTAGCACCCACCCATTTGAGGATTAATCCCTCCATCCGTGGAGAAATTTAGACAGTCTGCCTTCATGCAATAGACTGGCAAGGTATAAGAGAGCAAATGTCACCATTAGACAGTCTGACATGACTTCTTCTGTCTTTAACAGTTGGGAAGTGAAAGTCCGGGTCACAAAATTCTCACAAAATCTCAGAACTGCAATCAAAATAACCTAATGGTGGAAAAAATATATCTAAGTATTCTTGTAGTGTATATTTTTTTCCCAAGCGTAATGCATGCCCACCATAATAAGCAGCAGTGATAAGAATAGTAGCTAACACCTCTCTGCATCAGGCATCAAAAAAGAGAACATCTAAACGTTTGTTCTGGGATAGCTTCAAGCCATCCATGGGTCACGACCAGTCTGGGCCAGGAAGATGGATACTGTAGAGTCAAATTGCGGTCTCTGTGACCTTGTCTGGCAAGCAGGGTATCAGGCATTCAGTCAGGAGTCAGTTATGGACCTCTCTATCTAGAGGTCTGTGAAGCCAGGAGTGGACAAACTGTGCCAGATTATCTGGGAGTGACCACTCCGAGGAACTCTGGTGTCTGCTGGTTATCTGGTTAAGCAAAAGTTGTCCAGATGAATCCAGAAAAAAAAAATGTCTGAAAGGGTCATGATTGGAAGATAGAAACATAGAATGTGACGGCAGATAAGAACCATTCGGCCCATCTAGTCTGCCCAATTTTCTAAATACTTTCATTAGTCCCTAGCCTTATCTTATAGTTAGGATAGCCTTATGCCTATCCCACGCATGCTTAAACTCCTTTACTGTGTTAACCTCTACCACTTCAGCTGGAAGGCTATTCCATGCATCCACTACCCTCTCAGTAAAGTAATACTTCCTGATATTATTTTTAAACCTTTGTCCCTCTAATTTAAGACTATGTCCTCTTGTTGTGGTAGTTTTTCTTCTTTTAAATATAGTCTCCTCCTTTACTGTGTTGATTCCCTTTATATATTGAAATGTTTCTATCATATCCCCCCTGTCTCGTCTTTCCTCCAAGCTATACATGTTAAGATCCTTTAACCTTTCCTGGTAAGTTTTATCCCGCAATCCATGAACCAGTTTAGTAGCCCTTCTCTGAACCCTCTCTAAGGTATCAATATCCTTCTGAAGATACGGTCTCCAGTACTGTGTACAATACTCCAAGTGAGGTCTCACCAGTGTTCTGTACAATGGCATGAGCACTTCCCTCTTTCTACTGCTAATACCTCTCCCTATACAACCAAGCATTCTGCTAGCATTTCCTGCTGCTCTATTACATTGTCTGCCTACCTTTAAGTCATCAGAAATAATCACCCCTAAATCCCTTTCCTCATATGTTGAGATTAGGACTCTATCAAATATTCTGTACTCTGCCCTTGGGTTTTTACGTCCAAGATGCATTATCTTGCACTTATCCATATTAAATGTCAGTTGCCACAATTCTGACCATTTTTCTAGTTTACCTAAATCATTTGCCATTTGGCTTATCCCTCCTGGAACATCAACCCTGTTACATATCTTAGTATTATCAGCAAAAAGACATACCTTACCATCTAGACCTTCTGCAATATCACTAATAAAAATATTAAAGAGAATGGGCCCAAGTACAGATCCCTGAGGTACCCCACTGGTGACAAGTCCAAGCTTTGAATATATTCCATACAACCCTCTGTTGCCTGTCACTCAGCCACTGCCTTACCCATTCAACAATATTGGAATCCAAACTTAAAGATTGCAGTTTATTGATAAGCCTTCTATGTGCAACAGTGTCAAAAGCCTTACTGAAATCTAGGTAAGCAATGTCTACTGCACCACCCTGATCTATAATTTTAGTTACCCAATCAAAAAAATCAATAAGATTAATTTGGCATGATCTCCCTGAAGTAAATCCATGTTGTCTCTGATCTGGATGTGGAAGCCTTCCACGACCAATTCCCTGACATAGTGAATCATCGGGGTTCTCCCACATTGGCGGCGGCAGAGTGTCTAGTCTGCCACTCACCCAACTCAGGAAGAAGGGAATAGTCTTCCTCATCAGAGAGAAAACGTCTGTGTGTAAACTCTCTAGTTCCACTGCCCTTCTGAGGCGATTGGCTGGGCCTTCCCTTTGTGGGAGCGAGGTTCCGGTCAGACTATTTCCAATAGTGTTTAACGCCTTTTGTCGCCCTCTCACTGAGACATCAGACTCTGCAGAGTTGTCTGCAGAATGTGAGGTGTCTGGGATCCATTTGGGCTGGATGGCCTTTTTCTTATGTAGTGGTGGGAGTACTTTCACCAGAGGTGTTTTGTTTTTTGAAGAAAAAAAACTTCCCCCTCTCTTCCACTGATGCCTCCACCGTGGAATTAATTTACGCTTGCAAACTTGGTCTTGAGTTGGTGACTCACCCATGATTGTGTATAGTTAGGAGGCAACCGGGGAACCTATAGATTGGAAATATCTGATAAGGAAAAAACATCCTGACAATAACTAGTAACAGGCAGTAGCTCAATTTAAGTATAACCCAAAGTGTATGATTATGCAGGCTGTTGCTGCTTACAGTACCTGCATATCTGATGTTAAAGCTTCTTTAGTGTCTCTCCTTTATAATCTGTTGTATCAAGAAGTACAGCAAAGGTTTCCTGAAGTGGGAGCTCAGTCCTGGCACAGAAAGCCTTGAAATTGTACACAATGTACAGTTAAATTGGTAGATACAATATATGGACAAAAGTATTGGGACACCTGACCATTACACCAGAAGGGACATTTGACATTGCATTCTAAATGCATATATGTTAATATGTAGTTTGTCTCCCTTTTGCAGCCATAACAACTTTCACTTTTCTGGGAAGGCTTTCCACAAGATTTTGGGGTTTTTCTGTGTGAATTTTTGCCCATTTATTCAGTAGAGCATTTGTGAGATCAGGCACTGATGTTGGACAGGAATGCCTCAGCTTGCAATCTACATTCTAGTTCATCCCAATGGTTTTTGATGGGGTTGAGGTGAGGGATCAGTTCTTCCACACCAAACTCATCCAATCTTGTCTTTATGGACCTAGGTGAGTTTACGTTGTCTTCTGCTTTGTTGCTAAGTTGCCGCTTCCACTTTCCAATAATACCACTTACACTTGACTTTGGTATATCTAGCAGGGATGACCTTTCACAAACTTATTGCAAAGGTGGCATCCAATTATAATCCCTTTCTTGAATTCACTGAACACTTCTGAACGACCCATTTTTTCCACTCGTAAATAAAGGCTGCATATCTAGTTTGATTTTATAAACCTGTGGCAATGGGCCTGATTGAAACAACTGAATTCAATAATTAAGAGGTGCACCTAAATGAAATTCTGGGCCGAAAATCTAGGATGCACTTGGCCGAAAACCGAAAATGACTTTTTCCCCCAAATGATTTTAAAAAAGTGTTGTTAATATTAGACTTTTTAATGAATTTAATCTAATATGAAAAATCCCCCCCTGCTTAATGTTCCTCTCCCTCTCTTTTTTTTAGTGTTCTTTCCTCCCCCCTCCCGTGTCTCAGTGGTTTTTTTTTTTTCTCCCCCCTCTCCGTCCCATAGTGTTATTTTTGCCCCTCCCCTGTCCCATAGTGTTCTACCCCCCCCCTTCCCAAGTGCAGTATTCTTGACTTTTCATGTTATCATTACTATATTTCATTGTGATCTATAATCATCTGAATTGTTAATCCAAACATGTCTGTTAAACTATGCACTACAAAATAGGGATCGACCGATTATCGGTCTGGCCGATATTATCGGCCGATATTTGGTATTTTCGGCAATATCGGTATCGGCCAATTCAGATACCGATATTGCCGATAATATATAACAGGACCGCCGGGCCCATTACAAGCCCGGCGGTCCTGTGGGGGCCAGCAGCAAGCGCTGACTTACCTTGCAGCAGCTCCCTGTGTAAATCTCGCGAGACCCGCGGCCGCAGAGCGTTGCCACGGGTTACCATGGCAACGCTCCGCGCGGCACTAAGAGCCGCGAGATTTACACAGGGAGCTGTAGGAGCTGCTTGCAAGGTAAGTCAGCGCTTGCTGTTGCTGAGCCACCACTGTACTTAATAAGCCACTGGACCAGCAGGGAATACTATATCCCCCTCCCTGGTAAGAAGCAGGGAGGGGGGACTAAACAAACAATTTTTTTTTTAAATATTAAAAAAAATTACACAAATTACATCACTACACAAACACACACACACACTACACAGACACACACTAGGGGGGGACTAAACAAAAAAAAACATTTAAATATTAAAATAAAAAATTACACAAATTACATCACTACACTGCACACACACTGCACACACACTGCACACACACTGCACACATACTGCATTACATACACACACTACACACACACTGCACAATACTGCATTACATACACACACTACACACACACACTACACAAACACACACTACACACACACACACACTACACAAACACACACTACACACACTACACAAACACACACTGCGTTACATGCACACACACTGCGTTACATGCACACACACTGCGTTACATGCACACACACTGCGTTACATGCACACACACTACACAAACACTGCGTTACATGCACACACATACACACTACACAAACACACACACTGCATTACATACACACATACACACTGCATTATACACACACTGCATTATACACACACTGCATTATACACACACTGCATTATACACACACTGCATTATACACACACTGCATTATACACACACTGCATTATACACACACTGCATTATACACACACTGCATTACATATACACTGCATTACATATACACTGCATTACATATACACTGCATTACATATACACTGCATTATACACACACTGCATTCATTATACACACACTACACAAACACACACTCTGCATCCACTACACACACTACACAAACACACACAGTTCCCCTGTCTAAACACACTTCATCCACTACATGTGGCATGTATATTTTGTGCATTTACCTTTCGAATTAGTTTATTTATTCAAAATAGTAAATGTACAGAATATCGTCAAGATATCGGCTATCGGCCTGAAAGTTCGCAGATTATCGGTATCTGCTCTAAAAAATCAATATCGATCGATCCCTACTACAAAACCAATAAAATTATTTTTAATTTCGGCAAATTTGACCCATTTACGGCCGACTATTTCGGCGCATCCATAGTGTCCCAGTACCTTTTGTCCTATAGTGTATACAGCTGTGTAGCTCTTTATGTAGACTTGTGACTCTCATGTTTTTAGTATCTGCAAAGAGCCAGTGCTCTTGCTTGATCTGCAGTATGACCCACAGTAGGAATTGTTGAGCTTCTTTAGCGAGACCTTCCTTTAATATCCCTTTTCTTCTCTATTAGAGGCACTGTTTTCTGAGATTTTTTTTTAACCTAGATGTCTAGCCTAGGGTATGATTTTTATAATTACAAACTGTCTTCAAGTGATATTCATTACATTTGTTTCCACCAATAAATGCAATGTCTTCATGCCTATATTAATTAAGGAAAGTGGGTTTATATCTGCTGCTCTAGATACAAAAAAAAAGGAAAAAGATGGCCTTGAAAACTGCCATCCTCACCAGATCGGCTTTACTCAATTTAGGTTTGGTGTAATATACACTTCCTATAGAGCTTAAAATGACTGTCACCTTCCTGGGTCTATGCTTATTTTGTAAATGCCCCTGAAAGAGACCTTGCTGCTTGGTGTGCATTGGCTGGGGGTGTCAGTGGAGATGGGCTGATCTTCAGCTCCTGGTGATTCTTCTGCCAGGAGCTCACTTCAGTGATGTTCTCTTTCCATATGTATTAAGAAAATGACACTGATGTCTTTTGAAGGAGACCACAGAAGCCTCCATGGATAGTCTTGCAAGGAGTAAGAAAATGCCTTATAACCACAGCCTGTGCTAGGGTCAGCTGTGAAAAGTGGCAAAACATATGATGGCAATAGCTCAACCTTTTAACATGTTTTGTTAACGTAGAGACCGTCTTTGTCATCCAGAATTTATTTTTGAGCATTTTACAGAGTGGCCAACTTGGTAACATCGCGATCACATGACTCTGATCGATGGGATTAACAGATTGGTTGCAGGGGGACTGCCTGGGTTGTCAACCAGATCCCCAACATTTCATTAAAGGACCACTATAGTGCCCCCACCCTCAGGGACCCCCTCCCGTCCAGCTCTGGAAAGGGGAAAGGGGGTAAAACGTACCTTTTTCCAGCGCTGGGCGGGGAGCTCTCCGCCTCCGATCCGCCCCGTCGGCTGAATGCGCACGCGCGGCAAGAGCTGCGCACGCATTCAGCCGGTCGCATAGGAAAGCATTATCAATGCTTTCCTATGGACGCTGGCGTGCTCTCACTGTGAAAATCACAGTGAGAAGCATGCAAGCGCCTCCAGCGGCTGTCAATGAGACAGCCGCTAGAGGCTTTGGGGGAAGGCTTAACCCATTGATAAACATAGCAGTTTCTCTGAAACTGCTATGTTTTATAAAACAATGGGTTAACCTTAGCTGGACCTGGCACCCAGACCACTTCATTAAGCTGAAGTGGTCTGGGTGCCTAGAGTGGTCCTTTAATAACATTTCTTAATTATACATTAATCTATACATACATTTAAAATTAAATTATATAGATGTGTGTGTGTATATATTTATTTGTGTGAGTGTTTATGCGTACTCATAATAGTTTGATTCCTGTGTTTTTTTTTGTTTTGTTTTTTCAAGACCTGCCTGATTACAAGCTCTTTAACATCCTGTAACTTTTCAAAACCCCATAAAACTTTTACAGGGGAGATACTGTTGTACTTTTGAGACTTCGCTGAACAAAACATATGTTTAGAACAGTAACAAGTATAGTGACGACGATATCAGTGAAAGTGCAGCATTTGTGTGAAAAATTGCTAAAAGCAAACATAAACATAATTTGGCCAGTGTTTGTGACTAAGTGGATTCTAAAAATAGACTGGACATATGGACATAACCCATTTTGAATACCCTGGGTTGTCTACTTTTGCAGACAGTGTGCCATTCCTGGGCTGCCATACGGTCTCATAGGCAGCATAAATCCAGCAAGCCAATCTGGCAAATTTCATTGTGTAAAAACATAATCACCATATTTGACCCTGTAACTTTCCAAAACTCCATGAAACCTGTACACGGGGACATCGTTGTACTCGTGGGACACCACAACATACATATGTTTTTTATTGCAGTAAAAGCTAACAGAGTATTTTGATCAAAGTAAAAATGCCACACTGTGCAGCAATGCCCCAGGAAGCACCTCCCAGTGGCGACTGGAGGTGTCGCTAGGGGGCAATGTAAAATGGCGGTAATGATTATACTCCCCAAAACGACTACATTAAGCTGCAGTTGTTCTGGTTACTATAGTGTCCCTTTAATTTCTCACACATTTTTAGATTCTCCTGAACAGAATGATATATGTGTGGGTACACTTAATATGAAAGGGATAAATTATGGTTCAAAAGATGTATCGCTCAAATGCTAGGTTTTGTTTTGGCTCGTAACGTGTGCAGTTGCCTCTGTCCTTTTAAATTTCAGTTATCTGATTTACTGTCAAGTATATAGGTCTGTTTGGGTATTCCACTTCTTTTTTTAAAATACGCTTTATTACATAAGTGTTCTGACTGTTCAAATTATTACTTATCACTACTGAGTGCCAAAAACCCTGCCAAATCTTTCTTTGGGTTGGTTTTTACATTTTTTCTTTCTTTCTTTTGGTCTGATTAATTGTAAGATATTCTTCTGTTTATGCTTTGTATATACAACCAACCAAAAGGTATAAAGAGATCATTGTTTAGAGTTTTTGCTCTAGCAGGAAAAAAAAAATCATATCTTTGGTGTTTCATGCATGTACACTATTGTGGAAAAAGAACCATTTTGTATAAGCTATGCTGCCACTTTTTTCATGTAATTCATATATTTGTAATGGTGTAATCTATACACTGTGTATACTAACCTGGAGTTTGTCTCCTTCATCCACCATAAATGCAGATATGGGTGTGAACACATGCTTCCCGATTTCTCTTAACACAACTTAGTGTGGCATCACATGGTCCAGTTTAAGCATTGTGGGGCATATGATCAGGGGAGCCTTGAGAATTCTATACATTTCAGATTTATTAAGGTCCATTCTTAAAATGGACCTTAGGAAGCACTTATGAACCTTTTTACTGATTGTTTTTGTTTTTTCTTTCTTCTTCCCCCTTTTTTTAGTTCTACCTCCTGTATTAGTGCCACGACATACAGAGATCTTAACAGAATTACCACCACTTGATGACTACACGCATTCCATTCCGGAAAACACTAACTTTCCTGCAGGGATTGAACCGCAGAGCAATTATATACCAGGTAAATTTACTGTAGTTAACACGGTGTCATTGAAACTGTCATCTTAAAGGAACAGTAAACAATTTCAAGGGCACCCGATCTAAGAGAATTGATGATATGCTCTTATGGTGTCTGCTGGTCATCACTGAAGCCACTAGAGACTAGCAAACCAAGTCTCCAAATACACACTCGAAACAGTTCCTGTACTTCTGGTAGGCATCTGAAGAGTGGCCACTGGAAGTATCCCTAGGCTGTAATGTAAATACTGCCTTTTCTCTGCACAAAGCCTGCAAGGACTGACTATACTCACCAGAACTACATTAAGCTGTAGTTGTTCTGGTGACTACAGTGTCCATTTAAGAATTGCATTTTTCTGGTTGATGATGAAAATTTGTAAAAACTGGCTCCTAACTTTTTTAGCTGGCTCCTTGATTCCAAATAATTTTGTCAAGCCCTGGTGTATATAAATAAACTTAGAATTACATTATTTTTTAATTCACTTTTTTTTCACTTCTAAATGTTGTGGGACCTGCCTTATAAAAGGCAGAAATTGCAGAGAATTTAATTTGCAAGCTCTTTGACACCCTGTAACTTTTCAAAACCCCATAGAACTTGTACCGGGGAGATACTGTTGTACTTGTGAGACTTTGCACAAATATGAGTGTTTTAGAGCAGTACAGCATATATAGTGCCGTGTTGCGTGTTTTTTCCTGTGCTAAACTGAAGATGATGGAGGCATAAGCACATACAGTACCCATCAGGAGTTTGTGTTCTGAGTAGAGTTTTAAACCCAAAGTGATGTAAAACTAATTTGGTTTATTAATGCCAGTGATGGGGGAGAAATAAAGGTTTTTAAAGTGCTGTCATATTCTTCACCAATGTTACACAGCTAGAAGCACTTTACTATATCGGTGACCTTGTACATAACAATTTGAGTCTCCTTCCCTTTTACAGCTTTGCAGCACTTTTTTTTTCTTCTTTCTTCTTCTTCAGAACACATCACTTTCATAAATCACTCCCAATCAATTTAGGTTAAAATAGTTTTTTTAAGCATGTTTTATTTGTTCAGTGCTGCAGAATATGCTAGGGGTTTATATAAAAATTAAGAGCTGTACGAATAATACATGATCTACCTGTCTCGACCCATCTATAATCTGTATAATATGTTTGTTTTCAAATGTAATATGTAAATTCCAAATACAGCAGTATGCTTACTAAATAGGGCCGTATGTACAGTTTCACTTTGATTATGGAAGGGTCTTCATGTTATGGAGCAATCTGATGTAATAAAAGCAGCACTGTCTCCGCCTCGGGACTTTCCATAACATGCAAAGCCACTGACCGTGACAATGCCACTAGGAGAAGGCTGGCTGGGTTGGGGCAGGTGTCACAAACGTGGACTATTGGCCCAGCTGAGACAGTGGGGGAGAGAGTGGAAGTGAAAGGATTAACGACACCAGACCCCTGGTTACCTGTTACTAGTCACAGCAACCACTAAATTAACCCCTGCAATCCCTTCTACACTAACACTATTACACACTTTACTGCCACCACCAAGTATTTATATCCGGGTGTCTTAGGTTACCCCACACACAGGAGAAATATAGTATCACAACCTTACGTTACTGATCAGACATATATAACGTGCTTACCTGAGCTTTACTCAGGAAAGTGAGCTCCTAGAGAACAAAGACACAAGCTAATTAAGTAAACATTTAATCTGACAAAAATGATTCACAGTGCTGTGTAAAAAAAGACAGAAATAAATAACATACAGAAACACAGATCCAAAATTGCAACACAGTCCATAAAATAGGAGAAAAAACAAATCTTTACATATAGTTACCCCTTATATATAATTTTTGTGTAAGATTCAGATGTTACAGATCTCCAAGTAGTTGTTGGGTAAAATACTTCCCCTGGATAATGCTCATTATATATCTGAAACTAGTTGTTTCTAAGTGGGTGGATCAGAGGGGTTTGGCCTGGCAATTTATTGTCCACTCCATATTTTCTTAAATTATGTTGTTCTTTGAATAACACAAAGTCAGAGCATACTCACCAATACTTTTTATGACACTATGTCCAGCTCTGGTGATGGTTATCTAGTCGTTACATTTTATGGCTTAGGCCTGGGGTTGGATCCAAGCCTACAATAAATGTTATCCCAACATGTACAACAACTCTTAACATATATCAAATGCCAGCTCATGCTTTGACATGCCAGCAGGCAAAAGTGAGTTCAACTTACCTGAACTTGTCCCTACAGTCTGGTAGAAAGAGTCTATTTCCTGCAGCCGTGGTGACATCTGGGGTATTGACACTTCTAGGTGACGGTAGCTCCGCCCAGTATCCAGAAGTGTCGGGCATAGGAAACCTACTGAGACAAAGTAGCCCCTACTTTGTCTCAGTATATCTTTTAACTGGGTTGGAATTTCAGTGAAATTCTAACACAGTCAATGTGAATAATTCATAAAGATTTTAACTTGCCTCCTTACCTTCCCCTTTGCTCCAGAACTGGAGTTCAATCTGCAAGAAAATGCCTTCCCTGCCAAGGCGCATTATTCTTTCCTTTTACATCTCTAGTGCTCCCCACAATACTGCAACAACATTTGTAGTTCATGTCTGCATTCCAGGACACTTATAGAGCGTCTTAACATTGTTATGGTGTATCCGGGACATTCTAAAAAATAAAAAAATTCTCACTCTATATATCAATATCAAATATCAGTTTATTTCTGTATGATACTTGCCTTGTATAGCAAGTATGAATCTATTAATCTGCATACATTTTTGTTTCCCTAGAAACTCCACCTCCTGGATACATTAGTGAAGATGGAGAAACTAGTGACCAGCAAATTAACCAAAGCATGGACACAGGTAAAGTTTTTGACCAATGTATTCTCATTAGAGCAGTAGTTCTTAACTGTTGGGTTGGCACCCAAGGATGGGATCCATGTGCCATCTTAATTGGAGCACTTGGTTGAGGCATCATCTACATCAATCCTCAAACTATTGTTGTTTCCTGTAACAGCTTTGCTTTCCCCTGAGTGGTAGATTCCCTTTGAGGGACTGTATGTGAGGTTTAGTTTATAGTTCTATATTTTTGCCATTGAACAATGGCTTACTATGCCAATGCCTGGTCAATATAAAGAATTGTTGCATTTGGATGGTATATTCTTGTGTTGGTTATAAAAATAACCTGCTGAACTCACTTGGCCGCAAGTGTCTAATAACCTTGTCCCAGGTGCATTATTTCATAAGTTTCTGATAAAGGGTTTCATGACCTTCACAGAAGTATCTGCTGCAAATTTAGTTTTCCAGCAGCATTGATGTTGACTGACGAACCTTTAGTTTGGAAACTGATTTTATTTTGGTTCAGGACATCCTGAAAGTGTCCCTATTGCTGATGGCAAGAGCTGGAGGTAGGGCCGGGTCAGCAAGACTTTTTTTTTTTTGTAAAGAGTGAGAATAGTAGAGCGGCTATAAATGCAGCTGTTAAGTTGAATATCTTAATTCTAGCTTTTCATAGCTGTGGTAAATGTTTGTTTCGTTTAAGTGGTACAAGCACTTTGAATGTTGGTTTGGTTTTATTTACAGTATAATTCTTTATGTATGTTTTACAGCAATGCATATTTCCAGTTAACATTGCTGTGTGTTTATAGTGATCATACATTCAATACAGAAAGGGATTTGGAGGGTGTACTGTATGTGCCATGTGTTAAGGTGTTTTGTTAGACAAGTGTACTGTTTGAGTTCAAGGTTAAGTTGTAGGTCATATAAAATATTCTTTAATATAAATCTGAGAGCAACTCAACATTACAATAGGGAATTTCTTTGGTTTTAAAAATTGGAAGAATTTGTTTGGAATTCCATCGATCTCAGTCTCTTACGGGAAAACCCTAAGCATTCTTAATTATTTAAAAATTATACATGCATTGTATCTACTGTGTGTGTGATTTTTGTAATGCGTTCTTATAAGTCAGTAACTACTCTGATTGCATATCCTGGATCGCTCCTTCTCTATGGGGCCATCTGGAATTCCGCTTTGTTTGAATGCGCTGCCTTTTGACCAAGAAAGAGGCAGATCATGAAGAAGAGCTAGATATTTTCAAGATCCCTGACATAATGGGGCTGGGCAGCTCAAAAAATATTTTTACAGTTTCAAACTTGAGTAAGTTGTGGTTCTGGCCATAGAGGACATAAGATTACTGCAATCACAAAGCAAGGATAAGCCAAGAGATGCACTAAAAAGTGGTATTAACAATAATCTGTAAAGATGATATATTGCAAATCTTTTAAGTATAAAAAATATAAAGTTAACTTTTCTCATTTAACTCCATATGGCTGCTTAGCAATTCACAAATGTTTTTATCATTTCCAGGTTGGTGTATTTTAGTTGTCTAACTTGTGAGATATCAGGACCTAGTCAGCAGACACCTTAGACTTCTTGGACAATAGAGACCAGCTGATTGATCTTTTTCTTGTATTGCACAGGGTCACCAGCGGAACTTTCTCCTAGTACACTTTCTCCAGTCAATCATGGTCTTGGTGAGTGTATATCACAGTATTCACTTGTAATCTCCATGTGTTGTCATTAAAGGACCACTCTAATGCCATAATGCCTCCAAAGCTTCAGTTGCCATTCTCAGACAATAAATACTGTTTACACTTTGTATGAGTTTTTGTGATCATGGAGAAGTATGCGCTTCCGCTTTGTGAGACCAGAAAGACTGCTTGTGCCCAACACTGTAAGGTAGATGTCAAACTGTTTGTTTGTGAACAGGTTGACAAATTACCTACAGATGGAGACTGTGGACTCCTGATCCCATAAGCACTATAATATGCTGTAGTGGTTGTGAAATGTAGCTTTCTTTTCATTTCAGGACTTTACACTTTTCAAATTTTATTTTTTTATTCTTTATTATGATGGTACATAGCAAAGATATTATCAGTACAGTGCAGGTACATCTGACATTGGCAGTAGAAGTGTGCATTAACAAAGCTATAACAAAGCACTTTTTAAATTTTTATATATATATCTATCACAATAACAGGATTTAACAATTTGAGCTCATCTGAGAGGAGTTGTAGGTGGTAAGTATTAGATGAGCGTAGGCTCTCAGGTGCTCCCATGTGGTGGGTAAGAGATATGTTCGAGGGTCTGTGTCGAGGATAGTAGTGGGATGGTGTATGAATGTTTTTAGAGAGATGCGTGAGTTCTCCCGTTTTATGGGATATCGATTGCCTAGAGGCTTGGAAAGAGGATTGTGTGGGTGAGATTTGCTTGGCGCAAAACAGCAAAGCTTATGGGGAGATATGTCTCCTTATCGTTATGATACCCCTAACCCAGTCCCCGAGTGTTGTCTGGTGTCAGCTGTCTGTGAGTCTCCGGCTCTCGGGACGAAGGGGGTGATGCGGGCATGGTCCCAGGTGGTCGACTGTGGTTCCTTATTACTTTCTGCCAGTCCCAGTGCTTTTTAGAAAGGCCGGTGCCCCTTTGATCGACGTGAGTGTATGATTAGTTCCGTTGTGGGTTACCACAAGAGTAACTGGAGCTCCCCAGCGGTAGGTTATGGTTGCAGATCTTAGTTGAGAGATGACTGACCCCAGTGATTTCCACCAGACAAGAGTGCTTTTTGTGAGGTCTTGGTAAAAGGTTAATGATGAGACTTTAAAAGTCAGTGGTGCCCTATTCCTCAATGCCATCATGATCTGGTTTTTGTCTTGCGAGGTTAAGCAGCGAAGGAGGACGTCTCGTGCTTGATGTTTTAAGTGCACCCGTGATGCGATAAACTCAGTCAATGACCACTTTTTGGCGGCTGTGTGGGCTAATATAGAGGAAAGTAATCTGCGGGTATAGTGCGGGATTTCTGTTGTCACGTCAGTAGGGATGCCACGTATTTTAATGTGGTTCCTGCGCTGTCTGTCTTCCAGGGCCGAGATTTGGTGAGCCATGGTGACTTGGTGTGTTTGGAGTTGTTGCACTGTCTCTTTAAGGGCTGAGATTTCAGTTCTGGCATTGAGTATGTCCTCTTCCGAGGCTTGCACACAGTCCGTGATGGCTTGAATATCAGTTCTCAGCAGCGTGAGATCAGCAGCCCACAGTGTATGGATATCACTAAGCAAGATTTTCAAGTCCTGTTTGGTTGTGGGAGCTGACCCATCTGAGGTGTCAAGTGTGTGCAGCAGACTTGCCTGGGTGAGTGGCGTGGCCTCCTGCCCTTCTTGTGCCCGGTTCTCGTTCCGGTCCACTGCTGTAGTCCGCTTGGGCTGTGCAGGCTGTCTGAGCATAGCCCCTATGTCTCTGTCATCGGCCACGGTAGTCGGTTTTTGGGAGAGGCTACCCGTAGCGGTCTGGCAATCTGGCGGTGTCAGGTAGGCAGTAGGTTCTGTTCCCAGCGGGGGCTGTGTGATGTTGCCGCATAGGAGTGCCTCCAGTCCCAGGCTCAGAGGGGTGCAGTAGGCCGCAGACTTGCGCCGTGGTTTGGAGTGTTTTGGCGTGAGAAAGGAATCTATCGATGCGTTGTGACTCGGGGAGACCAGCTGGAGGAGTAAGGATGGGTCTTCGTTCTCACGATATTCGGTTAGATAATGTAGGTTGTTTGAGTTTTGTTAGAGATGGCGTCCGTTCGTCAGTCTTGCAAGCTCCCCCTTCTCCACCCCCCCGACTTTACACTTTTTAAAGCAATATGTGAAGATGTTTGAAGGACTTATGGAAGAAGTTACTCTAGTGTTTTATGTACGTAGTGCTGTATCTAGTATCTGTATGATGGGATGGTGATTGGTTAACATTATCACAACACTGCATACCCACTAGTTGGGGGGAAAAAAAAGTAGGATGTATATTTCTGCCTCAAATAATTAGGAATTATTCACATTTAATTGCAGGTCTGAGTGACTGGTTAAAATGAGATGCAATCAAATCTATTTATTTAAATTGGAGCACTTGCTTATAAGTCAAATTGGTATTATATGTGACCTTATCTCATCTTCTAAACTAAAGCTGAATTACTTTTTTTTGCTGTTCTAGATTTGCAGCCTGTTACTTATTCGGAGCCCGCATTTTGGTGCTCAATAGCGTATTATGAACTTAATCAGCGAGTGGGAGAAACCTTCCATGCGTCGCAGCCTTCACTAACTGTGGATGGATTCACAGATCCTTCAAATTCGGAGCGGTTCTGTTTAGGTCTACTCTCGAATGTAAACCGGAATGCCACAGTGGAAATGACTAGGCGTCATATAGGTATTTTCCTTTCTTCTTTTCTATTTATTAACAATTCACAAAAAGGAACAGCCTAATATATACTGTTTTTCCAATTAGAAAATTAGATTACAAATCTATTTAATTTAACAGTAACAAGCTTGCAAATATAGAAACC